>JAHHFK020004600.1:0-544981 GCA_024533555.2 Aedes koreicus | reverse complement strand
AGATAAATAAATATATGCATATAGAAATGAGTGTATATATTTTGTAAACAAAAATAAAAGACGGCAAATACCGCATTAATTCAAATTCTTGTAAAAATCTACTAACCCATCGGAAGCGGCTCACATCTCACGCCTGCTGTCAAAATAAAAAAAAAATGTTTCTTCGATGGTGTCAGCGTGGATTTCCGGAAGCAGTGTGTGTGTGTAGGAGAGAGAGGGTGCGAGAGAGAGAGAGAGGGAGGAGAAGAGGATGAAAGGAGGAAGAGAGAAGAGAGACAGAGAAAAAGAAAAAAAACGGTAGAGATATGTACGAAGAGCTGGACGACAGACGAGGAGAAAGTCAGAAACCACGAACGAGGACGGATCGAAAAAAATTAAACGAAAAGTGAAAGGTGCCGTGCGATATTTCTGCCCGGAGGTGAACAGGATTCAAGGAGCGTTGAGAAAGGCAAATTTAGTGGACCAGTTGGGTCATAGATCAGAGCATCAGAGAGTTTTTGTTCCGGTGGCACAGTTCCTGGTGGCGAAATTGATCCCCAGACCAGAGGAAACGATTTGGAAATGCTGGTGGTTGGCACGTGGCACGATATTATCCAACCACACGTTGCGGGTGAGCCGTAGCGTAAGTCTTGGCGGTGAGGGTCCTGTAAGGACTGATGGGTTCACTCACGCTTAATGGAACCCAAAATCTATTTTTTTTCGGCCCCGTTAACGAGCACGAGGAACGTCGCTGAGCGTCACCGCAGTGAATTGGAGCAGCCATCGCAAAATACCCTTTGCAAGCCATTTTCGATGGGTGGGAGGCCCGAGTCGCGAACATGCAGTTTCACCGTCATGGACGAGAAGCAACCGGATTTAAAATGGACGATCCCCAACAGCAGAAAACCATCCTTCACGGTGCATCCAGGTAACCAGCTCGTACTGTCTCTCTCGTTCTCCCACTCGCATGCTACATTGCCATGGGCCCCATCGATCCTGGCCGTAACGAGCTCCCCCCTAGTATATACTATGTATCTTAATGCAAATATATAATTAAGCTTATTACTTGTGTCGTGCCTATTTTAGGGAAAGAGGGTCTACGTGTCCTTGTCTGGTCCGCTATTGGTTCTTTATGGTTGTAAAGTTGTGTGTCCTCTGAAGCAAGAAGCTGCCGACCTTGAGTGGATAGAGCCCTGAGCTAGCAAATAATTACAGGCAGCATCGGTCGGCGCATCATTGGATTAAAGACGAAATTTGGACACGCAATTGTTCGTAACTTTTTAGCGTGTGGGTAAAAATTATTGAAATTTTAACTGAATGTATTTCATTGTGTTGTGTCAATTGTGTAATGAGTTTCGTGAAAATCGGTCGAGTGATTTCAGTGATGGCTTTGAATGAAGAAATAGTGCGCCAACAAATTTTGGGCACTCACTTCGAAAACCCAAACGCTTCTCATCGATGGATCGGAAAACAGCTCGGAATCGCACATTCAACCGTATCTCATGTGATCAAAACGTTCAAGGACCGTAAGACAACCAAGCGGAAAATGGTAGTGGCAAAAAACGTGGCACATCAAATCCGGAGAAGGCCAGGATGGTATTGAACCAATTTAAGCGTTATCCCAACATTTCGATCAGGGATGTTGTGAAAAAGGCGAAAGTTTCAGTTTGTTTTGTGCAGAAAACAATGAAACGTTCTGGATTACATGTGTACAAGGTCCAGAAGGCACCGAACCGGAGCGATAAACAGAACTCGGTGGCCAAAACTCGTGCAAGAAAACTGTACAGGAGTGGCTCACAAAACCGTTCTGCATTGTGATGGACGATGAGACCTACATTAAAGCCGACACCAAACAAATGCCAGGACAGGAACACTACGTCGCCACCTCTAAGTTGGCCGTTCCGGAGAGTGTACGGAAGAAGAAACTGTCGAAATTCGCCAAAAAAATCCTTGTCTGGCAAGCGATCTGCGGATGTGGCAAAATGAGTCAGCCCTTCATCACCTCTGGGACCGTCAACGGACAAATCTACAAGGACGAATGCCTCCAAAAGGACTTCTGCCCTTCTTAAGATCTCACGATGGCCCGACACTGTTTTGGCCGGATTTGGCATCTTGCCACTATGCCCGGCCCGTCTTAGACTGGTACAAAGATAATAATGTAGTTTTTGTACCAAAAGACGTCAACCCTCCAAACACTCCGAACTTCGCCCAATTGAAAAATTTTGGGCAATCATGAAGGCAAAGCTCGTTAAAACTCCAAAACTGATAGAAAATGAAAAATATATATTTAAATATTAGTGCCGATTAAAACCAACGGTAAGGATTCCATTGGGGCCACTCACAAAATGTGATGATGGTTTTGCATTGTGAAGACGAGGGTTTAATAAAGCCGATTTATACCAACGGTAAGGATGCTGTTTAGGCTACTCACAAAGTGTGATATTGGTTTTTCAGTGCTTATGCTGGCGCCACTCACAATTTATGATGGAAGATATTCACTGGCAAGGTTATTGAAAAATATTCGAGAAGATTTAGACCGATTTAAATCAACAGACATAAAGCTATTGCGGTCACTTCACAAAGTGTGACGATGGTTTACTTCATTGGGAAAACAAGATTTTTAACAACGTTTAATAACCACTTTGAGTTGCTTTAGACCAGAAGCTTGTATGGTGCTGTCTTGAATAGAATAACTGCTTTCACGCAGTTTAGATGAAACCACTCAAGCAGTTACGGAGCAGCTATCGATTGCAATGGAGTGCAGGGGAAAATGTTGAGCTTCATACAATTTCCATGACCGTATTTTCGAAGAAGCTTTCTGTGGATCCATTCTTTTGGGCGCTTTCTGCTTCTTGTTGGTTCTGATATTGTTTCGCTTTTTGATATTCTGCACAGTTTCGACGTAAGAGCATCTTAAGCGGTGGTCTATTTTTGGGACAACTTTATAATTGATTTGCATAAGCGAAACTTGAATAGAACTAGCTAAAATAGACCAACTTTGCGTTCCCCACACAGGTGTGTTTCTTGTTTTTGAACCCGCCAACACCTGTCATCCTGTCAATCATTCAACATCAGAGATCAGAAGTATTTTTTCAGAGATCGCAGATTTTTCGCAAAATTTTGGCAATTGATTGGTTTGACCAAATTATTTTTAATGCCAGTAGTGTGTTGTTAGCTGACGAAAAGGAATACTTGTTCTTTCGTAAGTTTGAACGTGAGTGTGTGAATGCATGCATTTAATTCAAACGATATTAGATAATGCTGATTTGTTATTTGGCAGCGGTAAAACAAGAGTCGAAACAGAGAGGGTCACGTCCTGGAAAACGCCCCAACATCGACCGTGATTTCCGTTTCGGGCATCAGATGCTGCGCCAGGACTACTTCAGCGGCTCGTCAACCTACGACGAGAAGCACTTTCTGCGCTGTTTCCGCATGCCAAGGGAGGTGTTCCTGGACATTAAACATGCAGAGAAAATTGACCTCTTTGAATTATATATAAAAATTAAAGAAATGTTGTGTAACTTCAAATAGTTTTATTTTTGAATTCAATCCTTTTTGTAGTTGCTTCAACAATTCTGGTTGTTGTTTCCAAAACCAAATGGTAAGAAAAAAAAATTGTAATTTCAACAAGCTATATTTTTGTGCTTAAAAAACATTTCAATCAATTAAAAAAAAAATTGTAGTTTTAAAAACCAACAACTCCTTAACAAGTACTGTCTTACAGTTGTCAGTGCATGTGTTTGTTTTCAATATTTCCGCATGCACCAGTTTCGTAGCCTCAATTTCTACGCTTTATTCGAAAAAGCAAAGTGGACTCGTGGAGGAAATATTATTTGCAGAGGTCGAGGAAGTTAACGTCGCTCTAGTCGATTTATTGCTTCGTTTTGGACTTTCTGAGCAATTTGTGAATTGCTTTCTTGGTAAGAAATTATTTTTTTTTAATGAAGTGAGTATTTTAATGACTATTTTCTGTTTACAGAAAATCAGTACAACATTGAAATATTGAAGGTTATCGAACGGAAGGAAATAGAAATGCATGTACGTAATAAATTCTTGGGAGAACGACAGCTATGCATCTAGAAAAATCTAAGTTTTTTTTAAATAAATGCTCTTTCATTCAAAATTAAAGGGAGTTAGATCGTTATCGTCAACAGAATCACTGGACAAGCTCATAACTTATCCGCAACTGGATTGTTTGTTAATTCATTTTTAACGTAGGACTACGTGTCTCTTTTCTATCCCGGGTGTCATTTCAAAATTTTGAAAAATGAGAGCGTTACGCAAAAGTGAAAGGTTTTGGAACGCTAATAACTCTCGTTTGGCTGAACAAAATTACCTCATTTATACACTATTTGATCAGAAATACTTACAAATCTGTTGGATTAAAATTTTAACTAAGTGCTTTTAGTATAAGTAGTAAAAATTTTTACTTAAAAAATTACCTACTTTTCCTCCCATACAAATCTGCATATGAAAATATGGTTTTCCCTTTTCGGGTCCTCAAAAACGGGTAACAAATGGTACCAGTTGTCTTCTCCTTTTTATTTCATTTCGTTTCATCCTATGGCAATACAGCAATAGCCACACCCCTCAGCTGCAAAATTATTTTGCTTTGTTGCCGGTGTCTGGTTATATAACTGATGCCCGTCCCCTCTTAAAATTTGCTTCGTACTGCATTCTCGTGCATCTCTTCTTTGTAGGCAATGCTATCAACACCAGTATAAAGCACACGATTTGAACCAAAATCATTCCATTGGGATATTCAAGTTCGATTGTGCCTCGTTGTGTTTTTCGCTCTCTTCTTACGAAGATTCTTTCCCGATTTTTCTTCATCTCATCCGTTTTCTTGCGATTGCGCGTCTGGCTCCTTACAATTATCGCCTGCGCCTCCTCATCTACAAACCAGAAGGAAGCGTTGCAAAGTGTTTCAAGTTTCCCCGCTCGAGCTATTGCTGTGGCAATGGGTCGTAAAAATCGATAATCCGCGCGGGCGCCATCCGCTTCCGATGCCTTACCGGAGCCGGGCACCTCCCAGCGCAAAACGATGTTTGTGACAATTAGATTAATAAAATCATCCCAACTATCTTGCCGTCGGCCATTCACAGCGACGAGGAGTTTAATAAACTACTATCCGGATTGAATACAGCACATGATGGTGTCATGCTGGCCAAATAATCCGAAAATAAAAACTAATTTCTCAGGCGTATCATAACCATCGTCGATTTCAGGACGACCTATTTAATTTTGCAATAAAAGAGTGTCTAAATGAAATGTTCGTGATTTATCTTGAACAACCTTTGCATATTATCAAAAATAGTACATTTTGGATTGTTTGAGGCATTCAGCCGCAAGTGGTAAATTCGGGAGAGATTTGTCACTATACCTTGTTCAGACTACAGAGTTTTAACATGTTATAACGGTTGTCAAACTGCTAAGTCTGGCCAGTTTCAAACCTGAAGTGAATTTTGTTTTCATTAAACTGAACCGAAAGATCAATGGTTTGTAGAAAATGTCATAAGACGGGACGGGTCAAAATAAAATAATTAAAACATTTTAATATTAACCAGACATATGTGTTATGTGTGCAAATTCATACAAATTAGATGATACCATTATTACTTTACACCAACGCGGTCCTACGTGAACCTCGCTGTTATATCCCTGATATAACCCACCTCTAATTTTTATTGAATAAAAACTCTGGTTAAATTGACAAAAAAATATTAAAAACAAAAAAAAATCTTCATATATAAAATATCAATTATAGCTGCACCTTTTTTTTAAGTTTCAAATAAATAAATTGTTGGCAGCAACTGTTTTTTTTGTTTTTAAAATTATTTGTAAAAAAAAAAAAGATTCTGTTAATTCAACGAAATACATTTTTCTCAGCTTTTTTGACATATTCTACAAACAGCAATATTCTGTGTTCAATCAATAATGATTTATTGTTGTATTCAACAATAAAAATCATTAGCCTGGGAATGATAATTTTTATTGTTGTTTTTAATACAGAATAGCATTGATATTAAAAAAAAACTTTTCGCTGCGTGTACGAAAACTAGAGTCATTTAATAACTTTTTGCAGCTAAGTTGCGATGCAGCTGGAAAAGTCGACCTGATCCCGTTACAAAAATGCACTGCAGCCTTACGAATGTTGGCGTACGGTTCGTCAGCTAGTTTTCTCGGCAAAAATGTGAGGATTGGGAATTTTTGCAAAGCAATAATGAAGACTTGCGGCCCGCAGTATTTGCGTACCCCAACACCAGAACAGGTTAAGAAACTGATGTATAATACTAAAATACTTCCCAAAAGTTCGAAAAAAAATTGCATAAATTCATTGAACATCTCAGAAACTCAAAGAACTTATCAGAAGTTCAGGATACTTCTTAGAAGTTCAGGAATTTTCCAGAAGTTTGTGATGCTTCCTGATGTTAAGCGAACATCCCAGAAAATCAGGAAACTTTACAGAAAATCAGGGAACTTCCCATAAGTTAAAGGTTCTTCTCAAAAGCTCAGGCAACTTCCCTGAAATTTTTCTGAGAACTGAACTGAAATTTTCCAGAAATTCAGGAAATTTTCCAGAAATTCAGGGAATTTTCCAGAAATTCAGGGAGATTCCGAAAAGTTATGTGTTCTTATCATAACTATCCAGAAAGTCAGGAAGCTTCCCAGAAGTTCAGAAAACTTATCTTTTTTTTTGGTTTTTCTCATAGAACTACCCAAGATATTCAGGGAACTTCCCAGAGTTTCATGGAACTTCACAAAGTTCAGGGAACTTTACAAAGCTCAGGGAACTTTCCAGAAATTCATGAAGCTTTTCAAAAAATAACGAGTCTTCCTAGAGGTTCAGAGCAGCTATATCCAAACACTATACTGCACGCCGAGCTACATTTTACCACGCTAGCGCGTGTATTCAATTCACCACTTTGCCTCCGTGCTTCCAGACTAACACGCAACGCGGTGGGTACAACACCAATGTCAGTGCTCTTGTTTTGGCTTCGGGCATCGTGAATGATGTTTCGGCAAACACCACAGCCGAGTGTTTCCGATTGTGTCCGATTGCGAAATACACACGTGGTTAATTTATTTTATTTCTACCCGTGCCGTGTTTGTTTAACTCAATCAACTTATGCGCCCGTCACCCAACAGCCAAGAAAACAAACCTATAAGTCAAATTATCAAATTTTTAGAAGCATCCAACGAGCATTGCTCTATCCGTGGTAACCAGTGTCATACTGGGTGTATGTTGAGAGCTTTCTTGTGATCGTAACCGCTCGGCTCGGGTATTTTACCAAAAATCAAACACGGTGTCAAAGGCAAAACACTAGCTTATACACTCGTGTCGCGTCCATTGAGTTGCGGGTCCATCTATAAGCACGAAACTAAAGTGTTAAATTGCAGCCACTGGTGGTGTGTTTGCAGTCAAGTGCAGCTCTCGATCAGAACTGTCTGGTGGAACTCCTTAGAGGTTCATGAAACTTTCCAGAAGTATAGAGAACTTCTCAGAAGCTCAGGGAACTTGTAGAAGTTCCTTTTGTTCAGTTTGAAAACTTCTCTGAACTTCAGGAAACGTCCACAAAGATCTGGGAACTTCCCCAAAGATCAGGAAACTTTCAAGATGCACAGCAAACATCTCAGATGTTCAGAGAACGTCCCAAAATATCAGAGAACTGCCGAGAAGTTCAGGGAGCTTCTCAAAAGCTTAAAGAACTTCCCAAATGCTAAGGGTCCTTTCCAGAAATTGAGGAAATTTCTCAGAAGTCCTGGAATCTCCCAAGAATTTCAGAAAACTTTCCCAATGATCGGGGAATTTACCAGAATTTCAGAAAACGTCCCAGAAATTCATGAAATTTCTAAGGAATTTTGAGCACTCTCAAAAGTTTAGGAAACATTCCAAAGATTTTTTCATAAGTTTAGGGAGCTTCTTAGAAATTTAACGATTTTTCCAGAAGCGCGAGAAACTTTGCAATAGTTCTAGGAACATCCCAGAAGCCTAGGGTACTTAAATTTCGAGAAGAACT
The DNA here is from genome assembly GCA_024533555.2 of Aedes koreicus. Taxonomy (NCBI): domain Eukaryota; kingdom Metazoa; phylum Arthropoda; class Insecta; order Diptera; family Culicidae; genus Aedes; species Aedes koreicus. The sequence goes on along the minus strand of JAHHFK020004600.1, from coordinate 536,981 downwards.
TAAACTTCTCCCCTTTTTTTTTCCCCCACAAAAAAAAAAAATAAAAAAAACTACTTTTTCAATGTTTATTCAATTTCCCGGAATTTCCGCCCTAAGGCTTGCTTCATTTAGAATTGGAACAAACTTTTGCTCATATTGTGGCGCTCCTGGTGGGCGGATTTGGAAGTTCTTGGCGTCCACGTGTTGGGAATTTTGTCAGCTTCACGTATGTATTTTGACATTCCGCAAATCGACTATACTTTGTGAACAATCAACATGGAAGCCGAAAGAAGGGCAAAATTGTGCAGTTATTTGGAAAATCCATTGTGGTCTGCATCTAGGCTAGCTAAACAGCTGAAATTGCCCAGAAATACCGTATGGCGCGTTATCAAATGGTATAAGGAAACATTGACGACGATTCGGAAGCCTCAAGCCAATCGTCGGAGTGGAACTGTCGACCGGAAACTGCGTGGTAAGATTTTGAAGACGATTAAGAGGAATCCCAATCTGTCGGACCGTGATTTGGCCAGAAAATTCAGTGCTGCCCATAGTACCGTGAGGAGAACTCGACTCCGGGAAGGAATCAAGTCGTATCGAGCTAGCAAACAGCCAATCGGACCATAAAACAGAATAGTGTGGCCAAAATCCGTGCTCGGAAGCTATACGACCAGGTGCTGACCAAGTTCGACGGGTGTCTTCTGATGGACGATGAAACTTATGTCAAGGCTGACTTCGGGCAAATCCCAAGTCAACAATTTTACTTGGAAACGGCTCGGGGAGATGTTCCAGCCAAATTTAAATTTGTTTTTGCCGACAAATTTGCACGAAAATTCATGATTTGGCAGGGCATTTGCAGCTGTGGCAACAAAACGAAAGTTTTCGTTACAAATAAGACAATGACGTCGGAACTATACCAAAAAGAATCTCTCCAAAAACGAATTTTGCCGTTCATTCGATCCCACGACCATCCCGTAATGTTTCGGCCAGATTTGGCAAGCTGTCATTACAGCAAAGTCGTTCAAGAATGGTATGCAGAGAAAGGTCCAGGTTGTTCCGAAAAACCTTAACCCACCCAACTGCCCCCAGTTCCGCCCTATTGACAAATACTGGGAAATCATGAAGAGGAGACTCAAGTCAAAGGGAAAGGTTGTCAAAGACATCAATCAGATGATGACCTGGTGGAATAAGATAGCTAAAACGATGGACGAAGAAGGTGTGCGCCGCCTAATGAGCCGTGTTACATGAAAAATTCGAGAATTCCTTCGAAACCATGACGAATAATTTTATCCGTATTTTTTCTTAAAAGTATGAAGAAAACGCTACATTTGTATAAAAAAAGATCTCGAATTCAATAATAAATAACTGAAATACAGGCAATTGTTTTTGTTCCAATTCTATCTGAAGCAAGCTTTATCACAATTTTGGATATTCTAAAAAAATCTTGTTAGGCTTAACAACACCTCGGATGTGCTATTTATTTATTAGAAATTCCACCAACTTATTAAAAGTTTTGTGAATCAACCACTTCTCAGTTTTTGCAACTTCTCGTAAATTATTAAAATATTTGTGATATTCTGCTTTTGTCATAAAAAAACGTACCAACTGGAAGTCCAATTAACTTCTAAGAAGCTAAATCTGCTTCTCAAAGTTCCGGTAATTTCAAGAAAGTTGTTTCTATTGCATGAATGATTAGCAAACTTTTTGGAAGTTCAACCAAATTTCCAAATACGTTGAGAATTCGGCAATTCAATGGACTGCTCTGAACTTCCACCACTTCTCTTCTCAAAGGAGAGCGAGCAAACTTCGTGATTATCTTGAAGCTTCCAATAAGTTTATTCAATTTCCGAAAAGCTTAATCAAGTTCTGTCAAGTTTATTGTATTTCCACCCAATCTTCATTGATATTCCGAAGTTCATAGTAAGCATTAGCATTAGCATTAGCATTAGCATTGACGTTTGCACACCTCGTGGATGGAACTACGATAAGGAATAATTCGTTGAAGACATTGCATGCCACCATGAAACGAAACCAGTTACTGATACGTTTCTTCACGCAATAATCTCCACGAATACATTCCTCGATCGCTCACCTGGCCACGTCCATGCAATCGCTGGTGATAGGGAGTATCTACCTTAAGAAGACACGGGGAACCCACGTAGCCTTCATTAGATATCAAAGGAAAAGGGAAAGGAATAGTCGGAGAGAATAGTTGAACAGAATACTCTGTTTGGTGTGCAGAACAAAAATTTATTTAAAAATGGTCGTTGGGAGCATCTAGTCCAAGAAGGTTAAGTGAAGCTCCATTTATCTTCAAACGGTTGGGACTTTAGCATTAACTATAGTCCTTGTCTCATATGGTTTATGGTTATAGCGCCATTACTCGCTCTCTAATAAGAGAAGAATGCCTGAAACTATAAGAAGGATGGTGAAAGAGAACTTGTCAGATTTCTTGGATTGCTGCAGCAACAATTGATATTCCGAAGTTCATAGTAATTCAGAAAATAATTTTTAAAGAGTTCGTGCAGTTTTTTTGCACCGATATTTCAGCATGGTCAATATAGAGTGCAAAAGGGAAATACTCATGTTGGTTTGTCAACTTTGACGCCAGCTGTAGTTCAAACCACTTGTTGGAAACAGTTCAAATTTTGTCCACATTATTTTCTATATTCTTTAGGCTTTGGTGAAATTTTTAATATACTACCTAATTTTTTTCACAGAAATACGGATTTTTAAAATTGGTATGCCAAGAAACGACTTTTTTCAAATATGTTATGAACACTTCAAATTTATAAGCCTAAATTTTGATCACATAAGGTTTATACATTGTTTATAGTGTTGTCAAATTTTTAGCCAAAAATATTGATAATTCACAAAGTACCGGAAGGTTGAACATGGCGTTTTTAGTTGCCAAAAACTATTTCCTTTTTTTTTTCTTGAGTATCCAGCCCCTTTTAAAATTGTGAACAAACATAAACGTCAGATATATGCACGATCCGGAGAAAATACTCAAAAATAATGTAAGCATTAATATTGAAACCAGAAAAAAAATTTGATCTTCCAGTTAACAACCACGGAACGAAAGCCAAATTTGTGGCAAAACCTCCATCACGCCAGCAATTGTGTGTTTTATTAATGATCAAATCCTTGCAACTCTCAACCCCATATTTTTTCCGTCACGAAAGGAAAATTCCTCCCACCCAACCAGAAGGAGCTAATGATGTAAAAGCGATCCCAGATACACATTCCGATTCCGTATCGGAAGCCACACTCACCTCCTTCCACTGCGCCCACCGGCCGAGTACTTGCAAGAACAACCCTCCTGATGTTAAAAAATACAACCCCAAAGAGAAGGCCGGAGCTAGGACCAAGTAGCAATCCCTTCCTCACCGTGCTTGCGCTCGTCGTGCTAATTGTTTCTCGGTTTTTCCGTAGCCGTAGTCGCTCCTGTTTGCTCGACAAAGCTGATGTCCATCCCAAAGTGGGTGGGCTGAACGGGGGCAGGGTTGATGTGTATACATAAGTCGTCTAATTTTACACTTGAGGATAATTTAACATGACGACGATGGAGTTGGTTAGCCATATCGGATAGGCTAACGAGTCGAGTTCTTTTCGAGTAATTGACGTAACGGAGCAGCAGGCTGAGGAGGGGGTGTTTGAATAAAGTACTCTAAATTAAGGGACGTGTTTATGATTTTTTCAATTTCTCTCTTTGCGCTGGGCTTGCTCGCAGTCTGTCAGCAGGCGCTGGAATTACGGAAAACGAGTCCTCCGTCCAAGTCCCCAACCAGATGGATGGATGGAGGCGAAAAATTGCTGCCGGAGAGGCTGAGGCGTCGTCGCCGATGTTGGTTGGTTGGTTGTTTGACTCGGAATTTTGCCAGAGCTATAAGCTTGGTGTTGTAGGAATGCATAATTAATGGGAGTACGTGTTTTTGATCTTTTTATCTGATTTTTTACTGCTAAGTGAGTGGAGTGTGATAAATTGGGATTAATGTGTTTTTATTTAGCAGTTGTTTTGCGCATTTAAAATAGTCCTCATTTGCTTTGCTCGTGCTGATACCGGAGCTGCATAGGAGGAGGTAGGGCACAAAGATGGTGAGTGATTTATGTAATATTAACAAGTTCATAAAAGCGTAATCGGAGCTTACGCTCATTTTTTGGTGGCCTGGAGGGAATATGTTTTATCGGAGTGAAGTTCGCTATCTTGACGGTTATGAATCGGTGGTGAATATTTATTTACGAGAAATTATTGTAAATTGACTTTGGATAGCCAAAGCAACGTCTTTTTATCATAACAGAGAAATACACTCCAGATCTGCTTATAAACCAACACATCATGATTAATGTGTATTACATTCCGCATAACAAACAAGCACATCCACCAAAAAGGGTAATCAAATTTTCATTCAAATTATAACAGCACAACGAGCTACCGACGAAATGGAGCAGAAAGCCAACCATTGCACCGGAGGAGGTCGTGCTTTTATTCAAAAATTAGGCAGCCAAATAGCAGATAATGTTGCAATTTAGTTGCGTTTAAGAAAACATTTTCTCGTCCAAACGACAACTACTCAGAATGCAAACCGAAATTAATGCAAATCTGCTCCAACGATTCCCGGCCACTTGACTTGTGGCTTCGGATCGTCAATCAACAACCGAGTCCCATCAATCGCACCGCACACCCTGTGCGATTCTCCCCGGCCCGGTCACAGTCATAAATCAGAGGTATTGTATACGAGCGACTCGGGAGGGGTTCACCCCCACCCAGCTCATTAGCGATGGGCCCACGCGGAGAAACAAATTGTGATCGCAGTAACCAGTGGGTGTAGTGTAAACTAGACAACGGCTACGACAGAGCCTGACACGGAATTTGTCACGGTCGATAAAAGCTAGTTAGTAGAGCGATATCATTGCCGATCGTCACGACATGGCACGAAATAAATTCCGGATGAAAAATGCTTTGTGCAATAACATTGTAAAGCGAGTCCGTATTTATTTTTTCTAACTTTTGCTTTCTTTTACTTTAACATATTTTCTAACTTGTCAGAGCCAAAATGATGGATTGAGCACAAAAAGCTGGAAAATTCTGACCCGCTCGAATCCAAATAAACATGCCGAATGGACCTTGAATGTGGATGATGCATCGTTGAGGATTTTGTCAGAACTAAACTTTGTTCTCAATTTTCAATTTTGCGAAACACAACTGCGGAAAATAACAACTGATCGCAGTAAGCCGTGCTTGGAAACTGACGTGTTTTGTTTTTGCTGCGTCGTTTTCTCGAGAAAAAAACCCAAAAAATAATTCGTAATTCAACTTAAACAAACAGTGAAATCATAAAATTTCCGCGTGCTTTGTGTAAGACGTAGTGAACAGGGTTGTCACATTATTTTTCGTTCCCATCTTTAATTTTTGCCAACAAAATCTTTTTTATCTGTGTTTAACTGCAAAAAATCTTGGTAAAAATCTTCACTTCAAATTTTGTGTTGTAAAAGGACAACAGATCAGTATACCTGTATGGTTGATGTTCTCGGGGAAAACCGATCATTGCACTCGGACAGACCAGTTTTGACATGATAATGAATCATGGCCCTAGTAGCACACTTGTTGCCATTCGGTTGAGATAACATAAATATGATCTGCTAAGTCATAATAAAGTTACTACAACTAATTATGACTGTACTGTGCTACTTGTGGGGGTGTTTGTTTTGATAACTTAAAGTTCCTTGCTAGGTGAACAAAATTGGAACGGAATGAACAATCAATTATTGTTATGATCCGTGTACATTAATTTGTTGAATTTAGAATTTAGTTCTGATGTTAATATTAGCTGATCAACTCCTCCTTTCCTTCTTTGGCCTCCATGATGTCCGTACTCAGGCGGTTCCGGATTTTGGACTTATTCAGATTGTATTCCGAAAAAACTCGCTTCACTCCTGCAAAAGAATGCGGAATTAGTCAAAAGTTCGCAATGAACTTTCTTAGCAAGTGAAAAGCGACCTGTTCCTCACCGCTTTCGAAGAAATTCGGATATTGTTCAATAATCGAGTTGAACTCCTTCAAAGGGCGCAGCTATTCCCGACTTCTTACGAAGATGTTTCTTGAAATCTGAAACTCCTTAATCCGTCAGGTGTTTCAGGTCCACACAAAAATTTGCAAGGAGCTCCATCAGCGAGACTTCATCTGATTGCACATGTTCAGGAATTCCATAGCTTTTGACTGGAAGATTCGATTCGCGTTGATGATAACAGATAATACCCCAACAAACATCGGTGTTGAATTAGAGCTTGTTCAAGCTAATTTGGAGAAGCTATTCAGCTGTTTCTTCTAGAATAGCTGAATAGCTTCTCCAAATTTGTTTAAACAAGCTCTAATTCAACACCGATGTTTGTTGGGACGTAGCTTAAGAAGAAGATAAAAGGCTGCGTCATCGGGCCATTAAGATGTTAAGATGACAACAATAAAACTGTTGACTCAGTTTGATTAGAACGAGAAAAACAACACGAGCTCCGAAAACCGTTCCATATTCCATTTGACAACTGTCTCCAACGATAGCCATCTAGTGGCAGACGGATGCAGAACTGTATCATTTGGAATTTTTTGGATCTTTTGAGGCTGCAGGACAAGTAACTGCAGATATATCGCATCATTTGTCCCAGGTACAATGGCAGTTTTTTGCATGCGTTACTTGCACAAAGGGCCAAAAAGTGGCAAGTACATTTGATAATTATCAAATGAGGACAGTCACGTTTCAGCAGCTTCTTGATGGACCGATCAGAACCCATAATTACTGAAGCATTTTTTTTTGTAATCGGTGCCATCGATCTGCAATTGTTTATGAATGGCGCAAAATATGTATAGGTTTTCGCACTGCAAGATTATATTGAAGATAGTAAAAAATCACGAACGAAATAAATATGCTTCATATAGCAGAAAAAACTATCGAGAACATTATTCGAACTTCCTAAAAGTCTTCTGCATGAATGCATAAAAATACTTCTACATTAAAAGAATTGCATTTTTGTAGAAATCACTGCAAGAAATTCTGCCGAAATTTTTGGAACAATCTCTTGCGCAACTTTGAAACAAACACTTCTCCACCGGAATACCTGGAAAAAATATTGTAGTAATATCTGGAGAACTATAAGTAAGAAGGCATGCTAGACAAAATTTGAAAAATTATTCCGAATTTTTGCAGGAAAAAATGTTTAGTTTTTGAATAGTTCTTTCAGGTGCCTCCAGTGATTCCTTTGAAATAACAAAACTTCACAAGATCAGGGATTCCTCCAAACATTTCATCACAAGAAAGTTTTGAAAAAACTGCCGATGCAATGTCAGAAGAAACTCATGAAAGAATCCCTGGAGAAATGCCTACAAACGTCTGAAGAATACATATAGAAACGCAAGAAGGAATATCTGAAGAAATGTCCGAGAATCTTGAGAAATTCTTTGAATTTTTTTTCAAAAATTATCAACATCAAATAATTAAAAAAATTCATGGAGAAATCATTTTGGGCACACACACAAACTTACTTTCATACTGTCATTTGTCACTGTCAATGGAGTTATTTTGCTTCAACCCTAAACATCATACTGAAAGTAGACTCATGTTTTGAATTTGAGGTTTTTGAGTGGAAAGACAATTGCCAAAAATCTTAAAAATCTTGGTTTTTCTCAAAAATCTGTAATCTTTACATACAGATATCTGTATGAAAAAAAATGAAAAAAATCTGTGTCAATCTAGATAAATCTGTGCATGTGGCAACCCTGGTAGTGAATGTAATCGATTCCTTCCCAAAATGAGGTGAATGAAAGGTGAGCGCCCGGGCGCTATTTTCAGAAATTTGAAAAACCTCGGGGTAAAGCGGGATTTTGTGTACCAAACCATCCGAAGGTACCGTGACACCTGCTCGTTGGATGACCGGAAGAGATCCGGTCGTACTCGTCTGAATGTTTCGAGATCGTCAATGCACAATATACTGCAAAATGACCTCGGATTCCAAGCTTTCAAGAAACGTAAGGTTCACGGAGTTTCGGAACCTTCCAAGCAGAAACGACTCGAAAGAGCAAGTCTGCTTTTGTCGCGGCACGGTGGAGAAGAATTTATCTTTTCCGACGAAAAGTTATTCGTCTTGCAACAATCCCACAATGTCCAGCACGACAGATTGTGGGCTCTCTCTTCGAGAACTGTTCCAGAGACTGATAGGAATATTCCACGGTTCCAAAGTGCTGCGTTAGTGATGGTTTGGGGAGGAATTTGTTTGTGAGGCAAATTACCACTGGTTTTCATCGAGAAAGGCGTTAAAGTGAATGCCGTAGATTATAAAACGGAAGTTTTGGAGAAAGTTGTCAAGCCATATGTACGAGAGGTGTTTGGAGATGATCATTATGTGTTTCAGCAGGACGGAGCGCCATCGCATACTGCAAATCTCGTTCAGGGCTGATGCCGAGAAAATTTGACCGACTTTTTGGACAAGAATGAATGGCCTCCCAGTTCACTAGATCTGAATCCCATGGATTATTTCGTTTGGTCATACATACTGGTGAAGGTAAATGACCACAGGGCGTCTAATATGAACCAATTCAAAACCGTAATCAAACGAATTTGGGACGAAATGCCGATGGAAGTCTGGAGCTGGTCAAGAAGGCTAAAGGCGGTGTTATTCCAAAACATTTGCTCTAGTTGATCAGTATTATATTGCAATATAATGGGTAAACTTATCAATAAATCTGGATTATCGCTTTGAAATAAATAGAGTCTTATTTTGTATGAGAATATATTGGACACGGTGTATACATGACCATTTACAGTTGAAGTTATCACGAAAGGCTTGCTATGTTTACCACACGAACAAATCCCCTGCCAAATCATGAATTTCTTGGGGAACTTTGACACTTGCTGTTTCCTGAGAGACTCTGGACCATCGAACTTGTCTTTCGCAGTCACATACTGGTTGCCGGGAATTTGTTCAAAGTCCGCTTTTACGTGTGTTTCATCGTTCATGATGCAGCAGTGTGGTTTCGTCAACATTTGTGTGTACAGCTTACGCGCACGTGTTTTAGCTGTCCTATTCTGTTTTTCATTGCGGTTTGGAGCTTTCTGAACTTTGAATGAACGGAGCCCGGTTCGTTTCTTGGCTTTCGGCACAAAACGTTTGGTCAAGTGCAGCTTTTTCGCGACATCCCGAAAGGAACAGTTTGGTTTGCGTTAAAAGGCAGCAACCACTCGCTTGTGATCCTTCAAACAGTACGGAACACTTTTTATACCAGTCACCTTCTTCCGATCGACAGTTAAACGTTCCCCGAAACGTTTTATGACACGAGACACTGTAGACTGGTGAATTTGCAACATTTTTCCGATGCCTCGGTGCGGAAAAAGTGAGTTGTCGAGGTGCGTATTGCAAAATGTTCTCGCGCACTTGCTGTTCCTTCGACTCCATTTTTGAAACATTTCACGACACATTTCACAATGAAACTCACGCAGTGTAAACAATACACGCTGAGGTCATTTCACCCAAAATTTTGTTGAAATCAACCCAAAAGGCGAAATGTTACAGCTTATTGAAAGTGATGCAATTTAACTGTGGACACCCTTTAAATATGTGCCGTCCTCAAAACAATATGATTTGATGATGGAAGTGCATGCACAGTACCTATATCCATTTGATGTTTGTACTGTGTTTATGCGAGGCTTGTTGTAAGTGAAAGTGACCTCGGAATGAACATAAGTAACCAGGCATTCTGAAATGGGTCACTGGAACTCAACAGAGCTATTACCTTCCAACTCCCGGCCTAAAAAAGTTTGTCGTGTCGGCTACAGTACGTTTAACTGCAAACTTTTTTCTTCCATAAAAACACTACCAGACAGTGGGCGTTGGATTTCAACCCCCCCACACACACACGCAAACATACAAATACACACACACACACACACACACACACACAACTGCGGAAAATAACAACTTTTTGCCATCGTCACCCCAAAAACAAAAAGGAGGATGGGAAACAAACGAAAAATACACAGGGTACGGAACTTCCCAACATTTCGGAACCAGGAGTAAGTGGAGCCAAAACTACGGAGCTACCTAGGCGAGCCCTGTCGCGCTCGCTACCGCGTATGAGCATGTGCGTTGTTTTCGACGCATTCACCACCCTTCCAACTTTTCTTGCTTCACGTTTCAGGTGGGTGTACAGTTCTGCCACCGTTTCAAAAGTTTGGCCGACAATCATTCGCGAAGCAAACAAATTGGCTGGATCTCGCAAAAAACCGTACCCCGGCTGTTAAACCCGGCCCGTCAAAGAAGGCAGGAAAGTCCATCGCCTTGACGAAGTCCCCGGCTAGATTCAAACGAACTGGATTGTTCGTCAGAAATCATCACGCAGCTTTGCTTCATCGTTGCTCTAATCATTCTTGTGAGCTTCCCGGGGAAGCCGTTCTCGTTCATGATTTTCCATAGCTATATGCGGTCGATACGCCGCCATAAAATCGATGCACAGGTGGTGCGTAGGGATCTAGAATTCATGGCATTTCTGGAGGATTCGCCGTACAGTAAAGATCTGGTCCGTTGATGAAGCTGGCTTGATAACTTCCCACGATCTAATTCGTTATAGATGATAAACGACGGAAAATGATCTGGGATAACACTTGGTGGGCGACATTCAGAATGGCGATTGCTCGGAAGTTCTCACACTCCAACTTGTCGCCTTTCTTGTAGATGGGGCATATAACCCCTTCCTTCCACTCATCCAGCAGCTGTTTTATCTCCCAGATTCTGACTATCAGCCTGTGCAGACTAATGGCCAACTTTTCTGAGCCGGTCTAGATGAGTTCAGCACCGATACCATCCGGCATCCCCTTGGACAGCATGCTTAACTTCCCTCAGCGTGGGAGCGGGTTCATTGCCTCATCTGCCGTACTGATGTATTCATTGCTTCCGCTGTCTTGGTCCTCACTGTCTACGTTCTCCGCGCCATTCAGGTGTTCGTTGAAGTGCTGCCTGCACCTTTCAATCACCTCACGTCCATCCGCGAAGATGGTTCCATCCTTATCCCTGCACATATCGGCTTGCGGCACACAGCCACAAAACTTTCGTGTTTCTTGAGAACAGCACAGCTGCTCCATCTCCTCACACTCCGCTTCTTCCGACGTTTTCTCTCCCGGAATAGGTGGGTCTACTGTTTCCGCGCTGTAGGCTTCTCCTCCAAAATCTCTCTACACTCCTCGTCAAACCAATCATTCCGTCGACTCCGTTCTACGTTCCCGACGATGTTTTCAGCTGAACTTTCCAATTGTCGGTCTGAACTCCTCCTCCAGGCCAACCTGAGCTATGATGATCTTGACGTCGTGGATTCGGCAGCGGTCGTACTCGAGCTGCACGTAGAATGCGTCCTTGTCATCATCAGTGCTTCCGGATATTTCTAAAGTTCAAGAACCGACCCTCCCCTTGCACATTCTATCGTTGATCGGCCACCAACCGATCACGCGCCTTTGCATATCTCCCATCTCGATGAAAGTTGTTCCCAGCTCACGTGTTTTGCCGCAGCTCTGGTAGATGGTATGATTACCTCTAAACGTTCGCTCCATGCAAATTTCAGTGCGATACTGCCCTTAGTTTTATTTTGACAGCTGATTGTTGTTGACGTGTTTGGCATCATGTTGAATATGGATAAAAGCGATGTTCTTTTTCTCGTAAAACATTATTTTTCGAGAGCCAAAACGGCGAAGGAAACAAAAGAAAAGCTGAATAAGTATTATGGGGCCAATTCTACATCAGATTGAACCGTTAAATATTGGTTTCGAGAGTTTCGTGGTGGCCACAACTCCACTACCGATCAAGTCCGCAGCGGCAGGCCCTCCGGTGCGGTTACAGAGGACAATGTCAAAAACGTTCCTGAAATGGCGTGGCTGACCGGAAAGTGAAGGTGCGTGAGCTAGCAGATGCCACAAAGATTAGTACTGAGTGCACACGCCATATTTTGGGCGAGATTCTGCAAATGAAACGTTGTTTAGACTTGCTGATGCTGAACCGGAAGGACTTTTGGCGTCGATTATTAACTGTTGATGAAACCTGGATCCCCTATTACACACCAGTGAACAGAATGAGTACCCGGCAATGGACTGAAGCCGGCACTAGTGCTCCTAAGCGACCTAAGAAGCCTCAATTGGTCAGAAAGATGTTGTTGTCGGTTTGCTTTGATTGTCATGGAATACTCTTCATGGACTACCTCAAAAAGAATAAAACCATTAACAGCGAGTATTAACTGTGCATTATTGGAGCGATTGAAGGCCGAAATCGCTGCAAAACTGCCTCAAATGAAGAGAGTTTTGTTTTGTTTCGCAAGACACTGCGCCGGCGCACAAGAACATCACAGCCACGGCTAAAACCAAGGACTTACGGCTCCAATGGCTTCTGCATCCACCGTATTCACCCGATTTGGCTCCCTCGGACTATCCCAAACCTCAAAAAATGGCTCATCAATAAAAAATTCAGCTCACGCGAGGAAATCATCGACGCCGCGGAGGAGTATTTTGCAGACCTTCCGGAAAATTACTTTTCAGACGGGATCAAGAAGTTGGAAAATCACTGGAATAATTGTATCGAGCTAAAAGGGATTACATTGAATAAAATAAAAAAGAAACCTTTTTAAAAAAAATGTTTTTCATTCCCAAGGAGGTTACTTTTCACCCCTCCTAGTATGTAAGTATTTACGAATGAATGAGAGAATGAACGTGATTTTTCAACTCCGACCCGATATTGGTAAGTATTACTTCCAGTAATTCAATTTTAATCAATTTTTATCAAAGGTGAACTATATTGCATAGCCATACCATTCAACAAATAAAATATTGAAACACGCCATTTTTTATCTCTTGAACGTCTATGAAGGTTGTTTGAGTTCCCAGAACTTTCGGCAATAGATGTAAAGATAACTATAAACTTTTCAAACAGCTGTAAGGACGTGGCCAGGTGCGCAGATAGAAGCGGGTCTTTTGGCGAAATGTTTAGTGGAAGTGGATAGGCTTGCCAGTCCGATTCATTCAGTATATGATAAGCTGCCAATTTTTCTAAATTCTGTTTTCGATGAATATAATGAAAGCAGAATAGTAATGAACAGAATCGCAATAACTCACACGTGGTACGGCTCACTTCTGATGGTTGATGCGTATGAGTGAGAAATGAGTGCAAAGTGATCCGATTTTTCCCATGCTTGCATTAATCACGTTACTTCTGGCAAGTCACTTTGAACTAGTGTGATCAAACACGTCAGTATCAGCTCTTCTCAATAGGACAGAATCAATTCCCAACTCACAACTATTTAAAAAAAACGTTCTCGCTTTTAACGAATTTCATTTTAAATCGATAAAAAAGATCTGTCTAACATCCATGCAACGAGTTTGAACCAGAAAGCATATCTTTTTTAAACCAAATTTTTGTAGCTCTATATGTAGTTTTCATACAATACACGGTTGTTGTATTTAGGTATATAAATATTTCGTTCTTTTAACTGCGCATGTGTGAATACGAAGCCAGATTCATAAATATTTGAAATCTAACTAACGGGCTTAAAAATTGTTGCAAGATAAATTTAGACAGGATAAGTTGTAAATCTTTCCGAAAAAAAAAATGTTTTGGTAAGCTATTTGAACCAGTACAGGGTGTGGCAGGAAAAAATGCGAAAATGTTTAAACGTTTATATTGGGTTAATTTGTGTAACTAATGATATATTTCTGTTGACAGTGCATTTGTTTATGATTACTTTCAAGCCATGCATCAGAACATCGAAATTGTTATATTGCAAATTTGTGAAAATGTAAGCCAAAGAAGTGATCATGGGTTTGTTAGTCGCCCAGAAGACGCCGATGGAGATTTCCAAGGTGGAAGCATGTCATTTGGCCACAGTTTATCGCATCAAAAAGTCTTTACATGACGGTCGTAAGCAGGGAAGTGGATGCTCGCGGTTTGCACGTACGTCATGATCAAATCGTTACGTGCACACATTGCCCCATCAGGAAACTTGCCAAGGAAGCCAACATTTCTGAATAATCCATGTGAAGAATCATAAAAAAAGACTGGTACGCATCTTCCATAGTTAAAGTGAAACGCCACTTGATTACACACCAGGTAAAGGGCTAGCAGGAAATTATTGCGACACATTCAACAGGGCATAACTTTTTTACCATTGGGTAAAAATCAACCAAATTTTGCACACTTTCTCATTGATGTGTATTGTTTACATGCTGTCAAACTCGAAGTCGTGTTTTTCGATTCAACGAAAATGGAGGTGAACCAACGCGAGTCGAGAGAACAAATTCTTTCCAAACACCTGGAATTTCCTGACCTGTCGCACCGGCAGTTGGGAAAAATGTTGAACATTTACCATTCAACCGTCTCCAGAGTGTTGAAGCGGTTCCAGGAGCGGTTGACGTTGGACCACGACAAAGGAGCTGGAAGAAAACCGGGACCGGAGAACAAAAAGACGGAGGGAAAGGTGAAGCGGATGATTAAAGCAAATCCCAACGTCTCAAGCCGTGATTTGGCTAAAAAGATCGGCATGTCGCAGAGCTACGTCCAGAATGCAAAGAAGAGAGCTGGACTACATACATACAAGGTACAGAACTTCCCAAACCGCGATGAGCGGCAACAATCGACGGCTAAAACTCGGGCACGGAAGCTCTACGAGAAGATGCTGACAAAATATGGCTGCTGTGTGATGGACGACGAAACGTATATAAAAGCCGATTTTAAGCAAATTCCAGGGTTGGAGTTTTTCACCGGCAAGAGCAAGTTCTATGTGGACGACACATTTAAGAAGAAGAAAATGTCGAAGTTCGCCTCCAAATATCTCATTTGGCAGGCCATCTGCTCTTGCGGACTGAGGAGTGAGCCTTTCGTGACAAAGGGCACAGTAAATGACGAGATCTACAAATCTGAGTGCCTCGAGAAGCGCCTTTTGCCGTTCTTGCAGCAGCATGACGAAGCTCTGCTATTTTGGCCAGATTTGGCATCATGCCACTATTCTTAAAGTGTCCTGGAGTGGTATGAGGCCAATTCTGTCCATTTTGTTCCAAAGGACATGAATCCGCCAAACTGTCGCCAAACGGAGCTGCGCCCGGTGGAGCAGTACTGGGCAATGATGAAGCGGGAACTTCGGAAGAGCAAGAAGACAGTCAAAGACGAGAAGGACATGTTTAGAAAAAGGAAAAAAAAACTGAGAAACTGATACCGGATGACATTGTAAAGACTTTGATGGAGGGCATCAAGCGAAAATGCGTTCAATTTTACACTCAAGGCTCCATTGATTAACTTTTCTTTTGATTTTTTAAGTAAATATATGTATAAAACTACCCTAAAATTTTGGTTTGATTCTAAACATTATAAGAAAATTGGCATGACATTTTCGGTGTCGCAATAATTTCGTGTTCGCCCTTTAGGATCGTGTCGAAAATAGGCTACCGAGTTGTAGGCTATCAAATTGTACGTAAATATTTTAGCTGCTACAAACTCACTACTATCAAAAACGTTGTTCAAACAAACTCGATAATTTTCTTACGTTTTGTTTTCTTTTTTTCGGATCTTATCACCTTTGCTCAGTATTCGTAATTCTACTGAACCGAGACTGAAGTCAGTCAGGGAGATCGTAGCGTGCGGTGCTTGAAAGTATACGCGAAAAAAATTCTCTTGTCATTTTTGCTCTGTTTCATTACTTTCTATAAAAGGTTTTTACAAGTGAATTTGTGGCATTTGAGAACTCCAAAAGACCAATCAAGAGTCGATATCCTGCATTAGTTAAACCTGCATTAGTTAAAAGGTGATGGAATTTGAACTCCATAAGAAAAAAAATTGATGGTGGAATTCATGAGTAGTGTTAAACGTTTTTATTTTGATGAAGATTCGGCCACAAAAGCGTTAAATGTGTTCTACCACGAGGCTCTAGTCTGGTGTGGAAAAAGTGTCCCCGCTAGAGACGGAATTCCAGAAATACAGCTTTGCGGCAGGAGGAGCTCGTGTTCAGCCGCGCCACTCGGAGATGTTTGATTCATGATCCACACCAACGGAATGTTCTGAAAATCCGGGTGAGCTCTTTCCATATTATCCTTTTTTTTCCTCCCATTTTTTTTTTTTTTTTTTTTTTTGAGAATAGTTTTTGTCTATGAAAATTATATTTTTGGTGTGCTTCAAATTGTGAGTTGATAAGATGGAAGAAGTGTGTGACTTCCGGTCCTCACAGGTTCCTATCTCACGCCTCTGTGAGTTGTGCGATCGCAGAGGATTGCCGGCTGAAACGTGAAGACGCTGGTTGGCGTGGCATGGGCAAGGTTGCCAATTTTACAGTATAGAGGTGAGAGGAGGCGACTGAGGATCGTTTTCCTCTTAATCATATTGTATATTTTTCATTCTCGTTCAATTGATGGTTTCAGCACGCTTTGGAATCATCTTTGCATTCCAAAAACATTTAGTTTGAGAACAAATGGATCAATTAAAGCCTCCATTTGTTTTTGAGCATTTCAGCGTTTCTAAATTTCAACTGTCATTTTCATAAAGGACTGGCATGTGACGGTTAGCAGTAGAAGACTATATTTAAATAAATTTGGTTATTGGTGTTGTGATTGGATAAGCCATTTGTTTCAGAAGTTGTCAAAACGGGCTCTTCGATAACTTATACTGCTGTCCTTGGAATGTAACAGGAGGAGTATACGGAGGGCTTTTTAAGGGATGTCTTTTGGAGTAGTCTGATGTTTTTCAGACGAAGAAAACATCAATGCATCTTTTGATTGAGAATTTATCTGTGATATTTATAATGATCTACTCTGTTTTTCGGCTTTTCAGGACCTTCGGGTTATAAAGCATATATTTTTCAGTCACAGACTAGTGTATGTCCGATGTATTTTGTACACACATAATCTCTATTTTAAAAAATGGATGTTATTCATTATTTCATTATATTATTTTCATCATATCATTGTGTATTATTTGAAATCATATTAATTTTTCAGGGTGTAAGGAGTGTATCGAAAATAAGCTATCCACAAACTTTCTTTCAAATTATGTTAAAAACCGATATTTTATTCATACAAAAAATTGATCCTTTATTGTACGAGGTTAAACTTGAACATAATGAAGACCGGATGAAATTTAAGTTATTCCTTCACGAATTTTCGAACTTTGGATCGAATGCTCTTCATCAAGTTCCGGACAAGTGTTGCATCGCATTTTTTGAACGCTTGAGCCCAAATTTTTTGAACTCCTGCATGTTCCCAGCTGCCTTACCAGTCTTCTTGAAGACCCTCTTCACGATTGCCCAGTAACGTTCGATGGGTCGAAGCTGAGGGCAATTTGGTGGATTGATATTTTTCTCAACGAAATCTATACCCTTTTCCGCAAGCCAATTGAGAGTGGTTTTGGCATAGTGAGCCGACGCTAAATCCGGCCAAAACAGTGGAGGTGTACTATGCTTCTTATATAAAGGCAACAATCTCTTCTGGAGACACTCAGATCGATAGATTTCCGCATTTATAGTTCCGGTAGTGTAAAAAATGGTTGACTTCAAACCACAGGAACATATTGCTTGCCATACCAGTACCTTTCGACCGAATTTCTCCACTTGAATCGACCTGTCCGCATCGCTCACATCCTCCCCAACGACGGCAGTAAAGTATTGTGGACCTGGAAGGGTTTTTGAGTCCTCCTTTACATAGGTCTCATCGTCCATCAAAACGCATGCATCCGGACGCTGCAAAAGACGCGAATACAATTTCCGGGCCCTTGTTGCTGCTCGCTTCTTCTGTTCTGCACTTTGTTTCGAGATTTTCTGCTTCTTGTAGGTCTTCAGGTGGTTTCGCCTCTTGATACGCTGGATCATTCCGACACTCGTTCCTGCTTTTTTGGCCAAATCACGTATTGACATTGATTTGTTCTTCATGATTAGAGATACCACTTTCTGCTCCAGTTTCGGGTTGGAAGAACCGGGTTTTCTGCCTCTTCCTGGTAGCTCATCCAAAGAATAGTGTTCCCCAAACTTATATAATGGTTTTTATAACACCCATACAAAATCCCAACCCCCCCCCCAAATTTCCCCATATAAATACCCTCCCCCCTTACCCAGTGTCCCGAACCCTAAATTCCATTCCCCACCATTTGAAAACCCCAAAATTGAACCCCCCCAACCAAGAAAAAAAAGAAAGCTGATGAAGTTTGTCAGAAGTAGATAATTTATCATCTCCATGCGAAGCGCTAGGAGTGGACGGTAATTTATTGCTAGAACGAAATAGACATGAAGAGAAAGTGTATTGATAGTTCCGTCTAGGGCAACGGCAGGCTTTGAAAATTGAAAGATCAAGTTTGAAAACGAGCGGAGGGCATTATTGAACGGTAGTATCCGATCAGGCACATAACCCTTTACCATACTACCCCATGCAGGATAGGCAAGAGAAGGAAATATCAATACACTTTCTCTTCATGTCTATTTCGTTCTAGCAATAAATTACCGTCCACTCCTAGCGCTTCGCATGGAGATGATAAATTATCTACTTCTGACAAACTTCATCAAAGATCGTTACTTCCGCGCTTGGGAGAATACAAAAACAACAATCAATGTGAAAAAAAAAAGAAAGACAAAACCCACACACACACAGCACAAAAAACAAAAAAAACACCAACAAAAAAAAACCCCACAAACAAAAAAAAAGAAAAAAAAAAATATACAAAACACCCCCTCACTATTTTTAAAAACAACCACCAAGGGGAGGAAAAACACCCCCCGCAGGAATTTTTTTTTTAAAAAAAAATAAACATTAAAAAAACTACCCCCCCTTATTTTTTTTTTCCCCCCCCAAAAAAAAAGGGGGGGGAACCCCAACAAAAAAGGAAAAAAAAAAAAAAAAAAACTCCCATATAATTTAAAAAAAAAAACCCCGTTTCCCAAAAAAAACCAACCCCCCCCAACATTTTAAATTTTAAAACCCGAAAAAAGGATTTTGGCCGCCCCGGGTTGAAAAAAACGGTGGGGGCGGGGGCAACCTTGGCAACCAATAACAGGAGTATGTTTACTGTTTGCATTGCTGATGCAGTGACGAATACTCGATTTGAGGGAACAGGACAAACATCGGATAGAGTCGATTTGACGAAGATTGCGTCGGTATACGGACACTGATTCGGAGTCCAGAAGCGAAAGTTCTGTAGTATCATTTTACTTATTTGCATACTTAGAGGGGGGGCCTGATGATGGCGCGACTACTTTATTTTCATACGGGGTGGTCGGCTTCAGGTGAATAGTAGAAGGGGGCTGGCAATGAGCTGTGCTTGGGCTGGGGGACCGACACAAGTTCCAACCAAGCTAAAAACAACGCAATCTACACAAATTATTATTGATTACATATTAATTTAATGACTAGCGGGTGTGGATTACCACAACGTTGTTACGGTAATTCATCACGACAGGACTTTCTTGTTTTGATTATGCAATTTCACTGTCAAAACCAAGCTTTACAAAAGGTAGGAATGTTGAATAGCACAATATGAATCCAGTAGGGACCTGACGGAGAGTCATTTACCAGTAGTCAACATCTGTAACTTCCATACGTAAAAAGATTCATTGTTTGTAAACAATACAGGCTTCCCTAGCCGTAGTAACACACGTCAGACTGGCCTTATTCAAATAAGGCCCTTGATATGTTGCATACTGTCAAACGCTAGTAAATGGGATAGGGTTGCCAGGCCCCTGGAATCCAGTGAATAAGAGATGCTCATAATTGCTCAGAGTTACTCAGGATTGCTCAGTGTCTTGCCCCTTGAACCAAGTGCTTCTCTGGGTAAAGGCCAACTTTTTTGAGGATCAATACGTTGTCCTTTTGTCACACGCCCAATCGGACCCTGGCTGATGGATAATATGAAGTTTTGGCCGAAAGATTCGTGATCCCCTACACACTTAGAAATTGTGAATTTTACACTAGACGTGATTGACGTTTGTAAAAAGTCGGGGAACGTAAACAAAGAATTCGTGTAAAATTAGGTCT
This sequence comes from Aedes koreicus, assembly GCA_024533555.2. Lineage (NCBI taxonomy): Eukaryota > Metazoa > Arthropoda > Insecta > Diptera > Culicidae > Aedes > Aedes koreicus. Next base: position 516,990 of record JAHHFK020004600.1, on the reverse strand, counting down.
CCTGAAACTGACACATACGCAATTCGACGAAAGATGTATTTGATTGAATTTATTTTCTCATCTCTTAAAACTCTAAGAACGAGTTTTATGTGCTTAAGGACGCTTGCATGTATCGGTCTCAGGAGACAGAAATTTACATGACATTTTGGTAGTTTGTAGCTGTCCGAACCTTAACCTAAAACTCAATTATAATGTAGACACAGTGTTGTCCATCTTCGAGGTATCGAAGAGTGTCATTTTCGGCTATTCTAAGCTAAGTTCACCCCTTGAAGAAGCTTGTGAACCGCCGTTCTAAATAAGTAAAGCGTTGACGTAACATCCCACCATAAAACAGAATTTTTCATTAAAGTGAAAAATAATCATCTAATTCCCATCTTCCTTTCTATCAAAAACTGAGTCAAACAATAAGATTTCGCTCAATGTCGACCCTATTAACCGTAATCAATATCGGGAGGAGTGGCTTTAGAATTAGGACCATGCGTGCGTTTAAGCAACCTTGCAAAAACCACAAAACCGAGATCAAAAGGATCTATCAATGATCATATTTTGTTGCTGCTTTCCTTCGCCTCATTTCTATGAATGAAAGAAGACTTTCCACCTTTTCTGATGTAGGATGTGGGAAACATCCCATCCTATATAATGACGACGTGTGGCAGGCGAACGTGGAAGGAAGAAAATGCCATAAATTATAACCTCATATCGGCTTCCTTCGTTTGAAACATTCGAAAAGGCTCCTTTTTCTAGAGCCACTTGCTGCGTACATATGTATACTAGTAAAATGCCCATTCATTAATTCCCTGCTGGGAGCTCAAAGCGTTCTTAGCGCTGGAAGTCTTTAAAGAGAGCACCCGGTAATTAGAATCTATTATAAACCAATCTTTAATTGCATAGCCATCTCCGCCTCCTTTGTTGCTGCCTGTCTACTCTTCCTGTTTCTATAATGGCCTCTGACTGACAGATTGACTGGAGCTGCCAACTGCAGAACGCGAGGAAAATTTTCATGGCTGACTGCAACCGAGTTTTCTATGCAGGATTGAGCTAGAATTGTCACACCATCCTTCATGTTGTCGAAACGTCAATTCCCTCGGCTAATCAAGTATTCATGGACTGAGAATATTTTGCTTCTCTCGCGTTCGTTTCGGTTTTATGACTGCATATTTCTGCCCCCTCCGCCTCCAGCATCCATATCTGCTTTGCCGGAATTACATCCGGACCCTTCGGGTTGTCAGAAGATTGCTATCTTCCGAATGGCGACGATGATGATGGCAATTTGTGTGTGCCAAATGGTTTATGGCTTTATTTTGACGACGAGGAGGAAGTGTGAAAATTACTATATTGTATTTTTCACATCACTTACAGCGTCGCACTGGGTGGAGGGGAGGGGAGGATGGGACGAAAGCGCGTGAGTCCCATGTCATGAATTTTCCATACCGGCCATGATGCCGAAGCGGATTATGAACCACGTTGTGTGACCTCCGGAATCAGAAGCCATTTCGACAATTTGAATATCGGGATTGGGACTTTTTCGGCTGAACGGACATTGATGCGTGTGGATGTCAATTGGTCGGTGTCTCTTTTCGCTCAATCATCGAATCGATCTTCTGGCGAAATTGTTTCGGAGAGTGATTTAAATATTTTGATTGCTTTGTCGTACATTGGCCGAAATGGAGCCGTTTGAGACGTATCGCAATCCAATTTGAATGTATATGCATGCGTTTAATAATCGATCGGAAGGGTCGTATCTTCGAGGAAAAATTAAGATAATTTACAGTCATGAACTGGGATTCGGTTTACTACGGTCGAGTGTACATTTGAACATGGCTGCGTCGGTTGGAGGCAGCTGCAATCGAAGCAGACTGTGTGTCAAACCGATCACCGCCTACAACAAACCTAATACGATAACCTGAAAAACGAATGGGCGTCTAATCGATCGGTTTAAGGTCCCAAATGACCGTCTAATTATAGTGACCCAAGGCCATTGCCGGATATAAATGAGTCCAATCGAAGCAGTGTAATTTCCCGTCTCATTTCCTTCGAAGGAATAAATCCACCTTGCGCTCTGGTTCCCTTTTCTGTTGATTGCGATAAAATTGTTCGAAAGAAAACATTCCTGAAGCCCGGAGGGAGCTCAGACGTTGACCGACCGTGCTCGCTGATAAGTGGTCTGAAATGGAGAAAATTAAGGACGCCGTACAGGGGTAAGTTCATGTTCGCCCATGTCATAGTTAATAATTTTAATTAGTCCTCACCAACAGCACAACAATGTTGCTGCCACTTGCCCTACCCGTGCGAACCCGGAACCCAGTTTGCGGATTGTTGTCACGGTGTGTATGGTAGAAAAATATTGTTAAAAAAATCAGCATCGGAAAACAAGTAGAGGGGTCCAACCTTTCATGAGTGTTTTCACAGCGTCGTGCACACATCTGACGTTTTTGTTTGTTTACATTCATTGCATGTCCGGAAAGTTACCGGAATACTTTGTGCATTGTATACTTGGTATCGAATACGTTATTCAAATTAAACGTGTACTGCCTCACTGAGTGTGTTATCTGATAATAGTAAACAAAATAAATTCAACGTGCACTCACGTCACTTATCATAACAATGGAGTGAAATATAAGAGACGCGTACGTAAAGGGAAGTACTATTTACGTTGTTCTGAAAAGGTGTTCCGAAACAAGGTCCGATTAATTAAGCTTGGGACCGATACGCTGGTACGCTGTTCATTCATTTGCGATACGACAAAGTGTACTACTCTTAACAATTACTACAGCACTGTATTGATTTACAACAACTGAATTTACAAAAAACCATTTCCATTAGTTTCTCAAACTTCAGGTGGGCGGAAAAGTCCACTTTTATAGAACAATTTATCTTGCCGGCGTCGGCGGTGTAGTGGTAAGCGTGACTGCTACTTTGGCACCCCAGTGGGTCTGGGTTCAATCCCAGTCGACGTCGGTGGTTTTCTGAGGCGAAAAAATCTGGTCACGTCTTCCTTCGGAAGGGAAGTAAAGCCGTTGATCCCGGCTCATATTCATGAGTCGATAGGTAGGGTTCAGGTGGTGGAGTCGTCTTCCTGGCGTCGGTGATTGTCACCATGTGAGGAAATAGGCCGACGGAATATTTAAAAAAAAAAAACAATGTATCTTTTGCCTCAAAATAGGCCTCAGTTTCGGCGATAACCTCTTCATTCGAGCAAAATTTCTTAACGGTGTCCATTTTTTGCGGTCTGTGAACAATCAGTAGCCAAATCTATAGAATACGGTGGATTCAATATCAATTTCGAAGATCAACTCTGTTGAGAAACAATTAACAATCTAAGCATGCCTAGCCCTGTCATGAATTTATCCTAGAAATATAATAAAACTTTCACTTCGTTGTCAACCACCAACCAGTACAGGTGTTTAATTAGTTTGCTTCTGCTAATAGGTTATGGGCCCAGTCTGACCTAAACCTTAGTACTTTTTTCTGGAAGTTTTTCAAGACAAGTTGTCAAGTTCCTGCGAATCAAGCCTTTCGATCGTACGAATTTCAATAACTGGCGATTCCGGATTCTGGCGTTTTTGGAGCAGTTAGAAGTTGTAAATTGCATCGAGAAGGAAGCTAGCGAGTAAGTTTCTTGGAAATCCTGGAGGCAGATGTGACTGCAGTGAAGCAAGAAAAAGAGCATAAGGCAAAACGCAAGAAGGAAGATAACAAGTGTCACTCGGTTCTCATTGGTGCTGTTGCAGATAGTCATCTTGAATATATCAAGGACAAGAAGACTCCGAAGGAAATTTGGGATGTGCTAGAAATGAAGCGTGATGATCGAATGAATCTTGAAGCTCATTTCCTACGATTTGACCAGCTGGTTCGAGAATTGAAGTCAACCGGAGCGAAAATGGACGAAGAGGATGTCGTGTGCCATCTCATGCTGACCATTTCGGTCTCGTATGACTCTGTGAACACGGCATTGGAAGCAGTATCCGAGAAGCTGACATTGAAGTTCATCAAAGGGAAGTATCTGGACATCGAGTCGAAGCGAAAAGGACGAAAAGTATCACCAAGCCGTGAGTCTAATGCAGTCGAGTTTGCTGGAAAATCTGGAAAAATTAGACTGAAATGCTTTGGTTGTGGCAAGATTGGCCACAAACGAGCAGACGGTTGGGAATCTGGATCTCACCAGGACGCTGAAAGAACAAAGTATAAGAAGAACTCAAGATCTGGAACCGTTGGGAAGACGGTCTCGTTTGTTGCGGGTTCTGTGGCTGCTGAAAAGAAGAAATGGTATCTGGACAGCGGTGCCTCGGACCATATTTTCAACCAAAAAGAGCTGTTTGAAGGTTTGGAGGTGCTAAAAGAACCTGTCGCCATAGCAACAGCAAAGAAGAGAGTGAATCTAATCGCGAAGTACAAGCATAGACTAACTCTAAGACCAGTAGGTCCCGAACAAATACGATTTTTTTCTTGGCTCAGTCAGTACTAGCACATCGGTCCCAAGCTCGGTCCCAAGCTTAATAATACGCCCCTAATCATGAACTCACACGAACACACTCTCAAATATCAAAATAACACAGCAAATCAAAACAAAGGCGCAAATATGTATAGTTAGGTGCTGGCTTCAAGGTGTACTTCGGACCAAGGGGCTCTACAACAGTGAACCAATTTCAAATCGCTAGTTGCATATTGATTGTTGGTACAAGGGCAGGATCAATGGGTTCTCTAACGTCTTAGGAAGTAAAATACAGATACGTATCGAAGATGTCCTATTTGTTCCGGAACTGGCGTTAAATTTAATGTCTCTTCGGAAATTGGAAAATTCTGGCAAGAAGGTCATTTTCCACAAAGGAAAGGTAGTAGTTGAAGACAAGGACAAGGACGTCGTGGCTACCTGAAAACTAACTGGCGTGTTGTAGGTTATGGATTTCGAGTACGTAGCAACGGAAAACAGTGGCATGGTGACGGGCAGAGTTAACAAGCTACTGGAGATATGGCATCAACGGTTTGGTCACCTTGGACATGGCAATTTGTTGAAGCTTATTAGAACCCAGATGGTCGATGGAATGGAGCTGAAGAATGCCGATGGAAACAACACTGAAGATATTCTCTGTGAACCATGTCTGGCTGCGAAACAAACTCGAGAACCGTTTGAAATTCGGGACGGAAAACGTACGGTGCGCCCGTTGGAGTTGGTGCACAGTGGCCCCATATCGCCTGTATCAGTGGATGGAATGGAATATTTCATCACAATCATCGATTACTTCACACACATGACCGTGGTGTACCTAATGAAATCGAAAGACGAAGCAATGGACTATTTGATGGCTTATGAAGCAATGGCGAGTGCCCATTTTGGAATGAAGATATCCCTTTTGAGATGCGACAACGGCGGTGAATTCGGAAGCAACCAATTGAAGGCGGTCTGTAGACAGAGAGGCATCCGAAATGACGGCATTAGAAATGACAGTTCCATATACGCCGCAACAGAATGGCGTTTGTGAGCGGATGAACCGAACCATTGTGGAGAAGGTAACAGCAATGCTTGCAGGCAGTGGAGTATCGAAGCGGTTGTGGGGCGAAGCCATTTATACTGCAGTTTATCTGACGAACCGCAGTCCTACCGTTGCGATTGATGAAAATAAAACCCCGTTCGAACTGTGGAATAAGAAGAAAACAAACGTTAAAGACTGTATTCGATGAAATTTGGACACACAAAATAGGTCACCAAAAATTTTCCTTGAGCCCGATTCTTTTCAAACTTTCTGGAAATAAAGTACTACTAAATGGTTAAGTTTTGACATCATTGGTTTATTGAACCTCTTCTCTCAACCCAAATGCCCGCACCTTTGCTTTGACCCCTTTCATCAAATTTTGGGCAATGATAGGACCGACTTGCTTACTTACTTTTAACCACACTTTCTTTAGTTCAAGTTCATTTTCTTTCAGTTTTGGAGTTTTAACGTGCTTTGCCTTCATGATTGCCCAAAATTTTTCAATTGGGCGAAGTTCCGGAGTGTTTGGAGGGTTGACGTCTTTTGGTACAAAAACTACATTATTATCTTTGTACCAGTCTAAGACGGGCCGGGCATAGTGGCAAGATGCCAAATCCGGCCAAAACAGTGTCGGGCCATCGTGAGATCTCAAGAAGGGCAGAAGTCGTTTTTGGAGGCATTCGTCCTTGTAGATTTGTCCGTTGACGGTTCCAGAGGTGATGAAGGGCTGACTCATTTTGCCACATCCGCAGATCGCTTGCCGGACAAGGAATAAAAATTCCGAATTTCGACAGTTTCTGCTTTCGTACACTCTCCGGAACGGCCAACTTAGAGGTGGCGACGTAGTGTTCCTGTCCTGGCATTTGTTTGCTGTCGGCTTTAATGTAGGTCTCATCGTCCATCACAATGCAGAACGGTTTTGTGAGCCATTCCCTGTACAGTTTTCTTGCACGAGTTTTGGCCACCGAGTTCTGTTTATCGCTCCGGTTCGGTGCCTTCTGGACCTTGTACACATGTAATCCAGAACGTTTCATTGTTTTCTGCACAAAACAAACTGAAACTTTCGCCTTTTTCGCAACATCCCTGATCGAAATGTTGGGATAAAGCTTAAATTGGTTCAATACCATCCTGGCCTTCTCCGGATTTGATGTGCCACGTTTTTTGCCACCACCATTTTTCCCCTTGGTTGTCTTACGGTCCTTGAACGTTTTGATCACATGAGATACGGTTGAATGTGCGTTTCCGAGCTGTTTTCCGATCCATCGATGAGAAACGTTTGAGTTTTCGAAGTGCGTGGCCAAAATTTGTTGGCGCACTGTTTCTTCATTCGAAGCCATCACTGAAATCACTCGACACAACACAATGAAATACATTCAGTTAAAATTTCAATAAGTTTTACCCACACGCTAAAAAGTTACGAACAATTGCGTGTGTCCAAATTTCATCGAATACAGTCTTTAGTAATCTACGAATTTTTGGAGTGAAATGTTACGTGCATGTTCCGAAAAAGAAACGGAAGAAGCTAGACGCCAAGGGAGAGAAGGTAATGTTCTTCAGTTACGCACCAAATGGATACCGTGTTTGGAATGGAAGAAAAGTATTTGTTGCACGTGATATCGTTTTCAACGAGAATCGATTCGGAATGAAAGAAGAAAATTAAGATGATGGCAAGCTAATCCTGACATGGCACCAAGGCGATGGTGAGCTGATGCAATATCCTGTTCAACAACCGGAAATACACCAGATTGAAGATATCGACTTACGAAGGCAGCTAATAGAAGAACAAGATTTTTCCAAGGAGCGTTCGGGAATGAAGAGGAGCTGGATAATACATTGCTTGACGAAGCGGATGGAGAAGGCAGTAGTAGCTGTGAGGTTTGTCGAAGTGACAGAAATCGTTGTCCGCCGGCATGGCATGAAGACTACCGGATATCGGCATTTGCGCTTAGTGCTGAAGAATTCGTCGACAATATTCCAAGCAGTATGGCTGGGTGACGGAAACGAGATGATTGGATGTTATGGGAAGAAGCCATCAAGGAAGAGTTGCTATCGTTGGTGAAAAACCAAACATGGAGTCATGCGAAGCTGTCACCTGGACGGACGGTCGTAAGCAACAAGTGGGTATTCACATCAAGCGAGATTCTAATGGAGACGTTGAACGCTACAAGGCACGACTAGTTACCAGGGGTTTTACGTAAGAGAAAGGGTTCGATTGTTCGGAAACATACTAACCCGTAGTGAAGATGACTACACTGAGGATTTTGCTGGCACTGATCAATGAGCGGAATTTGCATATACATCAAATGGATGTGAAGTGTGCCTTCCTGAATGGAAACCTAGCGGAGGAGGTTTGCATGCAGCAACCTGTTGGCTTCGAGGTAGGTGATGAAGTATGCATGGTGAATAAAGCAATTTATGGCTCGAAGCTAGCATCGAGGAGCTGGACATGCGGTTTCACTCATTCATCACTAAGATAGGATTCAAATGAAGCGAACATGATCAATGCTTGTACAACTGGTCGAATCAAAAGGTCACCGTGTATCTCGTTATCTATGTAGATGACATTCTGATGGCCAGTGCATCGTTGCCTGTAATCGGAAGTCTGAAGAAGAAGTTGTCCAAGGAATTCGAGATGAAGGATCTGAACGACTTTTCTTGAACTCAACATTATGCGAGATAGGACGAATGGACTGATGATGCAGTATGTGAGGAAAATTCTCGAACGATTTCGAATGGAGGATTGATCCTCATTTAAAGCTGCTGAAGTGTGCAGATGAATCCCAATTTACGAAGAACCCATATAAGGAGATCATTTGTGCAGCAGTAAGTTATTTCGCTGGTTTTCAGTGCTGCGCAACCGATGAGCATTGTACTTATCTAAAGCGAATCCTGATGTATCTGCGAGGATCAGCTGATTACAAACTGATGTTTCGCCGTTATTCTATACCAGAAACATTAAGTACGTTTGCGGATGCGGATTGGGGAAATGACCCAAACGACCGACGATCTGTGTCTGGATATTTCCTGAAGCTGTATTGAGCTACAGTTTCGTGGGCCACAAGAAAGTAAGCGTCTGTGGCCTTATCTACAACTGAAGCCGAGTTGATGGCCCTGTGTCAATCAATCAGTTAAACAATTTGGGTCGTTAATTTGCTGAAAACCTTGGATGTCATGGTAAAATTTCCTGTAACCATCTACGAGGACAATCAGTCCTGCCCCGATATCTGTGTAGAACATTTCCGTGAGAGAAAAAGAGACAGTATACAATTGTACTCAAAAATTGAGTAAAATGAAACGGGAGTGTATGTTATTTTGACAGAATATCTGAGAGTGTGTTCGTGTGAATTACTTTCTCAGAGGCGAATAATTAAGCTTGTGACCGATGTGCTGGTACTTTCTGAGCCAAAAAATATATCCATTTTCTTCAGGACTATCTACTTAACCGCTGATATCACCGGATGCGTAAACACCAGCCCGTCGAACTCATCATCACTTGAGCCCAAGTACTAAACAAACACAATTGGAATTGTCCATTTCACAAATATTTACGACAGTTGTTTGATAGCTGCTGACCTAAAAATATTGAGGAATTATAAACAAAACAAAAATATAACAAAGAGAGCTGGTTCCATAAATGTCAAACAGCTTTACACGGCACAATATGTTTAGTGAAACGAAACAAAGTAGACCGGTGCAAGAATACAGTTGAGTCCTATTTTGGTACCTTTCTATCAACGGCCGCGGTCAACCGGTGCAAAAGTGGGTGTCTAAACCAAAATAGGAACGCTTTCTGTCAAGATGGACTGGAGATGGGAGATGGACTTGGCAGCCTCTTCGTAACTAGATGCCTACACGGTTCAAAAAGTTTGGATACACTCTTATTTATTGAAAGTTCTTTTTATTGAAAGTTCTTTTCATAGAGCACGATTACTGCATATCTTTTGGAATGACCTCCCCATTTGAATTGCTTCACCAGCTTCAATGGTTTTTCAACGGATTCTGAGGCTGACTGCCTTCGACTGTTCCAAGTTGATGATTTTGTAACCATCTAGCTTTGACATCATATAGGACCAAACAAAAAAGTCCAATGGAATAAAAGGTGGGGAGCTGGAAGGCCACATATTTTTGTCCAGGAAATCCATCAGATTGTTGAACCATATTCGCTGTGTGGGCTGGCGCACCGTCTTGTTGGAACACAAAGTGGTCATCACAGTAGATTTGTCGTAGACTTGGGGAAACAACCTTCTCCAAAACCACCGTTTTACTCATATCTCGATGAATGTCAAGGGACGATTACCTTGCTTACTCCGAAGAATGATGATTTTAGGTGCAGGAATGCTTGCCCTCGTCGCCGGCTCCATCACAAACAGTGTCTCGTCCGGAAAAAAATTAACTCGTGAGACGCCATGGGCCTTGCGTTTTTTGAAAGGCTTACACTCAAGGTCCTTGCTGAGAATTGTTTGGACAGTCCCGTGGAAAGCAGCCGTTTTCCGTATTGAGCGTATTGATCCGCTTCCTCACGATCTTGATGGTTCGTTGCGTCCTTGCCAAACGTGGCCGACCGGGTCTCACACGGTATGCAATCGAAGAGGTCTCCTGGGATCTATTGATGGTCGTCACGATGGGACGAATGATCAAAAGGTTAAAGTCCCACAAAAAAAAACTTGTGGTCGTAGTTATACACATAGTTCCGCTTAACCCAAAGAGATTTCAGACGTCTGAATATGTCGCCGGGTTGGTCACTGTTCAAAATATTGAAATGAAATTACAGAGACAATTTCTTTCCGTGCATCCATTGATAGGAAGAGAGTAGAGTAGAAAGAGCCAACAATCGCTAGGCAAACAGGTAGCTCTAGCAACTAGAGTGACTGGAACAAGGTCTTTCGACGTTCGAATTCGTCCAATAACTTTGATTTGACGAGCGCAACGGTTAAGTCCTCATCTGGTCTGCTCTCAAGAGCAGTAACAAGTCCAGAATAGGAATCCGAAAGACTGCGCAGTATCATAGCGACTTTCAGAGTATCGCCCAACTCCTGTCCAGCTTGCGTCAATCGATCGAATAGATCCTCCAACTCGAATAAATGGTTCTCCAGATCACCACCTTCCAGCAGATTCAGGCTGCAGAGTCACTTCAAGAGGGATACTCTCGACGTCACGGTAACTTTTTCGTGGTACTTTTTCAGATTCTTCCAGAATACGCTGGCACTTTCTGCTGCTTTGATAAGTCCGTATTGATTCTCTTCGACACAAAGTCCCAACGTCGCTCTGGCTTTCTTGTCATCCTTAATCCACTGCTCTGGATCCTTTGCTGGCTTCGGAGAATCGATGACATACCACAGATCTTCTCTAGTAAGGAGCATCTCCATTCGGAACTTCCAAGTCTGCCAATTGTGGTTGTTCAACCGGACAAACTTATTCAGCGATCCATCGTCGCTCTGCAGCCGCTATTATTGTATGAAAACAATCACACAAACTTGTGGACGACCGACTACTTTTTCACTTTTTCGCGAACCGATACCGTTTTTCACACAACTTCCACTGGGCCCATAACCTATTGGAAGTGGACCAATGCACAGTGGAATTGCGGCAGACTACGGAAAAACTACCGGATATTATCGGGGTAAAAGTGAATTAATTAACTCGAACACGTTGTACACATAAAACGTATATTGTCGAACTACTACAAAGTTAGGTTAACACACTAATATCAAATGATACTTCTTCTCCTTCTTCATCTGTGAGCGCTGTAGATGACAAGCGCCCATCAGTGTTGCCAGTTTATAGGGATGACCGTTGTATTATGGCCAACAGTTTTGTCGCTCGTGCCGGACTGAAATTCTGTGAAGATACACTTGATTCTCCTACACTATAAACTTCGATACACAAAGGTTCTTGCTGCGCTACATGATCAGCACTGTCCAACTCCTGTATCGCCCTCTGTTGAGCAACTTCCAAACCAACTGCATCGGTTTGATATGACGACTCTGCAGTGTCGAATTCTGAACAAGACCGTTGGTTCAACTGCTGTTTCAAGGATGGATTTATAACGATTTCAGGTGAATCCAATTCGAGTTCTTGTGGTATTGGGCCGTGGATATATGAAGATAGTTCAGGACGCTCCTCCTGCTTTTGATATAGGGACGTATCGTCAATATACACTATCTCGATGCTGTCCAGACCCTATAATAACAAATTGTTGTTAATATTGAATAATATTAGTTAATTATTCTATAATACTTACATTACGTATACGCCAATCTTTGACAAGCTCCCAAATGCGATCAAAATTCCAACGCACATCTGCTTGGAATATAGCTGCTCTTAATTGTTGTTCAGTGTATTGTATCAACTGCAACGTGCCTACTCCACAATCTGCGTGAAATATTATTATTTGTTAATTTTAATAATCTAACTTTAAACAATATTTTACCTCTAAACGTGCTTAAAACGGAAACAGAAATCGGTAGGTCTGACAGCAACTCACTTTCGGTAGCCATTTTTCTTTTTCACGGCACTTGAGGTTTTTCCACATTGATGTGACAGACGGATTTCATAGGAGCGTTTATGAAATAGAATATAAGGTCGTATGAATTTCGTTCAGATCGTGTGAAATCCATAATAATCATGATGAAAACATAAAAAAATAATAAAAAATCGCTGCATAAGGTAGATCTTATGAAAGTCATAAGCATTTTTTGCCTGAGTGTACATTTTTTTACTACGATATTTTTGCCAAATTTACCATTTATCCTCCCATTTTCTACTTTGTGGATTAGGCTCATCAGATTAGCATATACAATTTACGTTTTAGTTATGGTTCATTTTCCGAAGATCGAAATGATCAAAACAAAAGATAATCTCTCCGATTTTTCTTAAGGTCATAGGATCAATGTAAAACATCGAAAATTGACATCAAAAGGATCGATCTCGTAAAGATCAATCCAAGATCACCCAATCCTAGTTCGTATGTAAATGAAGGCAATATTTCAAGGCTAGAAGTAGACTATTTATGAAAAATCATGAAGTTTGAGCCGTCGAAAAACAATGTTTCAGCGAAAATCCGTTCCCGCCTAAACGGTTCCCACTGGGCATCCGGATTGTCCCGGAATGGCCAATGTATTCTTTGAGTCATTTCTAGGCTAGAAATAGACTACTTTTGAAAAATAATGAAGTTTTAGTCGTCGAAAGGCAGGTTTTCGTGGAAATTTGTATTTGTCCCCTCCTGAAGAAATCTCCCAGGGCATCTGGATTGTCCCGGAATGGCCAATATGATCATTGGTCCATTTCAAGGCTAGGAGTAGACTACTTTTAAAAAATCATGAAAATCATGTTTCAATGAAAATCTGTTTTTGTGCTCGCCTAGTTTTCATTCATACCAAAAGAACGGCATTATTATTAAAAACAGCTTTGTAGAAAACAATTTTGCTCCAAAACTTCAAACTCAGGCTGAAAACGTATCTTTCCAGCTAAATTCGCATTCTGAACCACTGTGCAGTGGTATGAAACCAACGGGATTCAGTTTATGCAGAGAGAACTCAACCCACCAAACTGTCCCCAGCTCAGACCGATAGAGAGATTTTGGGCTATTATGAAGAGGAAGGTGAATGGCAGTGTCGCCAAAGCATCAATGAATTGAGAACGAAGTGGAATAAGATTGCCAAAACGATGGATGAGAATAATGTGCGCCGGTTGATGAAACGTATTCTGGGAAAAGTCCGCAAACATCTTCGAAATCGAGATGATTATATTTTTGGTATTTTCCCTCTAAAGTTCACATAAAGTCGAACATTTTAGTTAAAACAGAATACTATTTTGTAAATGTATATCCGAAATATGCGCAATAGTCTATGTTCCATTTCTAACTGGGCCACACCTTATGATTGAATTGTGACTATGCCGCAACATTTCGATGATGAGAGTTTGTAAGATCATGACAGCAACATGCAAAATGTTTTAAAACCTCGATAAAATTTACAAATGATCTTAACATTTCAGGGCATTCTGCTCCATTAATCGAACTTTGTTATCTATATTCTATATAATCAATACCAATACACGTTACGTTGAATTAGTTGATGTTATTAATTTTGTTTATCCGATCATTGGTTATAGTGGAGGTGAGGTACTCAGTGTGAGTTTTGACAGGAGTACTATTCCCCCAATGAATTCCTCAAGACTGTTCGCCATTTTCTATCAACACTGACACAACAACTGATAGACAGTCAACCTCCGTTAGTGAAAACATAAGCTCAAAGCTGACACTGATACTTGTACAGAATATGTACATGATGCATATCTACACAATCATGAAACATTGTATTCGAACTTATTGAACACCGTGTACTAAACAAAAAGTTGTTGTAAAATTATCCGCAAAAGGGATGAAGAATTGGCGACGCTTTTTTTGAACTTCAGCTTCTCCACGTACACACCGTGGTGACCTGGATGGAAACTTTATCGCCGGTTTACCCGCAGGTATGCACTGACCGTCTCGCTCCGTCGCACCCGAGGAAACACGCGTACTTTCACTCAATCAATTTACTCCGCTACAGGGCAAAGAACCTGACGAGGAATTCAAGGGGAAAGCATAAGGAAATGTGAGTGGGTCCGGTTCTTATCCTGGGTTGTAATCTCGAAAGATTTCTTGTATAGAATGCCACTTGGCATTTGCCACCGGCAGCGGAAGGAGGTGAAATTATTGACGCGTGCAATGTTGATTTTTTTTTTTGATCAGTGGGATAATTATAACCTTTTAGACAAAAAGGAACACTAACATGCGGAATGGGGGAACAGGAACTTGTATAATGTTACTCATTAAACAATGCTAAGTTAGAAGAAACACATACGGCGATAGATTAGGTTACATAGTTATATCAAACTCATCTGTCATAATTACACAGAATGTGATGAAGGTAACTGTACAGAAGTGACTGGTAGAACTCACGCGAACGATTTATCTTGACCATTTATTGTTATAACCGATTAAAGCAGAAAGCAAACATTTATTTTGCTTTACTCGAACCAATCATTGGCACCAAGAAAGCTATCCCCCAAATAGATGGCGTTGCTCATTTTCGTTTTGCGCGCTCAAATCCCATGTAATTTGTTCTGACTATGATTTGGAATTACCGGTTGCTCGTCACACATTTACGAAAGGGCTCACCGTCCCCCGATTCCATTCCGCCGCCCCTGCATTGGTTCCTGCGGCGGTTGCTGCTGCTAGAAAGTGGCTACTTTGCATGCAATGGCGCTGCCATCAAATGTAACCGAACCCATGTTCAAATGTCAGAAACAACGTGGTGTTTGGCCGGATAACCTTCAAACTTTCCTGCCGAACAGCCAGTAAAACAAACTAAATTGTACGCTAAAACGTCCAATGTTCAACACTCCCCCTTAGTCCCTCACTGCCAACACACTCGCTTACCCCAAAACTACACGATTGCGTGTTTTGACAATTGTTGAAAATTAAGCTAATAATTGTGGGTGATTATAATTATTTAAATCACGACATGCGGACTCGCTTTGTTTGCGTTCCCCGTCAGTCGTTTTGGTCTCCTTCATTCGTCTCAAGCGTGTAGTTGTGCGATTGACTCTCTGATCGCCATTCTGAACGAATCAAAGTATGAGGTAATTGGTAAATTTACTTCAGCATGCAGCTTTGATCAAATATTACAACCTTTTTGCAGTATGATTTTTGAAATGTGTTCCCAAGCAGTTGGTGTAGTTAAATTCAGTATTAATCATGCAACGAATCTAACAAGGATTGGGACTTATTGTCAGCGCATCACGTTGTGAGCACTGCTTGCGTTTGTGACACTGCTTGCTACAGAGATTTTGGGTGATTAGAAGTTGCCCAACTGCTTCACATTTTTTTTTTTTTTTTTTCATTCGAGCGCTCAATACTAGACATCAAGGTAAGTGTCTGCAGCTGGGATTATCAGAGAAAGGGAAAATGGATTAAGAGAATCGGTCGAAGCAGACAGGACCTGTTGATATGTTTTTTTAGACATCTCATTTCAAAAACTTTTACGTATAAACTGAACCTTTATTAGTATACTAAAGGGTGTTTCGATCAAAATTTGGTTGACTTAAACTTGACGCATTTCCTTTCATCGTGCATTAAAAAATTTGCACACCCCTCATTTTGAAGATGTGTGCGTGTAGCATCATGCCTTTATTTTGATTTTGAGATTAGCACTTCAGTTATCAAAATGTCGTCGAAAGAAGAAGAAGCAACGCATAAAAATTTTGCACGTGCATGGCGAAAATCCAAACTACTCTCACGCCAAGTTGGCGAAATTGTTGAATGTGGCTAAATCAACTGTTACCAACGTATTAAAAGTTCGGTGAACGTTTGTCGACAGCCAGGAAAGCTGGATCGGGGGGAAATCGAAAGCCGGAGGTCACAGCGACGACAAAAAGAGTTGCCCGCTGTTTCGAGCGGAACCCCAACCTCTCCGTCCGAGATGTCGCAAAGAAGCTGGGAGTGGCGCCTTCAACCGTGGATAGAGCCAAAAAACGAGCTGGACTGTCGACTTACAAGAAAGTAGTGTCTCCAAATCGCGACGATAAACAAAACACGTCGGCCAAAGCACGATCTCGAAAGTTGTACACGACGATGCTGACGAAGTTTGATTGCGTGGTACAGGACGATGAAACTTACGTCAAGGCAGACTTCAAACAGCTTCCTGGACAGGAATTATATACGGCAGCCGGACGGGGAAGGGTGGCAGATATTTTCAAGCACATTTAACTGTCAAAGTTCGCGAAGAAATATCTGGTGTGGCAGGCCATCTGTACCTGTGGCTTGAAGAGCAACGTTTACATTGCGACCGGAACCGTCAACCAGGAAATTTATCTGAGCGAGTGCCTACAAAAACGTCTACTGCCTTTCCTGAAGCGACACAATTGTTCCGTTCTATTTTGGCCGGATTTGGCATCTTGCCATTACGGAAAAAAGGCCATGGAGTGGTATGCTGCCAACAACGTTCAAGTGGTGCCCAAGGACAAGAACCCCCCCAACACGCCAGAGCTCCGCCCAATCGAACAATATTGGGCCATCGTCAAGCGGAACCATAAGAAGACTCAAAAAGCTTTTGTGAGCGAAAAAAAGTTCAATGCAAACTGGCGTTCTGTGGCGAATAAAGTGGACAAGGAGACTGTACAAAATCTTATGGCAGGTGTTAAACGAAAGACCCGGCAATTCGCATTCGGTAAAAAAAGGAAGCTTAGCTGAATATTTCTCCTGTATTCTGTATTAACTGAACTTGAAAAAGAAAAAGAATTTGACTTATTAATAAAAGTTTGATCGACTCACACACATTACTGTTTGACCAAATTTTGATTGGAACACCCTTTAGAAAACGTACGCATACTCTTGGATCTACAATCATACGACTGGCCTAAAAATACAAACTCATGTTGACAATCAAGTTAACGCTTTAATTGAATGTGATATTTACAGGGTGGCAAAGGTTGCCTGTCAGAGTTTTTTGTCTCAGTGTACATCTCGTACAGGTTTGTTTACCGATTGTGCATATTTTTTATTGTACGCGTAATCATCTGGCATTTGATGGATGTGATTTGTTTTGGTTACAGGTAGTAGATTTGTCGAGAAATGCATGTTAAAAAGGACCTAAAAGCCATTTTTAAACAATGACTTTAAATGTCGATTTCTCTTGAATCTTAAATCACTGAAATCATAAATCGTGAAATGAAAGCAGCATTTGGTAGAAGAATGTTATTTCTACCATATGGAGTAGCTGGATATAGTGAGATTCTCGTGATTCTTGAGAGATCAACGTTTTAAGTCATTGTTTACAAATGGCTTTTAGGCCCTAATCATGAATTACTCGAGATTTATATTTGAAGAAATTTAGACCGTGTGAGATCTTAAACACATCTGTGTGAACGAGAGATTCATTTTCTACACCATAAAAAGATGCAACAAGACGGGTAGGTACAAAATCAACCAAAGTCATGGACCCATCAACGGTTAGGAACAAAATGTTGGTAAAACGCGTTAGTGAACGAATTCGCTGGAATCAGACACATTCAGGGCAAGCAGAAACGTCAACGGCTGGTCATAAACGAAAAAGGTGAGAGGTTCGAGCTCAACATGTAATTTCTTTAATAATAAAATGTAATGTAATGGCTGTGAAGGTGGCGGATTCGTCCGTGCCTTAACCTACCCCACATTGGGAATGTGAGGCAAAGAATGCGTCCTTGGTTCGAGTACTACTATATCCAAGCCCTTCGCTCAAATTTTCATTACTTCTATTCAATTTTCACAATCTGCTACAACTAGAACTGACGGAACTATCAACACTTTCTCTTCATATCTTTCATTTCTAGCCATCATTACTGTCCACTCTTGGGGCCTCGTGGTGATAAACGAACATCTCCTTCTACATCATAATCGTTACTCCGCGTACGGAGAATACAAACATAACAAATAAAATGTAAGCTTAAAGGAAATAAAGCATTTGTTGATTCGTTTTATATTTATGAACATATATTTTACCGCACTCTTTTTCATACGTGTCCTTTGATCTAAAAGAAAATTCTAAGTAGGAACAAAAAAAAAATAAAAATATAAAAAAGATTTAATTTCCCCCCATAAAAAAGTGTTTCTATCAATAAAATTATTTTTTTTTTCACAACAACCACTCCCAATATGTTTTTTTCCCTCAAAAATTTTTAAAAATTCCCCCCAATTCTTTTAATTTATTAAAAAATAAAAAATTTGTTTTATTTTCTGTCCGGTCCCCCCATTACTTATAGTGGTTGACAATAACCGTGTTGATTGTTCCCACCAGGGACCTGGCGGGCAGTCATTTTGCTGTAGCCAACATCTCTAGCATCCAAACATCAAAAGATTCATTGTTTGTAAACAATAGTGGCGCTCGTACCCGTAGTAACAAACGTCAGACGGGCCTTATTCAAATAAGGCCCGTGATATGTTGCATACTGTCAAACGTTAGTAACATGGATAGGGTTGCCAGGCCTCTGGTTCCCACATATTATACCTACAGTAGTATACGTTTAGGCGTTGTATTACAAAGACCTTGATATGGTTATGCCATTCTGACATGTTGTCTGAGATTAAGTACATGATTTTGATATTCCAAAGAACCGCTGGAAAGCGCAGACTACTTAGTTGTAACAAGTTCAAAGGCTATCTTGATAACGATTCTCTAGTTAACGTTCTTATAACTCCCGTAAAATATTTCACCTCCATGGTCCGAACCATTGGTAAACACCTCGCGTAGATTGCCAACATCCCGGCGCACTCTTTGAAAAATCGCAAGCTCAGTCACAGGGCTTCAGCAGGCAGTACATCAGTAATCCGACAAAACTTGGTCCTGAACAGAACTCATACTGGTTTTATTTACATACCATTTTGAGAACACAAAATTAATATTTACGACAAAAGTCAATCTTAAGAATAATCATGTATCATTAGTGTAGGAAAATAATTGTGAATATCCTCTCCAAACCGAACGCTCACTGATAGTACAGTTCCAAATTCATACCGTCGTGGATTTCATCTGAAATTTAAAAAGCAGCATATTAAAGTTAATCCGCTCCAGAAAGGAAACATGCCAAACACCTACAATCGGACAGTTTGATATTATCCTTAAAAATCGTGTACCACTTCTTCAGAACGATCTTATCGTACCGGGTTCCCGTTTGTGCGGCGATCAACTTCTTCAAGTCACCGATCGTATCGTCCGGGTTGCATTTCACGCGAACCTAAAACATGGAAGATGGAAGAACATACAGTTTGTTGGCGGTTGAACGATTGTACTGAGTTACCTTCTTGCCCAGACGATCGTTACAGGTGATTTCCAACATCTTCTGATGGAACTGTGGCGAAACTTAAGGTTAAAGTTGCTAAAATATTCTTCCAATATGTGAACGACAGGAAACGTTCTAGGGACGAAATCAAAACAACATTCGATAGCGAATCCCAGAAGAGAACTGTCAAAATAAAGCACAGGGCAGCATATCGGATAACGTTCTTGTAGTTTTTATTCAATGCCCAGTGGTGATTCGAACTCGCGGAGAATCAAGTTATTTGGCTCGTACCTACACGCTAACATGAAAATTCCTAATTAGAAAGTACCGATAATCGCTCAAAAGTGCACATACCTTAATTATGCGTAAACACAGATTACCTAATATTGGGTAATAGTATTGAAGGAAGATAAACCTTAAATATTACCGATTTTTTATCGTTACTTTCTACTGAAAATTGGGTATTTTTTGTAGTTTATTTTACATACTGCTTAAAAAAGACATGTAATTTAACAATTTACCCTTTCGGATTAGTATTCGAGGATTAAGGAGAAACAAATGTTCAAATATCAAACGGCAGAAATATATTTTTGGCATTAAAAACAAAAAGGATCAATAAAGTATGGAGGATTCCAAGTAAAGCTAAAGTGAAATTAAACATCGTAGTATCTAAAACTGAAATTGGTAATAATTTTCTTGTTAGTTTTCAAACTGTATGGAATTGGCCGGTATTATTCTAAGATGCTTCCCTCCAGAAGATGGTTGTGAAAATTTTAAGGCATTTTTATGAAACTGACATGAATATAAAAGAATCAATAAAATTGTCTGCATTTAGGATGCTTCATAAAGGAGAAAATATGAATTTCAAAACGATTTTTCGATCAGTGTATATTGGGATGAAAAAATAAACATTGTCAGTTCATATATTTCATTGGGTCAAGTACACTCGGGCAAAAAAACAATAATTTCATAGGATGCAACTTAAGACCGATGCTTTGGAATTTCATAAGCCAAGCCGTGATCAACAAAACACGGCGGCCAAATCCCGCGCAAGGAAGCTGTATCGAGAGTGGTTAACGAAACCGATGTGTGTGGTTATGGATGACGAAACCTACATCAAGGCAGACGCAAAGCAGATACCGGGGCTGGAGTTCTACGTTGCCAAATCACGGTTCGATGTTCCGGAAGACATAAGGAAGAAGAAAGTGGACAAATTCGCCAAAAAATACTTGCCATATGCCAATGCGGTAAACTAAGTAAACCGTATATCACAACGGGTACCATCAACAGCGAAATTTACCGCACCGAGTGCCTCCAGAAGCGTCTGTTGCCCTTCCTTCGGACCCATGGAGGCGAGACATTATATTGGCTGGACCTGGCATCATGCCATTACGCGCGATCGACGTTGGATTGGTACAGAGACAATAACGTTGTTCTGGTATCAAAAACCGCCAACCCTCCAAATTCACCAGAGATTCGTCCGGTGGAAAGATTTTGGGCCATAATGAAGGCCAAAGTTCGAACATCGTCCAAGGTGTTTAAGAAAGAGCTGAAGTTGAAGAAAGAATGGATGAAAGTGACTAAAAAGGTCGGCTCCACCATTGCACAAAATGTAATGAGGGGTCTTAAGGGAAAGGTGCGGACTTTCAGCGATGGATAAGAAATTGAATAAAGTAATTATGCCGAAACATAATCCATATGTATTAATACATTCCCTGAAAGTTTCAAGAAAATCCGACTTAAAATAAATTTTTGGCGAACACTTTTGTCTGGTGCATTTTTTTCGAGTACCGGCCTAATTACCCTAACCTTTTAGAAGATAACGTATAACACTTATAGGCGTTACAAATATTATTTATTGAAATTTATAGTTCGCATCTTATAGTTGAAAATAACGTCATTTCCACACATACTTTTAATGTTTGTGTGCACGCAGTCAAGATGGCGACAGAAGACAATTTTTTTAATCGTCTCGATTTCCAACAGAACTTTTGGGAATTTTTGAAAGTATTTTTTTCATTTTAGATGTATTAATCAAACAATAATTCTCCAATGTTTTCAGTGAACAAAAATCACCAAATGAATAGGACGTACGGAAAGAGGACGCACGGGAAGAGGGCGTATATAATGAATGAAAAAAGGAATAATAAAAAATATAAATCTGGCACATAATCATTATAGTTATTACTTTTATTATTATTAACTATGAATTTCATTTGATTCATGCACATAAACCTTGTAGCACATTGAAATGAAAATTATAAACCTCACAAATAAATTTTATTAGAATCTGATAAATACAATTTATAGCACATTAGGTCGTATAAATAAAGGGGTTTCTTCAAGCACGCCCCATAAGAAATGCATGGGAGTATTTACTTCGACTCACTTTATTCATACGGCATTCAATTGAAATAAAAAAAATAAACCTCACACATAAATTTTATTTGCAAAGCAAATGAATTTTATTTCGTTTCCAACATAGCTTCTAATTGTGGGAAATTTAATAAGTTGTATGTTTTTCACACATATTTTTTTTATTTGTCGAGTCAAGTTGCAAAAAAATATGTGGTTTCACTCATAAAGTTTGTACGGAATTTTGCCTCGGTGTATCTGAAATCTACTGAATTGTTACTGCAAAATAAAAATTAGATATGTATTAATATCTTAATAGTCCAGGAGAAGCTGAAAATCAGAATAGATCAGTCTAATCAACGAAGATACTACTAAACACAAATATTTGAATACTATCCTATACTGCTTATAATCACACGCCAGTCTTTTATGTAATAGTAGTTGTAGTTCAGAAATAGAATTTTAACACTGTTTCACTGTTATAGTAAAATGCAGCAATACAAATTGAAGAATAACAAGCAATAAGTTGTAATGCTACTTTATACTCCTAAATGCAAAAGTAATTTTAAACGCAAGGATGATCCACGATATGGCTGAAATTATTAATTAAATGAGAATGGAATGTATACCCTGCTTGTGCACGATCTTCAGTCGCAGTCACTCACTTCGCTATGGTCAAATTGAAAACATTGTCCAGGCTACGCCAACCTGCGTCTCCATGCTGAAATGCTGAAAACCCAATTTAGCCTCTATTGTTTATCATGTTGCTTCATGCTAAAATGTGTAGATAAATACTGTGGAATTTTTATTTAAGTCATATAACCACAGAGAACAGACATCCAAGCAGTAGTGCCCTACGTTTGTAAATTTCTGTAACTGCCATTTTAAAATTACAGCTCGTTTTTGTTAGTTTTGGTGAATCGTATGTTGATGACGCCACCTACGCGCCTGGAGATTTGAGAGGCGTTGACTGTCAGTCAATTTTAGTTTGGTGAAACCTAGACTAGGCAGCGCTGTTTTTCCAACGGTTTGCTTTTAAAAATTTACACAGTAAATTGGACAAAAATGTTCGGGCCTGGAAGTCTGTTCTCTATGATATAACCACAATGGAACTGACTCTTATATAGCTTCGTGTCTTTACAATGAATCCCTGCTTACCCCTTGTGGCTCGTCAAGCAAGCCAGTTCAGCTCAAAGGATATATTTGTGCTGTATAATTGATAAAAACAATATTAAATTGAATAAAAGATTTACGATTATTTTATTTGTTATCAAGACGCAAAATATAACCCTATTTGCGTCTAATTTCAAAATAAATTTTAAGATTTACTTACACTGACCAAAAAGATCTTAAAAAATTCATTCAAAAACCTTATGAAATTTAGCCACAAGGAATCGGTTTGAATTTCATACTTTTACCTTATGAAATGCGATGTTTTTATGTCGAATTTTCGATACAATTTACACTTCTATATACACGGTGTTCAATAAGTTCGAATACAAGTTTTCATCATTGCGTAGGTATGCGCCATGTACATATTCTGCATTGGTATTGGTGTCAGCTTTAGCTTCATTCATACGCTACCGAATGTGCGCGGTGTTGACATTCTGTTAGTTGTTGTTTGTTTGTTACGCGCGATGAAAGAGTATCGGGACTTCGTAATTAAGCGTTTTTTGAACGGTGAGCGACCCGGCGATATATTCCGGCTGCTGAAATCGCATGGGGTCAAGCGGAACTTTGTCTACGCGACCATCAGGCGATACCGGGAGACGTCCTCGACCGGTCGGCCGCGTTCAGCGAGGACGCCACGGGTCATCAAGATCGTGAGGGAGCGAATTCGGCGCAAAAAGAACCGCTCAATCCGGAAAACGGCTGCAGATCTCAACGTTTCCATTGGAACCGCTCACACCATACTCACCAAGGACCTTGGTTTCAGGCCTTACAAAAAACGTAAGGTCCATGGCGTTTCGGAGGCTACCAGCAAAAAGCGGTTGGATCGAGCTAAGAGGATCCTCTCTCGGCACGCTGGTCAGGAGTTTGTTTTTTCGGACGAGAAACTGTTCGTGCTGCAGCAGCCGCACAATGTGCAAAATGACCGGGTGTGGGCGCCATCGAGGGACAGCATTCCTGAATCCAATATAAACATCCCTCGGTTCCAAAGTGCCGCGTCGGTGATGGTTTGGGGGGCAGTATGCAAACGTGGTAAGCTACCCTTGGTGTTTATTGAAAAAAACGTCAAAATCAACGCGGCGTACTACAAAACTGAGGTTTTGGAAAAGGTTGTTGCCCCCAGTCTCCGAAGCCTCTACGGTGATGAGCACTACGTGTTCCAGCAGGACGGTGCACCAGCCCATACGGCAAATGTGGTTCAAGCCTGGTGTCGGGACAATTTAACCGACTTTCTGGACAAAACTTTGTGGCCTCCCAGCTCCCCGGACTTGAATCCTCTCGACTTTTTTGTTTGGTCCTATATGATGGCGAAGCTGAACGAATACAAGGTCAGCACTTTGGATCATTTCAAGACGGTAATTCTCAAAATCTGGGACGAAATGCCCATGCAGTCCGTGCGTGCCGCCTGCGACGCGTTCGAGAAACGTTTGAAGCTCGTTAAGGAGTACAAAGGGGGGGTCATTCCAAGAGAAATGTTGTAAACGTTCCTTGTAAACATAGCTTTCAATAACATAAATCCAAAAAATAAAAAAACATGTTTTCATTTTTTTAACAAATTTTGAAAGTGTATCCGAACTTATTGAACACCGTGTATGTATTATTTTTAAAAGGATGGGTTTAGTTTTAAAAATAATTAAATTAATGAGATCAAATCTTTATTTGTAAAAGAAAAGTACACGGGAAATAATTCACACATATTTATTGGCAAATTTCACATAATACTGATGTGTTCACACATAAACAGAACCCTCTGAGAAACGCAAATGAAGTTTATGAGGGTTATGTATCAACGAAAAGTTTCCTAAAAAAACACGAAGTCCATGTGTTTCAGTGTGATGTATGATTCGTCGCCCAGAAAATGTTTGTTGGTGCCAACAAACACGGTGTTCTCTGTAGGGGTGGGAAAAAACGCCTCGATAACAACCGGAATATGTATCAATTTTGGAAAGTTTTAACGGCTCCAGCAAAAGCATTGCTAACAAGCAGTACGGACTGTCTTGGTATAATTTTCGGATTTTTTCTTTATAAGATGGTTACCTATGATGGTCATACAAGATCCACCACTTAGGATAGAATTGATGATTAAAATTAGCGTTAAAAGGCTTACCTTGTGTGCCATATTTTTTTATAATGATCCAGGTTATAAATTCTGGTCGTTGATTCCTTGATGCGCCATTGTTGTTGATTTATTAAATTACCTTATGAAGTTTTTCACCTACAGGGGGGTTCTGAAAATCATAAGGTTCTTTTGTGGAGCTGATCAGATACACATAGAAAAATAATTATGAGTAAGTAAGAAAGTCGTAAGAGTCCCTTATGAATAACATAATAATCTTATGAAGTCTAACCAACCTGCATTTGCGATGCTTCATGAGGCATAATTTATGAATTTCGATAATCTTTTTTAATCAGTGTAAATATGCGTGAAATGTACTTTGAATTGGTTACCTATAAATAAGTAAACATTACCTTAATTGTTAGTTGTCCATGTGTACTCAAATATGGGTTAAGCGACTTTACCCATAAAATGAGTATGGGCACTGTTCCGCGATTATGGGTAAAGTTCACTCATAATTGGAAAAACTGATATTAGCGTGTAGATTTCAAATTAACTTCAATCCGCAGGGCATAACCCGCTTGAACATGACAGCTGCCATTGGTCCCCACAGGGCAGTCGAAGGCACGCGAGCGAGAAAAACTACTAGAAAACTGCAATAATTACACATCAACAGATTGAGAGACGGACACGACAATCGGACAGACAGGATTTCTTCGCTCTTTCGTTTGCCCCTATCGAGTGACGGTGTCGTTTACAGGAGAAAGCTGGCTCCCGTTTGTAAAGGGTTATCCCCAGTAAACTTACGTGCATTTTCGGGATATTCGACCGGGAAGATACTCTCGGCAGCGTGTGCATCCTGGTGGTAGGTTTTGATTTGGTTGGTTACGCGTTTTTCGGATCCGATCTTTCGGGGTACTAATGAGTTTGTGTTTCTTCTTTTCACGAATTGACGACGGCGATTTGGACACGATTCAGCAAAGTAAAAAGAAAAAGATTGTGAAACGAACGTCTGGCTGGTGAGGTGGTGGGGACCATCCGACGACTATAAGCGGATCATATTTTGAGATTTTGGACCAGGAGTAACAACATTTAGCCATGAACATACCCAATCAGTATCTGGAGAAGACCGAAGATGTTGCGGATCAGGTGAGTGGCTGGGGGAAGAACGGGGCTCGTCTGGTTGGCTGTTTCGAAAGAAGAAAAAAAAAAGGTTAACCAAAACTTGCATCGAGAGTAAAGGTCAAGATGGGTAACTGAAAGCGAATTTTACAAAACATGAGGGACCGTGCTGCCAGCATGGCTTGTTTGGGTGTTTCATTTAGTATGGTTGTTTAGAGCTAAAAACTAGAAATGAAAGTGAAAGCTTGAATTTTACGTGGAACGGAATTATAAGCTGTTTATGCGAAAATTAGCTATAATCTATGGAGCCTGTAGGCTAGCTTGTATGAAAAACTTGGCAATGCTGGTTAGAACTGTTTGCTCACTGATAGTAGTGGTTCTTTTTTTTTTTCAGTTGCAAAGAGGTGTGTCACGATTCGTCTGCCTGCGTCATTAGATAGCATGGTAAAAAAAAATGATCGCTTGATTCCAGCTTACGTTAAACTAGATTATCAATAATGTTCAATAGATGCCTTTCTCATCGAACACAGTGCAGTGATTCAAATGTGACTTCTGAGCAACTCGCGTAGGACCAAAAAGTATCATCCTTTACTTGAGATGGTGGAATAGATTCATTCGTTACCAAACTCTCAACCGACAAGGAAATCGATAAGAATGTATTGGGTTGCAGCGAGTTTACTTGATGACAATTAGAAGAAACAAGACTTAACCACAAAACAGTGCAAACACGAAGTGTATACTGTTGTGAATTACATATCAGTCCCATATGTATAGAGCATTAAAGCAAATATGGCACTGATAGTATAGTAGTTACTTCACCAACAACATAATAAAATTGTTGATTAAGTATCTTCAAATGACCTTGGGCAAAATGACGTATTCATTGACGACGCCGTTGGAATTTTTTGAGAAGAAGATCTATGCGCCTTTCTTCGAAATTAAAGCCTTTGGTTCCGGCCCACAGGCTAGTGGGTTCGATATGTAGTGGCCTGACGAACCTGCTATAGGTTGAAACATCAAGTTATTGAACTTCTGGAAGGCGCAGCTTCAGCGATGCTTTTAAGGTGTAGGCAAGATTGCAGCACAGAGCTGACGTTGAAGTAGTCATTTTTTTTTTTGCTTAGTAAAGGCGTAACTACAAACAATACCATCAGGGTTATTCTGCGTGGCGTGTGAGGTGATTCTCCATATAAATCAAATGGACCACAAAAGGCAACAATTGGCTTTCTCGTATGTGAGAGCGAGTCTTCTTACTTCGCACGCCCAGCAGAATAGCCCTGCATCCGTCTTTTTTTTTTCGTTAAGGATTGTTTTGATTTGGGGATCGTAAAGGATTGTTTTGACACTGGGCATTGTACTTAACACGCAATCGTTGTACAAAAATAGTGGCATGGGCAGCACTAAATTGATAATTATGGAAGTGCATTTAGAATATGATGTTGAGAGTAGGCAACAAACTTATTGTGGAGGCAATAAGCTTGAAATGCTAAGAAAGAAGAAGCAGAAGCCTTCGTCCAAATGAACTGGTTGGGAATTTTAAGAATTGGATTCTGTGCATTGCCCAAGCACAAATCAAATAGGATAGATCGATAAATACTACAAACAGAAAAAGAACAAAATAAAACAAGGCAGAAATTCAAAATGTTCCGCTTGAAAACAATAGAAGAACCAGAACAAATTCTCCGAGTTGTTTGACTCTGGCAGATTATTTGGCAAAAATCATTCACTTGCACGTGGCACTTTCCGTGTTAATTTAATAAAAATAATCGCATCGCATATGAGTGACAATTATCATCTCGAATCGGTCAAGGCGCTAGTCCAGACGTCTGAGACAAACCAGATATCACTCACTAGTCAAATAAGTGTGTGCGCTCTGGAAAAAATCAAAATTATTCAATTCAAATCAACTCTCATCTCAACTTGTAGGAATCGCTTAATTTAATCACCTTCCTTGGCCTAACTAGCATCTCTACAATCGAACGGGAAAATCAAAAAGAATGCAAATCCCAACCGCTTGTGAACGTAGGAAACTCCGCACACATTTTTGCTGCTGATAAGCGACGACGACATTGGAAAATAATCAATATGCCTCCGATTTCCGATTATTATCATTCACCACAAGCAAGGCACGCGTACACGTATAAATAGTTAATAACTACGTCATTCATATCGACTTCGATTATCGTCATCGACCGACTTTAATCGATGGGGCAGAAACAGAGACAGACGCGACAACGGGGGTTTGCACGCGACTGAAACGCTCGCAGCAGGTACCAACTCTATCCAGACGCGTCTGACGTGTCGTGGGCTATTGAATGCAAACTGGTTCTGCGCTTACGTAAATTCACATTTCTTCTAAGTTCGGCAGTGAATTTGCATAATATGTATGGGTTTCTTCTAGCAGTGTTGCCAGCATGAGCTTACCGGGCATCATTTAAGATTAGCAAAAGAAATGCTTCCCAACAGTAGGTAATCTCGAAATTTTCATTTCATCAACAGGTAATTCGAAAAGGCAAACACGTCCTCCCGCACGTGGCGCGGCTCTGCCTGATAGCAACCTTCCTCGAGGATGGCATCCGAATGTGGGTCCAGTGGAACGAACAACGTGAATACATGGACATGAGCTGGGGCTGCGGGAAATTCCTGGCCACGGTTTTTGTGCTCACCAACTTGGTCGGACAAATCGGTGGCTGCGTGATGGTGCTTGGCCGGCTGAAGGTAACGATCGCTTGCGGAATTCTGTTCTTCATCGTCGTACTGCAGGTGAGTTTACCAACCTCTAAATATGTCCGTAAAATTTCTAACACCAACCGTCTCCGTTCCTCCGTAGACCGTTGCCTATTCGATTCTTTGGGATATTCAGTTCCTGTTGCGCAATCTGGCACTGATCGGTGCCCTACTGCTAGTGTTGGCCGAATCTCGCGGTGAAGCGCGCAGTCTATTTGCCGGAGTCCCCTCGCTTGGTGAGAACAAACCGAAGAACTTCATGCAACTGGCCGGACGAGTTCTACTCGCATTCATGTTCATCACTCTGCTCCGATTCGAACTGAGCTTCCTACAAGTCCTACAGGACATTCTGGGCTCCATCCTGATGGTCCTGGTGACAGTCGGCTACAAGACGAAACTGTCCGCCCTGATCCTGGTACTGTTGCTGAGCATTCTCAATCTTTACCACAACGCCTGGTGGTCCATTCCGGCCTACAAACCGTTGAGGGACTTTTTGAAGTACGACTTCTTCCAGACGCTGTCCGTGATCGGTGGACTGCTGATGATCGTCTCGCTCGGCCCCGGCGGGGTCTCGATGGACGAGCACAAAAAGAAGTGGTAAAAAAACGCGCGGACGGTTCTGCATGGCAAATAATTGTTGATATTGTTCCGACATTTGAAAGAGAGAGAAAGAAAGAGAGCGAGCGAGCGAAACACTTTTTTCATTTGATAGGATTTTTTTATTATAAAAAGGATTTTATTAAAATTTACCGATCCATCACACGTCGAACTCACTTGGAAAGACAAACCATCTAAATGAACGCGCGCGAAACTAGAAACCATCGACATGTGATAAAAGTGCAACACTTCCATCGATCGGCACCGAGCAACACAGAGAGGAGCCAGGGGCCGGAAGGATTACAAAGACTTCAGACTATTCCCGGACTTAATGTTAAACTTTCCAATTCAGTTTTGTGAGAGTTGTTTTGTTTTCTGTTGGTTCTGTCTATTAGGAAGGAGGTGAAGAAGTACTGTATGCCACTATTGGAGAGAAAAAAAAACAAGCAAACAAACATCCAAGAAAATAAGAAAAAACTAACTATATTAAGAAAGGGGAAAAACAAAACTATATTAACTTAATAAAACCAGAAACGGATTAGATTTTTACCTATACACAAACCGAACCGACGTTCTCTGTCTTTCAATGGTTTTCTGTTCTGTTTTTGTCGTTAACTAAATTCGTCCAAAAAGCATTTGTTTTTGCTTGCTAGTTTGTAAAACTACTCTTTTTAGGAGGGCGCAGGGGTTATGGCATTACTAGCTTGTTCCGCATCAAATTTTACATACGATAGAAGTATTCAATATTGGATGTCCTATGTATCAAAGTACTAATTTAGTGGTAGTTGCGTCAACGTACGCGAAACAGAGAGTTACTACACTGCGGTAGTTATAAACTATGAATTAACTTCAGCTCAATTGCGATTATGTACACTGCCGTGAAACGCATATCGGTCCCTTATGAATAGGAAAGCAAGCAAAGATGGGACTGGTATGCGTTTCACGGCAGTTACACATGACGCACAAGGATTATACGGCTTCTAATAAAACGAAACGTTTTGACATGGAAAACAATGGACCACGATTGGTATTTAATTTGCCTGGGCTCTAACTTAACTTAAAAAAAAAACACTTTTACGAGCGTATTAGTAGAACGGTTATAATTGGAAAACTATGAACATTTAAACGAACACTTCACTTGATCAATAAAACTGAAACACTTTTTCAAACGGGGGAAGCCCATATGGCATAAGGTCGTTTAGTATTATGTCATTTGGCATAACAATAACTTGAGCTGAGTGGTCATTTGGCATAATGAACATTTGGCATAGCACTCTTGAAATAATATAGAATCCAAGTGGTCATTTGGCATAATATCCTTGGCATAGGTTTTTATCCATTGTAATATTCCCTTCTTTTCTTTTGAACAGTGAATTTTTGGATTGCTTAGTTATGTTTGGCATAATTCATTCGAACCGATTGAAACGTAATTGCAGGGTGGCCACAGACTCGGGAAATGTGGGAATCCAAACCACAGAGAACAGACATCCAAGCTGGCGTGCCGTCCGTGTGGAAATTTCTGTAACTGCCATTTTAAAATTACAGCTTGTTTCCGTTAGTTTTGGTGAATCGTATGTTGATGGCGCCACCTGCGCGCCTAGAGATTTGATACTCTGAGAAAAATTTCTTCGTTGTACCGACAATTAAATCATGGTCAAGATGACTATCGCATATAATAGTTTCAATAACCATGAAAATGGTCGAATTCACCACGTTCATGGCATTTTTGACTATGATCATGGTAACTCCGACATTATGGAAAATGTTGCATCAACTATTTTTAATGGTAGTTTTGACCATGATCATAGTCGGTTCAAAATCACTATACTGCAATTGTCATCCTTACCCCCAATAATGGTAAAATTGACTATCAAATTCCTCTCTGTGTAGTCTGTCAATTTTAGTTTGGTGAAACCTAGACTAGGCGGCGCTGATTTTCCAACGGTTTGCTTTTAAAAATTTACACAATAAATTAGGAAAAAACGAAAGGGTGAGTTATGTCAGTGACTTAACTGCAAAGTTGACGTAGGACTGCTTGTTGATGTGAAGAATGTTGATGTCATCGAATTAATAAATTTCTACTATATTTTATTCAGTCTATAGAACCATGAAACCTAATGCTATTGGTGTGTGAGGCTCCGGTTCTTCTTCCGCTATTGGTTCTCCACGAAAATTTATAGAAACTGCAGTTCGGCTCGAATTTACTGTTAATGATATTTTGTTTGTTAAATCAGCGCCAACCGCCCTAATTTGCTTTTGTAAACAATGGCTTTCGTAGTCATTTGCTCTTGAACAAAAGATCACAAATACAAATTAAGCGCTCTTTAAGGAAGAGGAGATTTATCTCTATCCGCTGATATATTCAATTTGAAGGAATTTATTGTATTCAAATTCCGATAAATTAGCAGACAAAGTGTTTGTTTACAAAAGCAGATTCGCCCTAATCAAATGATGGCGCTAAAATGTCCAACGTGCTTGTAAGTGTGAAATGGATCCTGTGTTTACGGAGGGAACATGGTTCGCGATTGAATTGTTCTTATCAGTTTTCTTGGGCTGCAGGACAGCCTGAGTTTTTGACGGCACGTGATACTACGATAAAAATAGGCATGGTAAATCGTCTTCAACTCGAGATTGTACAGACTGAAGATTGAACATACACCCAAAAGTTGAAAAGGTGGCAAAAAATGCAATTGCAGTTTTGCAATCATATCTTGAGAAATCCGCATGATTCAGAAAAGGCCATTTTGCCCATTTTGATCCACAAAGCGTTTTATGGTACAAATGAAGCCATGCTAGTGTGTGCAAGCGACTGGCAAGCAAAAACAGCTCGAAATAAATTAATCGCTGTAGGATCCTTATTCAATCATCAACATATAATATGGATAAGTCGATATCACAAAATGCCGCAACGCAATTGGCCACTGTTGTATTGCCGCCGTCAAGTCTTCTATTTTTGTTCTCACCGATCATCGACAAAGCGATTTATAAAATAAACAATGCCATGCAAGTTTGTTAGCGACAGGTTGCACAAAGCTTGGTGGAAAATAACCTGCCCTCTTCCCGCTCAACTTCCCCCCCACCCCACAATAATAGGTTTTTATTCCCAACCCCCTCCCTGTCCAAGCGGCTGAATGGTTTCAGTCAACAGCCGCCACGCTGACGATCACGGTTCGTATCTCGGTCTCATATGGAAGGACATTTTATTTTTGTGAGCCATCTGACTTTCGGACACTCATCTCTTAGGGCCAATTTCTTCACCTCCGCTTAACCCCTAAGCGGTACTTACCCATACACTTAAACATGGTTTAAGCTCTAAGCGGAGGTGAAGAAATTGGCCCTTACTCAACTAAATATGACTGCGCACATCCTCACGCACACGTTCAATTTTTCATTGCGATTTACTGATGCTTTTTTGCCCACAACTTACAGTACTGGCAGAAATAAAGTGC
This sequence comes from Aedes koreicus, assembly GCA_024533555.2. NCBI lineage: Eukaryota > Metazoa > Arthropoda > Insecta > Diptera > Culicidae > Aedes > Aedes koreicus. The sequence continues at coordinate 484,243 of JAHHFK020004600.1, read as the reverse complement.
TCACGAGCTAAAAAATGATTGCCATTATTATACCAATTTTGTAATGATGCAAAAATATAAAGTCTATTCGACCAAAATGCAGCTTTTGTATAGCATTATCATTCTGTTTATTCAAAATCATGATTAAGTTTGTACAGCTTAGTTTCTGATGTATCATATGCATGTGAATGTTTTTCCGCCTGGCAGAAAAAAAGTGCTCAAAACCGACATATAATTTTCTTGAGTGCACCTTGCATGGCATTGCCTACCAAACTGTCACAGCACATTCAGCCTATCAGAAGGTGTCAAGCACTGTTTGTTTTGGTTCTGTTCGCGCCGGTTCGGATTTCGTTTGAATGTTGAAAATGGATTCGAAACAAATTAACCTATCCGTACGAAAATTAATTGTGAGGGACTGTCAACAGCAAATATCTATGCGTAAAATTGCCGTCAGATATGGAGTGAGTTATTCTGGTGTTCGCAAAGTTTGGAAAAAGTTTCAGGAAACCGGATCAGTAGCTGATAGACACGGACGCGGGCGGAAGCGACTCACGACTCCGCATGAAGACACCAGAATTATTCGTGAAACCAGGAAAAATCCAACAGTTACGAGCCGAGTGATAAAGGAAAATCTGCAGCTGAGTATTTCAGAACGCACAGTGCGCTCCAGGCTTCAGGATGCAGGTTTAAGGAGCAAATTGGCAGTACGTCGCCCATTGATTCAAAAGAGAAATAGAGTGTAACGGCTAGAGTTGTGTGGGTTAAACCTGGCGAACGACTTTTGGACCGGAATGTGCAAAAAACCGTAAAACATGGAGGAGGAAGCATAATGGTGTTGGGGTGTTTTGCTTGGTCTGGAACTGGTAATTTGACTCAAATCGATGGTATAATGACGGCTGATAGGTACATAGACATTATTAATGAAAACTTGAAGGAGTCTTTGTTGAAAGTTGGACTGGAAGACAAGTTTATCTTTCAACAAGATAATGATCCGAAGCACACGGCCCGTAAAACCATGACGTTTTTCCGTGGATGTCGCATAAAACTTCTTGAATGGCCACCGCAATTACCAGACTTGAACCCAATTGAAAATCTATGGTCAATTCTCGATCAGCAAGTTGACAAAGAAGAGGTAACAAACAAAAAAAAGCTCTTCGAAGCCCTCGAGTGCGCCTGGCAAAGAATCGACGAGAACCATCTGAAAAACCTAGTTGAAAGCATGCCTCGACGTCTTCAAGCAGTCATCAAAGCTAAAGGAAGTCACACGAAATATTAAATTCAATGTTCTTGGTTTTGAAGTAAACATATCACGGATGAGCACTTTATTTTTGCCACTGAATTAAAAAGTTGTTTTGTTTATTGTTTTCTTAATAAAGTTACATGAATAATTTTTCGTTTGTTGTTTCTCATTTCGAAAGAAGAATTGAAGTCATTCACTTTTAGCCAATATGTTACCACTGAATCGCTGCTAATCAAAAAGTTGTATTGAGAAAATAAACATAAACCAACGTGAGCACTTTATTTCTGCCAGTACTGTATGTAAGATTTTTCATCCAAGAATGGAACAAAAATCAAGCGAAATTGTATAACAATCTTACTTTATTAGTCTGGGTGTAGAGCGAATTACGAACAACTTAACCTAACACCAAGTACACCTGTTTGGACATTTTCGTTTTGCAAAAAGTTCCACTGGCTGGAGCGGAAATCGAACCCTCAACTTCATGACAACCGCTTGACGACGGGCGACGCCGCTAACCACTTGACCACGATGATGATGTGAGCGATTGATTTGTCCATTTTCTCCGGGACGCGGCAGTTTAAGCAACGACATGTTGAGCCGGTGTGTGGTAATGAACATTTCGATGAGCTCAAGAGAAATTTCTATCAAACATACTCTTTAGTTGGCAACTTGATTTGATCGTCCTGAAAAGGACGGATTTTAGTTGATAACATGGTTCGCTATTGAAATTTTCTTCAGTCTTCTTGGGCTGCAGGACACCACTCTGTGAAATGGTCACACCGGAGAAAAGTTTGTTCAGCTCCTCGTCGTTGCGGATGGCTAGCTGCAGGTGACGTGGGATGATTCTGGTCTTCTTGTTTTCACGGGTGGCGTTTTCTACCAACGTGCTCCGCAGACAAGTCTGTCGCATACGAATGCACAGCGAGAACTGATGATTGGTCGGTCGTCCCCACATGTTTGATATTCGTTGGAACGGCAAATGTGGCAGTATGAACCAATCAGAGCGAGGCGCAAACATGATTTCATTTTCGACCAATAGCTTTGTGCGTTTAGACTTTTTTGTTTTAAGCACACTTTAAATAGTTTAAACAAACGTTATGAATTAAGTTTGCAACAGGGATTCACCTTTGATGTTGCTAATAAAATACTTATCGTAAAATTTCTGTGGGCCAGAGAGGAGATATTACCGTTCAAAGTCTCCAAACCCGCGTAACGCTTGCGATTTCAGAAATGTTAGAACGGCGCCCCTATACAGGAATAGAAAAGAGAGACGTAAGTCCTACGTCAAAAAACCTTAGTGTATTTGCCAATCCATGCAATGTTTAATACTGTGTTGTAGTAGGAGTGAAGGATCTTTAAACATCACGAGCTGTCAGTTTTCGCCTGCTGGCCCTACACAAACACATGATCGATGATCTTCGTCTACATTTCCGTCTTCAGTGAAAGCTAATATCACACAAAAAAAAAAAAAATAATTTTAACAAGCGCGTAAAATTTCGTTTAATTCCAAGTCAAAGGAGGCGTAAACAACGAAATTGTTTGCAATCTTTCATGCGACATACAACAATGTTTGCAATCTTTCAGGCGTAATCGGGTCTAAATACACATGAAATATCTCATCATTTTTTGTCCAATCTAGCATTAAAACGGAAATGTATTGTAAAGACACAGTAAGCAGTAGGCCTATAAGTTTATTTCGTATAATTATTCCACACCGTGTCCAATATATTCTCATACAAAATAAAACTCTATTTCAAATCGATAATCCAGATTTTATTGATAACTTTACCCATTATATTGCAATATAATACTGATCAACTACAGCATATGTTTAGGAATAACACCGCCTTTAACCTTCTTGACCAGCTCCAGACGTTTTTCGAAACCGTCACAGGCGGCACGCACGACTTCCATCGGCATTTCGTCCCAAATTCGTTTGATTACGGTTTTGAATTGGTTCATATTAGACGCCCTGTGGTCATTTACCTTCGCCAGCATGCATGACCATACGAAATAATCCAAGGGATTCAGGTCTGGTGAACTGGGAGGCCATTCATTCTTAGCAGCATAGCATAGAATTTTCCGACCATACACAATCCTGGGTTGGCTGTTGCAGAGACGATGGAAGCGCCAGAAGAGCTGCCTTGGGTATGACAGGCTCTTCATCCATCGATCTCTCTGCAAAACACCTGGCCAGGTCCTTATGATCAGCAAGGGATGGGAGGGAAGTGGTGATTAGATGTCTACTTAAGAAGATGCTGAGAACTCATGCTACCTTCATAGACATCTGGAGTTGGAAGTTGGATGGGATTGTGCGGGAGGCTTTCCTTGGCGAGAAAGCATATGTATATTTATATGTATATTGGTCGTTGGGAGTGACGAAGCTAAGAAAGTTAATGCACTCCTTTGTTGTCCTCACAGGCGTTTCTCACTTGTATCCAAGCTCCAAATCCAAGAGTGTAGCGCCTTTTCTTGCGTGAGAGTTGACTGTCGGTTGGGACATGAGCACTAACTCTTGCCCTAGCCTTTTATGGCTTATGGTTATAGCGCCATTACTCGCTTTCTGAAAAAAGAAGAAGGACGCACCGACACAGAGTCATACGTTCATACACATACACACATATAGGCTCACACTCTATCACACGCACATGCACACTCACGCACACACACATATTCACATATTCATGGTTTGTAAATAGCTTTAGGTCGAACCAAACGGTCAAAAAATGTATGTACGATTAAAGGAATTTCCCCGCTGAACAAAAAACGTTACGGGAGCTAAAACTCTACTGATACCACAAATATAAAAAGTAAAAAGTACTTAGCTGAATTCCATTTAATTACGTTATGATTGACGGTCCAAGAAGTGCACACAAACTAGTTCGGCCAGCGCAAGAATCAAAAGTTTTCAACCTTCTACCAAAGTTTCCGCAAACAACACAGTGAACTATTCTTGCGTAATAGACCGTTTGTACGATTCAGATAAGAACACAATATCTATGAACGCGGGAGTCGGATTTTACAGGAAAAATATATCGATCAACCCAAGCTGGGCATTCCCCCACCACGCTACCACCCCCGAACCACACACGCCACGCCCCGGTCTCCGCTTTTAGGACTTTTGGAAGTTTTGGCGGAAGAGAACGGGGAGCGCGCGATTTTTCCCAATTTTCCCCACAAGGGTTCCTCACAGTGATGCTCATGTTTTTTTTGTCTTCAACCCAAACGGATCCCCAGCTGACTGTGATCGTCTTCATTTCCTTACTTTGAAATTATTTTTAACTGGGAGGCCATTCATTCTTGTCCAAAAAGTCGGTCAAATTTAGTCGGCACCAGCCCTGAACGAGATTTGCAATATGCGATGGTGCTCCGTCCTGCTAAAACACATAGTGATCATCTCCAAACACTTCTTGTACATATGGCTTGACAACTTTCTCCAAAACTTCCGTTTTATAATATACGGTATTCACTTTAACGCCTTTTTCGATGAAAACCAGTGGTAATTTGCCTCGCTTGCAAGTTCCTCCCCAAACCATCACTGACGCAGCACTTTGGAACCGTGGAATATTCATATCACTCTCTGGAACAGTTCTTGAAGAGAGAGCCCACAATCTGTCGTTCTGGACATTGTGGGATTGTTGCAAGGCGAATAACTTTTCGTCGGAAAAGACAAATTCTTCCCCACCGTGCCACGACAATAGCAGACTGGCTCTTCCGAGTCGTTTCTGCTTGGAAGGTTCCGAAACTCCGTGAACCTTACGTTTCTTGAAAGCTTGGAATCCGAGGTCCTGTTGCAGTATATTGTGCATTGACGATCTCGAAACATTCAGATCTGCCACCATTTTACGTACAGAGCGCTGTGACCACTTTAACAACTCGTGCAGTCCGCACCGTACGAGTACGACCGGATCTCTTCCGGCCATCCAACGAGCAGGTGTCACGGTACCTTCGGATGGTTCGGTACACAAAATCCCGCTTTACTCCGAGGTTTTTCAAATTTCTGAAAATAGCGCCCGGGCGCTCACCTTTAAGAAACTTTTTTATCACCACAGCACGAAACTCCTTCCTCGCTGGTAAAAGATAAACACCGAATGAAAACAATCGGCTGTAGCCTAAAAGCGTTTGTATAAACATAGTGCAAAACTACACCAACACATACGTGAAGCATGTTGAGTAGTTGCACGAAACCAATGCAAGGAAAAAGTGTTTGAGAATATATTAGACACGGTGTAATGTAAATAGAAATGAGATTAAGAGAAAAGGTTAGTAAAATGTAAATAAACAAAACGATTTTGCTTGAAAAGCTACAATTTTGAAATTCCTAAAATTTCTAAGGAATACACTACGGCCCATCCTCACAGATTAAAAATGTCGTTCGGCTTCAAAAGGTACTAGGCATAGGTGGATTCAACACCTGGTGGTAGAAAACTTCACAAAGAGCAGACAAAAAATTGACTGTAAAACATTGATACCCGGCTAAACCTCACTTTGATCGTATAATCTACCATGAATGCATCCTACATATAACAGGTTTTAACAGTTTACCTTTTTTGAAGTTAAAACAGTATAAATTCAGATATATTCCGCTTTGCCGCCGGTTTCATTCCGAGCAGTCTCACATTACCCTAATCAACAAACCAACTACCAGAAAACCACACAAACTTCTGCCTTTTTGACCAGGCCAGGACTTCATCTTACACTTTTCTAATGCTTTCATACCTTACTAGGAAATAGCACTCTTCCCTTCGGGCGGGGAAACCGTTTCTCGCGTGGTTTATTTGCGGCCAATGTGCAATGAGCATCCTGCCAACATTCCGCAAATGAGTTCAAACTCCGACTCAGTCCCTGCCATTCCGTGCTTGCCAAGCGAGCACCTTTCAATCCGGAACCGTTGGTGGTGTTTGGTTCTCGAAATTTCGGGTGCAAAACTTTTGTCCTCTAAATTAGTTTCTATTCCGACATAACACTTATCGGGCTACACTGTCGAATGTGAATAAACGAGGGAAAGTGAAGGTCGTAGGTAATGGCGTTGGATAATGCTCGGTAACGAAAAGACTGTATTCGATGAAATTTAGACACACGCAATTGTTCGTAACTTTTTAGCGTGTGGGTAAAAATCATTGAAATGTTAACTGAATGTATTTCATTGTGTTGTGTCAATTGTGTAATGAGTTTCGTGGTAATCAGTCGAGTGATTTCAGTGATGGCTTCGAATGAAGAAATAGTGCGCCAACAAATTTTGGGCACTCACTTCGAAAACCCAAACGCTTCTCAAAACAGCTCGGAATCGCACATTCAACCGTATCTCATGTGATCAAAACGTTCAAGGACCGTAAGACAACCAAGCGGAAAAATGGTAGTGGCAAAAAACGTGGCACATCAATTCCGGAGAAGGCCAGGATGGTATTGAACCAATTTAAGCGTTATCCCAACATTTCGATCAGGGATGTTGCGAAAAAGGCGAAAGTTTCAGTTTGTTTTGTGCAGAAAACAATGAAACGTTCTGGATTACATGTGTACAAGGTTCAGAAGGCACCGAACCGGAGCGATAAACAGAACTCGGTGGCCAAAACTCGTGCAAGAAAACTGTACAGGGAGTGGCTCTGAATCCGTTCTGCATTGTGATGGACGATGAGACCTACATTAAAGCCGACATCAAACAAATGCCAGGACAGGAACACTACGTCGCCACCTCTAAGTTGGCCGTTCCGGAGAGTGTACGGAAGAAGAAACTGTCGAAATTCGCAAAAAAATGTCTTGTCTGGCAAGCGATCTGCGGATGTGGCAAAATGAGTCAGCCCTTCATCACCTCTGGGACCGTCAACGGACAAATCTACAAGAACGAATGCCTCCAAAAACGACTTCTGCCCTTCTTGATATCTCACGATGGCCCGACACTGTTTTGGCCGGATTTGGCATCTTGCCACTATGCCCGGCCCGTCTTAGACTGGTACAAAGATAATAATGTAGTTTTTGTACCAAAAGACGTCAACCCTCCAAACACTCCGGAACATCGCTCAATTGAAACATTTTGGGCTATCATGAAGGCAAAGCTCGTTAAAACGCTGCGCGCTGCGGTAAGTGCGAACGTTGATGATATCGGAGAAGAATTTCCCGTCGATTAGAACATGGTCGATTTGGTTCTCTGTTCGTTGGTCAGGTGATCTCCAAGTGGCTTAGTGGATGTCTTTACGGGGGAAGAAGGTACTTCGGACTACTAAACCACGGGTGGCCGCAAAGTTCACGCATCGTTGGCCATTATCGCTCGATACGGTATGCAGGCTGTTAGGCCCTATTACCGGTCTGTACATTGCCTCCCGTCCTACCTGAGCGTTCATGTCACCAATGACGACTTTTACGTCCCGCTGCGGGCAGCCATCATACACCTGCTCTAGCTGCGCGAAGAACGCTTCTTTTTCGTCATCGGGTCTCCTGTCGTGTGGACAGTGTACGTTGATGATGCTGTAGTTGAACAATCGACCCTTGATCCTCAGCTTGCACATTTTAGCGTTGATCGGAAACCATCCAATCACGCGTTGACGCATTTTGCCCAGCACTACAAAGCCGGTGCCCAGCTCGTTTGTGGTACCACAGCTCTGGTAAAAAGTAGCCGCTCGATGCCCGCTTTTCCATACCTTCTGTCCTGTCCAGCAAACCATCTGCAGTGCTACGACTTCGAAGTTACGTGGTTGAAGTTCGTCGTAGATTATCCTATCGCAGCCAGGGAAGCAGAGCGATTTGCAGTTCCATGTTCCGAGTTTCCAATCGTAGTCCTTAATTCGTCGCCTAGGTCTTTGCCGATTGTTCCGGTCCGTTTTAACTTCTGTATTTTTTGTAACATTGATTTTTTAAGGATGGCTTGTTGGGTCTTCCCCAACTCCCTGTATCGCAGGAGGACCATCGTCCACAGCACTGTTTAGAGTCCCACGCTGGCACAAGGACGATGATCAGCCACTCCTAACATGGAGAACAGACACAGTTTTGAGCCGCCCTTAACATGGAGAACAGACGCTCAGATAGACTGCGCCCATTGAAGAGGGCAGCCCCCCCCCCTCCTTCCCTGTCAGCATATGACCAAGGGCCCACCGGGGTTGGTTACCTGATCTTTCCTATGGTTACTCATACCCCAGTCGGCACAACGGGGAGGTAGGGATAGGAGTTACTGGACAAGAGGCTAAGGATCGCAGTAGGATCTATTTTATACCTGCAGGTACGCGAAGTACCAATGGTATGCATTGTCCAGTCATTTTCCTCCTCTCCCTTCCCCCCTCCCATTCTCCCTCTCCTTCTCCTTCCTTTTTCTTCCTCCTTCTTTCTTCTCCCCCCTTTCTCTCCTTCTCGTTTTTCCTCTTTTTTTTTTCCTCCTCCTCTTTTTTTTTTTTCCCCCCCGTCGTTTCTTATTTTCCTCGCTTTTTTTCGTCCCCCCACACCTCACAACCCCAGTACAGGGCAGGCAAGAGAAGGATAAAAAGAGAAAAACAAAAAACTGCTGCAGATTCTGCCATCTACTGCTAGATCAAACTGCCCGTTTAGAACATCAAAACCACCCACAATGCACCTGCCGTCAACATTTCGCATCAAACCAAGATTCTGTATAGCCTGGGTGCAAAGTTCAGGTTCGCCTATACAACGTTGAATCAAGTGCCCTTCTATCATGTTATTGCTCATCTAGAGAATGTAGTTGATTCGACCCCCCAGACAGGCCAATTCACGATCGGAATCGATGGGCAGCCGTGAACTTTATGTAGAATTGTATTCACAACTAGCTAAACACAAATGCGAGCCTTGCAACGCTTGCAACAAAACGAATGAATTTTTAATAGAACTGGCGCGTTCATGGTTGTTTTTTGGAATAAGTTTTGTTGAAATATTTTCGTTTGGATTTGGGCTTATGTGTGACTTTTTACATTTGCTTATGTGTGACTTTAATAATAGAGATTTATTTGGTTTAATTTTTTTTGTTTTTATTTTTTTTTGTGTTGCTAATTTAACCCTCAGAGCGGTTGTTTCTAGCATGGTTTTTCTTTCTGTGCAGAAGTATTTAATAGACAAAATTTTTATCTTCAAATGTTTCCGTATCCTGTCAGTTTGAACGTTATTTTCTCTTGCATAACCTAAGATTAACTTCTTGTGCATAATGTAGCATTGAGAGTAGCTCAAGCATCCCCTTTTTTGACTAAGAAGGGGTTCAAACTTCTGTCAGAACATGCTTCTTACCCGAGAAATACAAATTTTGTGTTTTAAATGCCTGGATTATTTTCATGTTTGGTTAAAATTTGTGTTTTTTTTTATGTGAGCCCCCCCCCCCTTTTTTCCAGAAGTGAAAGGGTCTCAAACCCACTGGAAAAGAATTCTGCCTCATCTCCATATGCCAAATTTTACTCCATTTGCCTGCTTAGTTCTCTAGTTATGCATAATTTTCTGTTTCATTAGTATGAGCCCCCCCCCCTCTTTCAGGGTCTCGAATAACAAAAAAAAATCCTGCCTCCAGAATCTGTACTTGCAAAATTTGGTTCCATCTGCTTGATTAGTTCTCGAGTTATGCATAATTTACTGTTTCATTTGTATGAGAGCCCTTCCTCTTTTCCAAAGGGGGGCAGGGGTCTCGAACAACCATAGAAATAAAAATCCTGCCTCCAAAATCTCAAAATCTGCACATGCAAAATTTGGTTCCATCTGTTTGATTAGTTCTTGAGTTATGCAGAAATTTGTGTTTCATTTGTATAAGAGCCCCTCTTTCAGAGTTGGGGGGGGGGGGGGGGGGGGGTTCTCAAACTACCATAAAAATATTTTTTGCCTCCAAATACTTCGTCATGCTAATTTTTGTTCCATTTGCTTGAGTAGTTCTTGAGTTATGCAGAAATTTGTGTTTCATTTGTATAGGAGTCCCCCCTTCCATTGAGGGGATATGTCTCATAATTCCATAGATATAGTTTTTGCCGCCGAAAATGTCGACATGTCAAATTTGGTTTCATTTGCTTGATTCATTTTTGGGTCCTACAGAAATTCGTTTTTCATTTGTATGGGAGCCCCCGTTTCCAGAAGAATGAGGGGTTCCCAACCATTATAAGACCCTTCCTTATCCCCAAAATCACCTGCATACAAATTTTCACGCCGATTGGCTATGTAGTTTCCGAGTCTATTAGGGTGAGACAGACCGGCAGACATACATACAGGCAGACCGAGATTCATTTTTATATACACGGTGTTCAATAAGTTCGAATACAAGTTTTCATCATTGCGTAGGTATGCGCCATGTACATATTCTGCATTGGTATTGGTGTCAGCTTTAGCTTCATTCATACGCTACCGAATGTGCGCGGTGTTGACATTCTGTTAGTTGTTGTTTGTTTGTTACGCGCGATGAAAGAGTATCGGGACTTCGTAATTAAGCGTTTTTTGAACGGTGAGCGACCCGGCGATATATTCCGGCTGCTGAAATCGCATGGGGTCAAGCGGAACTTTGTCTACACGACCATCAGGCGATACCGGGAGACGTCCTCGACCAATGACCGTGCGAGATCCGGTCGGCCGCGTTCAGCGAGGACGCCACGGGTCATCAAGATCGTGAGGGAGCGAATTCGGCGCAAAAAGAACCGCTCAATCCGGAAAACGGCTGCAGATCTCAACGTTTCCATTGGAACCGCTCACACCATACTCACCAAGGACCTTGGTTTCAGGCCTTACAAAAAACGTAAGGTCCATGGCGTTTCGGAGGCTACCAGCAAAAAGCGGTTGGATCGAGCTAAGAGGATCCTCTCTCGGCACGCTGGTCAGGAGTTTGTTTTTTCGACGAGAAACTGTTCGTGCCGCAGCAGCCGCACAATGTGCAAAATGACCGGGTGTGGGCGCCATCGAGGGACAGCATTCCTGAATCCAATATAAACATCCCTCGGTTCCAAAGTGCCGCGTCGGTGATGGTTTGGGGGGCAGTATGCAAACGTGGTAAGCTACCCTTGGTGTTTATTGAAAAAAAAACGTCAAAATCAACGCGGCGTACTACAAAACTGAGGTTTTGGAAAAGGTTGTTGCCCCCAGTCTCCGAAGCCTCTACGGCGATGAGCACTACGTGTTCCAGCAGGACGGTGCACCAGCCCATACGGCAAATGTGGTTCAAGCCTGGTGTCGGGACAATTTAACCGACTTTCTGGACAAAACTTTGTGGCCTCCCAGCTCCCCGGACTTGAATCCTCTCGACTTTTTTGTTTGGTCCTATATGATGGCGAAGCTGAACGAATACAAGGTCAGCACTTTGGATCATTTCAAGACGGTAATTCTCAAAATCTGGGACGAAATGCCCATGCAGTCCGTGCGTGCCGCCTGCGACGCGTTCGAGAAACGTTTGAAGCTCGTTAAGGAGTACAAAGGGGGGGTCATTCCAAGAGAAATGTTGTAAACGTTCCTTGAAAACATAGCTTTCAATAACATAAATCCAAAAAATAAAAAAACATGTTTTCATTTTTTTAACAAATTTTGAAAGTGTATCCGAACTTATTGAACACCGTGTAGAAACCCCCATCCTCCCTTCCTTTTTTCCCTCCTCGTGTCCTTCTCTCCTTCTTTTTTTTCCCTCCTTCTCTTTTTCTTCTCCCTTTCCCTCCTCTTTCCTCTTTTTTTTTCTTTCCCCCTTCCCTCTTTTTTCTCCCTCTAAATTGAGCATCACTAAATGTGTTTAAGTTTTGAACGATAATAACTTAGTCATTTCCCGCTCGATTTCCAAAATGCTTCCATCAGTCGATTGGAACATTTTCTACGAATCGATTCTAATATTTAAATCTTTTGATTTTTTGACGTAGGACTACGTTTGTGTTTTCAATACTGGGGTACACGTTCGAATTACAAAAATTTGTAGCGTCACGAAAAATATATAGGTTTTGAACGTTAATAACTAAGTCATTTCACGATCGATTTACAAAATGTTTGCACCAATCGATTGGGACACTTTCTACGTTTTGATTCCAGTATTTAAATCTTTTGATTTATAACATTCAACTATTGAAATTAACGCAAATATAAGGTGACTTCTTATAATGTCGGTTTTTCAGAGTAAATTTACCAAATACACAGTACTTTCCTAGCAAAGATTTCATATTTGAGTAACGAACGTCTCCTAGGCAGCCATGAATGTTATATAACGGGTACACTTTTGCATTTTGAATTAGCTTTTCGGTGGTCGAGGAGCTGTGCAGAGTAGGATCTGCAGCAGCAAAAAAGCCTACGAGTTGGCGGGAAATGCCGCCCGTGACATCAACGAGCCAAGATGGCCACCGCAACAACGAGGAACTGAACCAAGAATACCAAGAAGAAAACCCAAGTTCAAGCGCGAAACATGTTTCTCTCCCGTCAACTTAATCCGTCCTTTTCAGGTCGACCAAATCAATTTGTCAATTAAAGAGTTTGTTTGAATTTTTCTCTGGTGCTGTCTGAAATTTCCATTACCCGACTGAACATGGCATTGCTTTAAACGCCGCGTCCCGGAGTAAATGGCAAAGCGCGTTTAACAACCAACGAACCAACAGATCCATAAGTATTTTCTACGCATTAAAGATAGTGGCCCTCTAAACCATCGTAGAAAATCATCAGCCATCAAATGCTTTCAAAAGAATTTACAATAGGAATTTTCTTACATATTTACTTCCTAAAGCTGGTCGAACGAATTAGATTGCTGCGTAGTCCTACGTCACCTTTGCGCACAACCCCATTGGGCTGTACCTTGTAGTTTTACTTTGAAATATTGAAAAAAAAAAAACACAAATATAATGTGCTGTCTCAAAGTTACATATACACAGAAATAAAATGAACATTAGAAATAGCGTATTCCAAAATATCATAAAAAACTACGTTGTGTAATCATATACCTCACGTAAATTTGAGCACATGGCTATGCACAAAAATGGAACACTAAAATTACAAAAATGGAACACAGGAAAATAAAAATAAAATCAAATAGAGCAGGCTGATTTATCCCAGACGGTACATACTTAACAAAACTTCCAACACTGTCAATCGAACTAAAAGACAATGAATGATTCTGTTCAAATGAATGCTATCATCTCTCGTCTCCGGACATTATCATCTGGTGATCCTACTGGGTCGTATTTCCATAGCCACTTAATCAACGAAGAGTGAATCATTTATCGATTATTCCTATTAACTTCGGGATGGCCGCGAGTAATTGGTTCTACCCCGTTACTTTTGGTTTAAAAATAACTGATGTACTATATATAAACATGAAAATTAGGCTCTGTAAAGTTGATACGATTGAGCCTGAACAAATAAATAAATTTATAAAAAAAAAACAAAAAGGTGCACTGCTGCTGCTTGACATGTTGCCCTCAAGCTCAGCAGATTTTCTAAATAAGCTCTTTGAAATTTGTTCCAAACACAGCAAGCAACCTTCCACAGCTGTCGATAATAACTTCTTCATCCACTTTTCGACAGCTTTGTTATGCACACAGTTTTCTCAACCTTCAATTTTCCCGCTCCCGAGACTCCCCAAGGAAATCTATTCCAAAATTCAAGCAAAAATCAATAGCACTTTACCCGACGACTAGGTTAGCTGAACTCGGACCGTAAGGAAATTTCACTACAAGAAGGCAGTCGATGATGGTGGCAATGATGCAAGTGAGAGACCTTGATTAGTTCGAATTGGGAAGTGTAGAAAGTGTGTGTATGCTTGTGCATAAACGTGTGTATGCCAAATATATTGGTATGAAAACTCGTACACTTGAATCAAGAGAAACTTGGGAATGCAGCATAATTCGCGAGAAGAAATTCCCAACCGAAACTTGAGTTATAAAGCGAATGAAAAAACAGCAGCTGGAGCAGTGCAATTCGCTTTCCAAGTTGTTCAATAGTTGCCCCTTTCGCTGCAAAAGCTGGTAGTGCGGAATCAGACGTGATTATTATTTCGAGTAGCTGCGGGAACGGGACCGGGATGAACGAGAAGTCAAGCTCAATGGCAAACCAACTTTTTTGCTACTTCGACGGTGCCTGCATCGGTCGGTCGGTCGGTCGCGTCGGAAAACGGCACTATCGACACCCGACGGCCAACCAACCAGCCATTATAAGTTTCGGTTAGCGAAAACTTCCGTTTTAAACTTCTTCGCTGCTGCGTCCCTCGCCCGTACAATCGACGACTGCCAGGCAAAGAGCAATCAGAAAGTTTAAAGTTAATTTCAAATTAGTACTTATAAAAATAATTGATTGCTATTACGTATCGGACTTCGCCGATGAATAAGAAATGAATTTTCCCACCCTGACTGTGGTGGTGGAGGGGGAAGGGTTTGGAGAAGATGGGTCCTATACGTGATCGAGGTCATCGAGTTGTGGAGTCTGTGGAAATAATCCTGATTGATATTCCTCACACGTCAATCGAACCGCCGAAGGATCAATTGACAGACGTACCCGGCAGATTGGGTTGAACGTTTTTATACATCCTTTCCGAGCTGTGCACAGCTTTACGATGTGATGAAAGGTTTTATGAGCATCAAACTTGCGAAAACCTACGTTCAATGACGAGTGATTGAGATAGACTCAGTTTCCACGTTCAGCAATTGAAATGGAAAGCAATTTCCAAGGAATCATTAGCATCACCACAGTCTCTCATCCCTCGTATGTGCGGTTTTCAGTTTCTCTGGAATAACACCATTTGGCATAATGGAAACTAACACTTCTCGAACGATAACTGACAGACTTGGGTCTGGTGGCAGCAGCGGAATTATTCAACCAACCCCACAACCCATTCCTACGTTATGAACGGTATGAAGCTCGAGCAGACAGCTACAGCTACATATTCGCTCTCCATTAGCTTCTGCCAACAGCAATGCAGCCACCGAGTTTATTTGAACTTAATGAGAAAATAATTGTATCAAATATGCGCACATGGATTTATATTTATGGTTTTAATTTATAAATGTCCCTCCCATAAACCCGGCTTGACCGTGTCGGTCATTTCGGCGTCGTCCCATAGAAGGTAGGGTTCGTACACGAATTATGACTTTGTCTGAACAGTGGATTATGCAACTCACCATGGAAGCAACCTTAAGACGCAATTGGTACATCTACTCTAGATGTTCAGCATCAGTTATTGCACTATGAACTTTCTGGTGCGTCTTGTTGATGCCGGAGGCGACTGGTGAGCTTACGAAGCGGCTTGATTATCAACGTCCTTTCTGGTCGCATGAGGCTTCTCCTCAGTCTCTTCGTTTGGGACTCGCCGCAAATAGTTAGTCCGTGTGTTTAAGAGAATTGGGTTTACCACAAACAGAGCGGACTCGGGAAACCGATGAAGAGCCAGACGTCTATTCGTTGGAGCAATTGTGCACATAAATATGTATGAGCAGCGCTGTGGTTTCTGCCGGGAAGTTTCCTTTGGCGTAAAGTGTGTCTGTAATTAAAAAGTGTTGCCATTTACAAGAACATGATGGGACTATTTGGAAATATGAATGGCAAATTTAATATCTTCCAAAGGTGATATTGCTAATACTTATATATGTACAGACTAAAAAAAAGTTTATCCTCCCCATATAATCGCGTATTTTGATTCGTTTGTTATCATCTATCATTTTCGAAACGTTTTCGCTAATAATATCCATGTTTGTCGGACACTAGGATGAAATTATGATAATTGTGTAGTGCATCGGAATAATAATTCATAATAAAGGCTTATTGAAAGTAAATTGGTACGCACAAAAAGACCTGTAATTCACAATTTAATAAGTTTCAAAAGTCCATCAATAGTTGTTTTACAGTACTTATATTAAAACTTCAAAGTAACAGCATTAGATGGCAACATTTCTCCAGTTCGAACGACATCTCGAACCTTCCTCTTGAAGGAGCTCATCAGCGCCCGCACAGTGGAAACGGACACGGAATCAGCGCATTTCTTCCATTTTGCCCGGAATTGCTCGTGACTGCCCCGTCAAAGTTGAAATTGCCCAGTATTTTTCGATTGGTCGAAATTCCGGGCGATTCGGAGGATTCATTAGCTTGGGGACAAAATCGATTTTGTTGGCAGCATACCACTCCAGAACCAACTTGGAGTACTAGCAGCTGGCCAAATCGGGCCAAAAGATGACTTTGCCCCTATGCTTGCGGATGAACGGCAAAACACGCTTTTTCAGGCATTCTTCGATGTAAACTTGGGATGTCATCGTCGAGTGTGGAGACCAGTGACATAACAACCTTTCTGTTTCAGTTGGTTTTACAGAATGATCTTTATTCAATCTCCTCAAAGGTCAATGCCTACTCTCACCTAAGTCATGTGGCTACTATGATTGATATTATACATTAACATCATTAACTAATTTTCTACATCGAGGATGTGACGAATGGTTCCGTTTTCAGGCCACAACTGCAAACCGCTTGCCAAATCATGGCCTTCTTCCCGAACTTGGTGGCAAATACGAACTTGAAATTTCCCGGCATCCCCATTTCAGTTGCTGCTTCAAATCGAGTTTGACGTATTTTTCGTCATCGATCAAAGTGCGGCCCTTGCACTTCATCAAAACACGCCTTGCACACTTTTTGGCCATGTAATTCTGCTTCATATGCCGGTTCGGATTTTTACTGGCTTTGTTCGACTTGTATCCTCTCCTGGCAAAGATGTTCCGCAACCGTTTGAAAGTTGGCGTTGTACCTGCTGGTCACTACACGGATCGAAAGGCTGGGGCTGGCTTTAACGCACCCCATCACCTTGCTGCGCAGCTGACGATCCATGGTTCCAGTTTTTTCGTAGGTCCGCTGAATCTCTTCCACACTCAGGGTTTCCCTGTAGGTTTTGAACACTCGACAAACTGTTGTTTTCGGCATCTTCAGCACTTTAGCCAGCTTGGAACCGGACCACACAATTTTCTTCTTCTTTCAAGTTGATTTAAATTAGTTTGAGTGGTTTCAATAGCAAGCATATAATTTTGCGTCTTATAAATTTGAGTTCGAAGTGCATTATAACCTGTGGATCTATAAATATTAAATAAAGCTTGCTTCAGATAGAATTGGAACAAAAACAATTGCCTGTATTTCAGTTATTTATTATTGAATTCAAGATCTTTTTTAATACAAATGTAGCGTTTTCTTCATAATTTTAAGAAAAAATACGGATAAAATTATTCGTCACGGTTTCGAAGGAATTCTCAAATTTTTCCTGTAACACGGCTCATTAGGCGGCGCACACCTTCTTCGTCCATCGTTTTAGCTATCTTATTCCACCAGGTCTTCATCTGATTGATGTCTTTGACAACCTTTCCCTTTGCCTTGAGTCTCCTCTTCATGATTGTATTTCTCAATAGGGTGGAACTGGGGGCAGTTGGGTGGGTTAAGGTTTTTCGGAACAACCTGGACCCCTTTCTCTGCATACCATTCTTGAACGACTTTGCTGTAATGACAGCTTGCCAAATCTGGCCAAAACATTACGGGATGGTCGTGGGATCGAATGAACGGCAAAATTCGTTTTTGGAGACACTCTTTTTGGTATAGTTCCGACGTCATTGTCTTATTTGTAACGAAAACTTTAGTTTTTTTGCCACAGCTCAAATGCCCTGCCAAATCATGAATTTTCGTGCAAATTTGTCGGCAAAAACAAATTTAAATTTAGCTGGAACATCCCCCCGAGCCGTTGCCAAGTAAAATTTTTGACCTGGGATTTGCCCGAAGTCAGCCTTGACATAGGTTTCATCGTCCATCAGAAGACACCCGTCGAACTTGGTCAGCACCTGGTCGTATAGCTTCCGAGCACGGATTTTGGCCACACTATTCTGTTTTATGGTCCGATTTGGCTGTTTGCTAGCTCGATACGACTTGATTCCTTCCCGGAGTCGAGTTCTCCTCACGGTACTATGGGCAGCACCGAATTTTCTGGCCAAATCACGGTCCGACAGATTGGGATTCCTCTTAATCGTCTTCAAAATCTTACCACGCAGTTTCCGGTCGACAGTTCCACTCCGACGATTGGCTTGAGGCTTCCGAATCGTCGTCAATGTTTCCTTATACCGTTTGATAACGCGCCATACGGTATTTCTGGGCAATTTCAGCTGTTTAGCTAGCCTAGATCCAGACCACAATGGATTTTCCAAATAACTGTGCACAATTTTTTCCCTTCTTTCGGCTTCCATGTTGATTGTTTACAAAGTACAGTCGATTCGCGGAATGTCAAAAATACATACGTGAAGCTGACAAAATTCCCGACACGTGGGCGCCAAGAACTTCCAAATCCGTCCACCAGGAGCGCCACAATATGAGCAAAAGTTTGTTCCAATTCTAAATGAAGCAAGCCTTAGTTAATGGTTTGTCAAGAGAGCCTATAAAATGGTGGAAAAAAAAATACAGTGTGTGTGTGTGTGTGTGCGCGCGCGCGAGTCTACTAAACCATTCAAATGTAGTCCGAAAACGCGCATATGTGTGAGAGCACGACGCTGTTTATTTATGTTTTGCATTGTAGCGGCAACTGAGCGAAGAGAAGGTGGATTATTAGGTGTTTGTTTATCATTTGTATTTGTACAGGGTCTAGCGTTCTTATGTAAAAAATGGTATATATATAAGTATTTCTAGGGTTTTTTTTCATTAGGGCGAATCTACAATTGAGAGACTCTCTCCGGGCTCGCTCTCTTTTCATTCATAAATCAATCACCTTTACGTTTTTCATTCTACTATTTGTAGAGTATGCTAGCCAGCACTGTTGTGTTTCGATCTGTACTAAAGAATGCCTCGAAAGTTTTATAATGGCGCTGTAATGAATGAAAGAGAGCGAGCTCGGAGAGAATCTCTCAATTGTAGATTCACCCTAATGAAAAAAAACCCTAGATTTAACAGTTTTTACTGACAAGCCATCCATATCAAGATTCAAAAAATGTCGTTTACTAATCATACTCTTGTGCTTTTTCGTGGAATTTTATGTTTTTTATTCACACATGGCACATCTGTATCACACAACTCTATCAGCATGGTTTTGTCTCTTTCTAATGATGGATGGTGTCATATTAATCTTATCGTTCAGTACATTGTATGGAAGTGTGCGTTTCATCACAGCTTCAATTTGTTGGATCATCTGAGGCAATGTTCTTAACAAAAGGTCTGGGTCATACGGGAAGTTGGTAATGGTAATAAAAAAAATGGATTATGGAATTTTTGTTTATGTTGCTTTCGATATACTAGGAGAGATTCAGATTAGCGGCGTTCACGAATCTTTCTGTCGGCCTTCTTCTTCTTCTTCTTCTTCTTCTTCGGATTTTATGCGTTATTGCGGTTCGATTAGTATGTATAATCCTTTTGGTGAGTTGGATTAGTGACCGTGCAGGGATTTGCGTCGGAAGGGGAGAAAGGCATATCAAACAATTTCTTTCGGATTTCTTTCTTTTTTTTAACATTTTCTCCCATTCTCCTATTGAATACGCTTTACCCTTCTCTTGTTAATTGCTGCAATATATAATTTGCATGATCTCTGTGGAACATTTTGAAGTTTAGTCCACGTACCCTTGTGCTTCTTTCGTTATCGTTTCTTTCAGTATTTTAGGCTCGTCTAGGTGTGATTGATAAGTATATTAATTTTACATTTCCGCAGCTTGGTAATATATTTTACCAAGCTGCGGAATTTCAACTTGTCATTTATGAATCTTCATAAGTTTTAGCCCACCTAACCCACGCTATGTGGTATGGGTGTTCTTGCTAATTGTTACTGAGTTCACCTTTTCTTATGACTATTATCATTTTAATCATTTTCATTTCACCATTATAACCGATGCATGTGTTTTGAGTGTTTGATTGATCTTTTTTTTATCAAAGATACTTTTATTTATTAATTTATTCATTTATATTTTAATATTTTTATATTCATGTTTACTCTCACTTTTTTTTTCAAATATGTTCCCTCTTATATATATTAATAGTTTCCTAAACATTAAGTAAGGAGTGTATCGAATATAAGCTATCCACATACATTTGCGTTGTACGCATGTATTTGTGATGGTTTTTTATGCTCTGAACACTGCATGCTGTGCGTTTGACTGTCAGCTTTCTTTTGTTTACTTGTTTGTGCGGTTCAAATTCTGCGTTTTCAAAATGTCGCGTATTGAAAAGGAAGTGAAAATTAAGGTTCTGGACACATGGCTAAGTGAGAAGGGTATTACTATGCGAAAATTGGCGAAGCGGTTTGGAATTCATCATGCGAGTGTTAAAACCATCATTAATAAGTTTGGGGAACACTATTCTTTGGATGAGCTACCAGGAAGAGGCAGAAAACCCGGTTCTTCCAACCCGAAACTGGAGCAGAAAGTGGTATCTCTAATCATGAAGAACAAATCAATGTCAATACGTGATTTGGCCAAAAAAGCAGGAACGAGTGTCGGAATGATCCAGCGTATCAAGAGGCGAAACCACCTGAAGACCTACAAGAAGCAGAAAATCTCGAAACAAAGTGCAGAACAGAAGAAGCGAGCAGCAACAAGGGCCCGGAAATTGTATACGCGTCTTTTGCAGCGTCCGGATGCATGCGTTTTGATGGACGATGAGACCTATGTAAAGGAGGACTCAAAAACCCTTCCAGGTCCACAATACTTTACTGCCGTCGTTGGGGAGGATGTGAGCGATGCGGACAGGTCGATTCAAGTGGAGAAATTCGGTCGAAAGGTACTGGTATGGCAAGCAATATGTTCCTGTGGTTTGAAGTCAACCATTTTTTACACTACCGGAACTATAAATGCGGAAATCTATTGATCTGATTGTCTCCAGAAGAGATTGTTGCCTTTATATAAAAAGCATAGTACACCTCCACTGTTTTGGCCGGATTTAGCGTCGGCTCACTATGCCAAAACCACTCTCAATTGGCTTGCGGAAAAGGGTATAGATTTCGTTGAGAAAAATATCAATCCACCAAATTGCCCTCAGCTTCGACCCATCGAACGTTACTGGGCAATCGTGAAGAGGGTCTTCAAGAAGACTGGTAAGGCAGCTGGGAACATGCAGGAGTTCAAAAAAATTTGGGCTCAAGCGTCCAAAAAATGCGATGCAACACTTGTCCGGAACTTGATGAAGAGCATTCGATCCAAAGTTCGAAAATTCGTGAAGGAATAACTTAAATTTCATCCGGTCTTCATTATGTTCAAGTTTAACCTCGTACAATAAAGGATCAATTTTTTGTATGAATAAAATATCGGTTTTCAACATAATTTGAAAGAAAGTTAGTGGATAGCTTATTTTAGATACACTCCTTAGTTTCCTGATCACATGAAGCTTTACCCGCCATTTTTATCTGTTGGATATTGAATGTTATCATTCAATCTTTGTGTTGCCTTACTTAAAAAAAAATTCAGGAAATACCCGATGCATGTGCACAATGTATCATTTGTGTTTATTTTTTCAACTTTTTGACGTTTAATCACCTCACTCTTTCTGGCACATGCAGAGGAATGATGGTTTGTTTTCCTCCAAAAGATTTTCCTTCTTACTTGTACTCCTTTGATCTAAATGGCACTTTAGTGTGCGTGCGTTCAAGGTCACTAAGCCTTATTAACATTCCATTACCTGTGATACATATGAGGGCAATGACGTTTAATACAAGGTCCGGGCCACCAGGATTAACGGTATTCGTGAGATGTGGAAATGCATAGTGGTATTTGTGTTTCCTCACAATGTTTATCTGTTTACACGGCACAGCTGTTTATGAGGATGTCAAACTATCAGTTCACAGTATGGAATGTTATGGTAGTTTGTCGTCGGTGCTCGCTTGCCCAGCAATGTTTACTATATTTTTGCTTCCAACACAAGTAAACTGCCTGGGTGGCCCGGACCTTGTATAAACGTCATTGATATAAGGGGTTGCAGAGTTCCCTCCATCTCTCTTAAGTATGTGTTGGACTAACTCCCATGCTATGCTAATTGGTTTTCCAGCATTTTAGCATCACCTTTTCATTAAAATTGTACAACAAAAAAAAATCCAATAAAAAAAATTTAAAACCCCACCCAACATTGAAATAAAAAACCATCAATGAGCCCCAACAGCATCTCTACTGTTTTCAATCGGTTCTAAAACTTGATGTTTGAACATACTTTTGTATTCTGTGAAATAAACCACCCACACTTGTGAATGACCCTAACGGCACCCTTACTGTTGGTTTAAATCGGTGCCAAAATTTCAATAACTTTAATGTGCATCTCTGTACGGAGAATAAAACCGGAACATAGTAAAATATCTTATTCGCTGCCGACGTTTACCAAAACGGATCCTGCTGCAAGCCCAATAATTTTATCTAACATCCCAGTGGTTTCCTGGAGAATTGCAGAGGATTTCCTTCCTTCAAAGCGAGTATCACGTCAACATATTCGTACCCATTCCCTACTTGACCTGTATTCGGGCGAGGCTGGCGCCGGTATTGTCTCAGTTTAGGACCACCAGTTTTTACACATTTAGGATGTCCCATGCTAGTCCCAAACATCACCTGTTGGCTCTGTTCACGCCCGAACGTGAACGACGACTTACAACAGTCAGCCAGCGATCACAAAGACCATGCCACACCATTGCTAGTCGATAGCACACCACTCAACGCACACACCACTCACCGTAAAACCCCATTTTTATAAGTGATTCCGCACTTCTGATGAGACCAGTTAGAAATGCACAATACAATACAAACTCATTTTCAATGTAAGGACTGAAATTAAGATAACTTTCTTAATTTTTCATTACCTGCTTTGTCAGCCATTTTCTGTACTTGAAACGCACTTTTTTCAACACACGGTTTGCACTTTTTCACCTCACGATCCGCGATCCACAATCCACAGAGCATTAAACTCTCTCGGCTGTAGAAAAAAACGAACATTTGACAGGTGCGTATGTGTGTGTGTTTGTGTGAGTGCAAGTGCATGGATAGAAGAAAGAGATGATGAAGCGAGGGGTGAAAGGATATCCTTAAAATGTGTGTGTGTGAAAAATATTGAATTTTTTACAGAATTTTCATAAAAGCGCGTGGACCCCGGTATCTGCACAACTCAATAGCAACAGTTATGTATTAAATTATAAAAATATACAAAATATACAAGTTTTACACGATAATAGGGTTCTCAAGTGGGTGTATACGCATTTATGATGGTTCCAATGGTATATTCGCTGTTTCATAGAACACAGGTTCATCCGTGGGGATAATCATGGACACACATGAAACCAAGATAATATGCTATAATACATCCTATATTTTGAACCCTGTTAGGTTTCATGTACATCCACTTGCATCCCCGCCAGCTATAGGGCTCTTAAAAACGTATAATTTTCACAATTAAACGGCTATAACATCTCCCATAAAGGTTTTAGAGGTAAGGTGTTTTGAGAAAACATTTTTATTTTGATTATTTGTACAATTTTGTAGAACATCATATTGACCTAACTGCGCGTTTTCGAAATAACCTCAAAAAAATATTTTTCAAGGCCCGTCATTTAAAAAAAAAACACGTATCTCGGCACAGTGACCAGATAGAAGGTTGGTAACTTCAGCAAAGTTATTTGTATTAAAATTATCTACAATTTTGCCGAAGACATTAACTCTCTATCTCGTCATTTGAAAAAGCTCAAAATTGCAGTGCCACCTGTGGTGAAGTTGCGAACTTAAATTTATCACCTTTAAATGCGCTATATTTTTTGAAAACTTCCATCTCAAGACATCAAAATGTAAATAACACTTATTTACGAGTTATTGTAAAATGTTCATTTGTTTGGCGTTTCGTCCCAAAGTGCCTTGCTGCGATTTCCGAATATTTTGAACATTTTGACATGAGAGTTGACCAAAAAACCCAGAGGGTAAAGAAACAATCCGATTTGGAAACCTGCAAGACTTTCCAAATCGAACGAACGCCAGCAAAGTGTTGCCAAAACGCGAGCCCGGAAACTCGACAAGAAGCTGCTTACGAAAAACCGGTACGGCATCATTTATGGTGAGACCTACATCATGGTGGATTTTAATCAGTTTCCGAGACAAGTATATTTCACGGATAAGGACAAGTTTGCTGTAGATCACCGTTTTAAACGGAAGAAGCTATCGAAACTATCGCTTCGAAGTACCTGATTCGGCCAGCCATATGCACATGTGGCAACGGATTGAACCATTCGCAACATTTACGGCGAGATTCACAAAACTGAGTGCCTCATAAAGCAAAGCACTTTTGCCTTTTTTGAGATAGCTGGATCGAAAAAAACAGTTGCTTTTGCCTGATTTGGCTTCATGAAACGACTCCAAAACCGTACAGGAGCGGTGCGCGGCTAATTCTGTGTATTTTGTATCGAGAACATGAACACGCCAAACTGTCATGAGCTCCATCCGATCGAAAACTATTTGGCCATGGTGAATCGAAAACTTCGGAAGACTAAAAAGTAGGTGAAGCACGGAAATAACATGATGAGGAAGTGGAAAACAAAATTAAGAACAACGTACCAGGAAACGGCCGTACAGGCTCTAATGGAGAGCGCCAATTGCAAATGTAGAGCATTTTACTCAAACTCATCCTGAAATTTAACCGAGTATCAAATATGAAATAAACACATATACTGAACATCTATATGTTTTCATTTCGATGACTATAGCCGATTTAGCAATCAATCTTAGGTGTCGCTTTATTGACGACTCGCCCTTAGGGCTGTTTATTAACTTGAATTTCCCATCCCATTTGGCAACCATGCCCCATATGTATCGGATCGTAGTAGCAGTCGATGGAAGCAAAACATCCTCCATTCGGGACATTGAACCATGCGTAACAACCATCGATGTTCATATGCTCATATACAAATGTGTGCAAGCATCTGTAATTAATGTAGCATCGTGTGAATAATATAAGTGATTTTAATTTACTAATTTGATTCAGTGTTATTAAAGTTCCCCTTTCTCTTTCTCCCTTGCAGGCGAGCAATCCTGGGCAATCCGGACGTCCTCGGTTCGACCGGCTGGTACCAGATGCTGCAGAATGACTTCTGGGGCACACCGCTGACCGATTCGGGCTCGCACGGATCGTACCGTCCGCTGTGTGTGGCCAGCTTCAAAATCAACTACCTGCTCGATGGCTTCAAACCGCTGGGGTATCATCTGGTCAACGTGCTGCTGCACTGCCTGGCCACGGCGTTGGTCGTTCGGCTAGCGCGGCACATTATCCCCTCGCGGTACGGTGTGGCCATAGCTGGGTTGCTGTTTGCGGCACATCCGATCCACACGGAAGCTGTGGCCGGAGTCGTGGGGCGAGCGGACCTGACCGCGTGTGTCTTCTACCTGCTGGCCCTGCTCGCCTACATCCGGCACATCCAATGGCGTCAGTGTAGCGACTTACGTCACTGGCTGGCACTGGGATTCACCATCCTGCTGGCCGCCGCCGCCGTGCTATGCAAAGAAACTGCCGTGACAGCTTTAGTGGTTTGTGCAATTTATGATATCATAAAAGGATACGCCGGTTCCAGAGATAAGGTACGTCTGTACTATTGTGTGGCTGTCGGGTTAGGGAATTAGTTAGACGGGATAGAAATAACGATAATGCAGCACCTTTATCGAACTTGACTCAAATGGCTCTGAATGTAATATTCAAATATTTTCAAGTTCCTCAAATGGCCAGAATTTTTAATTTATTTCAACGAACCCAAATTTCTCACATATTTCTTTACATTATCCTGGCCTCTCATCAGAATACCACAATGCAAAATATCGCAAAAGAGGGCCACAGTAGTGGCAAGCTTGATGCCACAGTACAACAATTCCGAGCAAAACACATTTAATTTTATATATATTTTATTTATATTTTCCACCTTCCTGCCGAGAAGCCCACAGCAAGCAACTGGCACTGACATCGGGGAATGCGACGCGCGCTCAGGTTCGACGCCTCCGGAGGCAAGCAGAAAAGTTTCTGCAGTCGTTTCTTAGTTGGTGGGATTTTGCCTGCCTCCTCCAGCTCGGAATTGTTCTCCGGCGGTTGGCGGTGTTTTGCACAATTGCAATTCCTCATCCCATCAGGGACAGCGCGTTGGAGGTCGGATGCAGG
This sequence comes from Aedes koreicus, assembly GCA_024533555.2. Lineage (NCBI taxonomy): Eukaryota > Metazoa > Arthropoda > Insecta > Diptera > Culicidae > Aedes > Aedes koreicus. The sequence goes on along the minus strand of JAHHFK020004600.1, from coordinate 458,028 downwards.
ATTGCTTTGTACTAGCTAGCAGCATACTGTTTCCCGAGCGATGTGGGTGGCACTTGCTATATTTGTTCTCGTTAATATTGAATGGAAATTGTCTGGAAATAAGCTGACACAGGGCTTTCTGCATTTGTAATGTCGAATGTGACTGCTAGGAAAAATAATGCTTTTACATGATGCACATGTTGCAAAAGAGAGCACTACTTCTCAGAGCGCTGGATGTTCCCAAGCGATGCGTTCTAAGCCGACAAAGTGCTATTAGTTTTTCAAGAGTTCTTGCCGGTTCCTTTCAAGACCAGCTCAGTTTATCGAAATTCGATCATCATTCAATTTCTCCGTCAAACTTCAACTTTCAACATCATTGTTCACGTATCGTTCAGTTAAGGCACATGGCATACAGTCTAGTGCGTTCAATCACTAGAGCTGGTGCAAGAACCGAATACGGAACGGTGAATACATTCAGCCTTGAGCCATCAGGGCGATGTCGATACGTCTAAGCTCCTAACCCAGTCACCGCAGGGTATGTGGCTATGAATAAGCTACCAACGCACACAACCACCGCTTGACTGCGGGAGGAAATCTCGGGCCCAATATCATTGGGGTGGTGCTGGCGTGCCACACGCGTCGTCATACCCGTCGTAGTTACCGAACCTGAATGGGTTTCAATTTGCGAAGTGATTTTTTTTTTGTGTGTGCACAGCATGAAGTTCAGCTTGGAATGTGAACTCAGTGCTTACCTTCTTTGAGTGAAACTAGCAACCACAAGATACCTTCGTACGATGAAGTAAAGGTAAATCCAAGTAAAAAGCATTCACTTGGTGGGTAAGCGCTGAATCACAGCTCGAAATTGATTATTTTTTACACGGTTTTTTTTACGACGATTTTTGAAACAACGCGGTTTTCTTTACGACGATTTTCGAAACAACGCGGTTTTTTTTACGACGATTTTTGAAATAATGCGGTTAAAGAGCCAAAAAAAGCCTAAGTGTTTTCTGAGGATGTACATACAATGAAAAAGTCAAAAAACGCGAAAAACATTATTGGATACTTGGTGTGTCATGAAGAAGATTAGTTTCCTCGGTGTTCAGTTAACCTACGCCTTCAATGGTGTGCTGTGGAGGGACACATATTACGCAACGTCCGACACCATTGTGAAAAGCAAGATAGCGACTTCCGGTTGGTGAAAAGCCGCCGAATATCCTACAATATGGGTATTTTTGGAACGGGGACAACGTGTAGAGGCCGGAAATCGATGTCCAACGCCATTTGGGAATCTAAGATGGCGACTTCCAGTTTATGAAAAAATGTCAAACACTCTACAATATGGGTATTTCGGAAGGGATGACGTGTAAAGGTCGGAAATCAATGTGCGACGCCATTTTGGAATCCAAGATGGCGACTTCCGGTTTTCGAAAAACGGTCAAATAGTCTACAATATGGATATTTTCGAGACTAAGACGACGTTTAGAGACCGGAAATCGATGTCTGACGCAATTTTGGAAACCAAGATGGCGACTTCCGGTACAATGTGCAGACCTCTTTAGTGTCGAACTAATGTTAGGTCGAACATTAGTACGACACTGAATTGGTCTGCACATTGTAGACGAAATACGTATCTGTCAAGATAACAAAAAAGTAGTTGAAATTCAATGGAGGATACTAATCGTTACAGCTATTCCACTTAAAAGCTCGCACTCATCAATATTACAATCTTGCTTTGTTATTTTGGATGCACACGTAAATAAAATATTATCCAAAATTCAATTTTGAATTGGCTGAGTAAACGCGATTGAAACCGGGAACCGGTCCACCCCCTCCATATGGCTTCTTCTTAGAAGTTTTCTTTTTTATCGTGAGAGCTTTCAGTTCTTAAAACTGGTTCAATAGTTAGGCAGTTTTTACAAAACCATTAATTGAATTCTCATTAGAATGAATCCACAGTTTTGACCGGAACATGGACCGGAATGGTGTCCCGGCGGAAGATTCGGAACAATTATGTAAGTGATCAACTGATTTAAGCGTTTTGAGGTTTTGTCGGTCAATCAATAAAACTGATTCTACAGTTCTGTAGATTTTCCGCAGCTGCTTATAAATTAGTCACTAAATAAATTCAAAATTTAAAGCTAAATATACAGTCCCTCCACAATAATGAGTTCTCTAGAGATTTGGTTTTGTTATCATATTTTTCTCAACTCGGTAGTAATTATTTTTAGGTGTGTGTGGAAAGGAGAATTAGTCACATAGAAAAAAGTTCTGAAATTAAATGCACACGACTGTTATTGACAATAATGGAATCGTTTATCGTTACGCTGCAGCAGACAAAATTCACGCTACTTGTGAAAGTCACTCGAAGTAAACACAAAATTTGGGGTTGCCAAAACCTACAGACAAAATATCTCAATTGGCCGTGTAACCAAAATAACTTTCATTCTCTCCGCGCGTCTCTTAATAACATAGTCTCTGGTATATATGAGAGTCTCTTTATCTCGATATTCTCTCTATCTCGATGATTCTGTATGTCTGTAGTCCTTTGAAAATATTTGTGAGCAAATAACCTTCCATCTGTCGATGAAAAAACGGCGAAAAACCAAATTCACCTGTGTTTGGAGCAAGCGTTCGAGATTTGCTTTGGATACGGGATACACAAAAAAAAACTTTTGCAACGCGAAATGCTTCTAGGATCGTTCTAGCAGGCTAGTCAATTTCTGTTCTGAATGTCGATCTCTCCCTATCTCGATGGTCCCTTCAATATCGAGGTATGGAAAGTTGACTGTAAATACATAAATGCTGATAAAAACGGATAATTTTCATCCTGTTTTAGCTATAAATTAATGATAACCGCGATTTTTGTCTTTTAACAATGCAATATGCGTTGAAACAATGCATATGCACCTTCACAGTTATTAGATATTACAATGTTTTTCGATATAAGACGGTTTTTTTACGACGTTTTTTTCAAATAAAACTGTTTTTTACGACGATTTTTTAAATAACTTGGTTTTTTTTACGACGATTTTTGAAATAACGCGGTCTTTTTTTACGACGATTTTTGAAATAACGCGGTTTTTTTTACGACGATTTTTGAAATAACGCGGTTTTTTTTACGACGATTTTCGAAATAACGCGGTTTTTTTACACGGTTTTTTTTTACACGGTACGTATCCCCCCGCAAGGATTTTTTTTTTTTTTTGTGAGGGGGTGGCTCATGACAGCCTGTCCGACCCTGCATCGGACGGGTGGTGGGTGGGGCGCCCCCCACCCATTTTTGTGGGGGGGGGGTGGTTTTTTTTTTTCTCCCCCCCCGCCCGGCGGGGGGGGGGGGGGAGAAGAAAAAAGAGGGGGCCCGCCCCGGGGGGGGGGGGGGGGGGGTTGTTTTTTTTTTGTTTTGGTGGGCCTTTTCGTTTCGGGGGGGGGTTTGAGGGCAAAATTTTTCCCCTTGTTTGGTTCGCCAACCATTAAAACGGGTTGGGTTTCGTGTATTCAAGGTCCGCAAGGCACCGAACCGGCGTGATCAACAAAACACGGCGGCCAAATCCCGCGCAAGGAAGCTGTATCGAGAGTGGTTACCGAAAACGATGTGTGTGGTTATGGATGATGAAACCTACATCAAGGCAGACGCAAAGCAGATACCGGGCTGGAGTTCTACGTTGCCAAATCACGGTTTGATGTTCCGGAAGACATAAGGAAGAAGAAAGTGGACAAATTCGCCAAAAAATACTTGCTCTGGCAGGCCATATGCCAATGCGTTAAACTGAGTAAACCGTACACCACAACGGGTACCATCAACAGCGAAATTTACCGCACCGAGTGCCTCCAGAAGCGTCTGTTGCCCTTCCTGCGGTCCTATGGAGGCGAGACATTATTTTGGCCAGACCTGGCATCATGCCATTACGCGCGATCGACGTTGGATTGGTACAGAGAAAATAACGTTGTTTTTGTACTACAAACCGCCTACTCCCCAAATTCCCCAGAGATTCGTCCGGTGGAAAGATTTTGGGCCATGATGAAGGCCAAAGTTCGAAAATCGTCCAAAGTGTTTAAGAACGAGCTGGAGTTGAAGAAAGAATGGATGAAAGTGGCCAAAAATGTTGGCTCCACCATTGCACAAAATGTAATGAGGGGTCTTACGGGAAAGGTGCGGGCTTTCAGCGATAGAAAAGAAATTGAACAAAGTAATTATTCCGACAAATAATCCATATGTATTAATTCATTCCCTGAAAGTTTCAAGAAAATCCAACTTAAAATAAATTTTTGGCAAACACTTTTGTCTGGCACATTTTTTTCGAGTACAGGCCTTACTACACATAAGATAAGTATGTGTTTATATTCAAACGTCGAGCCTATTCTATGCTTTCCTAATTCTACGAGACCTTCTGATATCGCTACTTTCAGTTATCGCTGAATTGGATCATTGTTTTATTTGTGATGGCACCGGTTTCTAACCTAGCGATATATAAAAAAAATAGAAATAAATAGATATACCTAGTTAAGGACTCCCCCTCCAAATTTGGAATGGCTTAAGAAAAAAAAAAAACCCAAAAAAAAAAAAAAAAAGAATTTTTTCTTTATTCGGTCGTTTTCTCCCTCCAACCCGACCCCCAAGGAGGGTTTTTTTTTTTTTTTTTTTTTTCTTTTTTTTTTCTCCTTTTACCTTAAAATTTTCATTCCCATTAAGGAAATAAACACACACACGAGAGCACTCCCACACAAACAAAACAAATTTTTTTCAATAAAACAAAAATAAAAAAAAAAAAAAAAATATCACACCAACCACCCCAGGAAAAAAAAAAAAGAAAGTTTTTGTCAAGTGTGGACGTGTTTTTATAGTTGTCATTTTTTGATCGCTGGTTCCACAACATTTTCCAAATTTGAAACCTACTTCCAAAATAAAAACAAACAAGATAATCAATTCAAGCGCCCGGTTATTCGTAGTCTTCCGAATCGAGCCTAAGAAAAACAATTCCCCAGTACGGTTCGCCGAACTACAATTTAATTAAAGACATTAATAAGTTACAAGCTTACAAACAAATAACTAACATTTAGTTTTTCTCTACAAAAACTCCTTCGTACTGGCAACTCTTGATATATCGGTCGGTTCTATGTTGGAACAATAACAAATTAACTCAGAACAATCAAACCATTGTTCACAACTTACGGTAGCTACAACAACAAACACTATGACGACAATCCCTTGACGACAAAAGTTCTATGTACTAAACGGAAATCTGCATATAAGTGCACAAATAACTAAATATGAAGTAATCTAAATAATTTACGTACTTATCAAACATCACTTAGTAAACTAGACACAAATTATATACGAAATGAAAAAACTGCACCATTTCTCCTCTATGTGCAGAACGAACAATAACCGCTGCGATGGCTGCTCGATCTGCGTGATCAGCTTCTTGCGCATGTATGCGTTTTGTTGTTGTTGTTGTGTTTGCGGCCGACAATTCGACAAAACTTTTTCCTTAGGGCCCAACCGCCAAACCAAAAAAAAGGGCTTTTCCCTAAAATTCCCCGGGCCCAAAAGCTACTCATGTAAGCCTCCAATTCTATCGGATAGATGAACCCTTCCTCTTCGAAACGAGTGCAGTGGTTTGATTAGGGGAGTTTTCAATGACGAAAAATTCGCGGAAAAACCAATTGTTTTCGTTTGTCAGTTAGGCCCTAATGAAAAATCTTTGTCGAATTGTCACTCACCGGAGTGCGTTCACAGCTCGCAGTCCGTTCACAGCTGTTGTTTGCTTTCGGGAACGGCAACCCTTTCATGACCGGGTTTTCAATTTTGCCGACGGCAACAGTCCGTCACCCAACAGCCAAGAAAACAAACCAATAAGTAAAATTATCAATATTTTAGAATCATTCGACGAGCATTGCTCTGCACGTGGTAACCAGAGTCATACCAACAATCAATATGCAACTAGCGATTTGAAATTGGTTCACTGTTGTAGAACCTATTGGTCCGAAGTACACCTTGAAGCCTGCACCTAACTTTACATATTTGCGCCTTTGTTTTGATTTGCTGTGTTATTTTATCAGAATATTTGAGAGTGTGTTCGTGTGAGTTCATTATTAGGGGCGTATTATTAAGCTTGGGACCGAGCTTGGGAACGATGTGCTAGTACTGACTGAGCCAAGAAAAAAATCGTATTTGTTCGGGACCTACTGGCCTTAGAGTTAGTCTATGGTCATACTGGATGTATGTTGAGAGTTTTCTTGTGATCGTAACCACTCGGCTCGGGTATTATCCCAAAAATCAAACACGGTGTCAACAACAAAACACGAGGTTGTACACTCGTGTCGTGTCCATTGCGTTGCGGGTTCATCTATAAGCACGAAACTAAAGTGGTAAATTACAGTCGTTTGCAGTCAAGTTCGGCTCTCGTGCAGAACGGTCTGGTATTTTTACCAAGGCTGATTGGCTGTGGACATAAATGCAAAAAAAATTTCTTTGAAAAATGAAAAATTCAATGTGTGCGTGAGTCCAATGGCTCACAAAAAAACCGTGTACGAATGCGTGACGTCTCTTGATGTTAATCATTCAGTCATTTTATCATGTTATAATGAATGTAAAGAGCAATCTCTGTGAGTGTGGACAAGGCTATCAGGACGCAGATCACGTTATTTGGTCTTGTGCTGATCATCGTGGAGTCAGATCTGAGCTTCATGATTCCCTTCGGACTCGAGGTAGACAACCCATTGTGCTAGTTCGAGATATTTTGGCTGTGCGTGATTTGGAGTACATGAAATTCATGTATGTGTTTTTAACTAACATCAGCCTTAGATTGTAGTTAGTTTAACCTGTATGTTTACTATAAGTTTTTTTTTTGTATCGGTGTATGTGTGTGTTTTTTTTCTCTTTTCAAAAAATGTTCAAGTCAAAAGAAAACCATAAATTGTATAGTTATAAGTGTTTAGACAATTTAGAATTTAAAATTAATGTGTTATGTAAACCATACTTTAAATTCCCACCCTCTTTCCCATCGGTTATTTGTAATTCCTATTAACCTCGAGACGGCCGCGAGTAATCGGTTCTATCCCCCAAACTTTAGTTTTAAGATATATGATATATAAAAATATGAAAACTTGGCTCTGTAAAGTTGATTCGATTGATTCTGTTTACAAATAAATGATTAATAAAAAAATAAAAAATCAATGTAAAGGAATGGACAACTGGAACTCCATATGTAAGGAAACACGGAACTGCGAAAAACTAATTAAGGTTTTATTCAGAGAACTAAATTTAAATGCAATTGTTTGCTTCGAGCGGTTAGTGACTGATGTAAAAACGTTGTCTTGCTAAGACAATCGATTCAATTAATCGAGGCTTACTTAGTCTTCACCCTTCTCGATCGTTCACTCTTAGCTTCTTCCTCAGATTTTCGAAACGGCCGGCGTTCAATGTTTTGGTGAAATTATCGGCAAGTTATTCCATCGCAGGGATTGGCTCGAGCTTTCGAACGGGTGCCTCACCCGTTTCCACTCAACGTTTTTCACCATTCCGATGTACCCTGTGTTGTCCTCAAATAGCGAAACAGGCAGGATATCCGTCTTGCATATGTTGTAGCAAGTACGCTTTATTATTTATTAAACGTCCCTGGATTTGGTACAGCTATATACAAAAAGCTGGTCTGCTCACTGTAATAATATTAAGATGGTAAAATATTGTTCATTTGGTTTGTTGCATGAAATTTCGTGATTTAGTTTTCAAAATAAATTCATAAATGTGCTCACCGCCAAACGAAGATTGATCTGTATGGAGTTACACTTGGCATACAAATTTAAATGAGTTTCCACTACGTCTTTCATTGCATTATTTCGTCCCGATTCGCTCGAGGTTCGTTTCCAAACCCGGCCCTTGATATAAAAGAACCTGAAAGTTTGAAAAAGACAGCAGATTGAAACTTCATTATAAGGAAAGAGATGTAGTAATTAAACACTTGGTAGAGGAAGCCTGTGACGATCGTATTTTGAAAAAGTCGTTGAATTGCTTCGGGAATTTAACGTACTTCCGGTCACGAAAACCGTACAAATCACGCCTATCTGAGGATTTCAGGAACTTCTACTTGTTCACTTTGACTTGAACCGTAGAAGAGGCGGGAGTGCGAATAGTCAGTATCTAAGTGTACTTAGTGTCGCGGTGTGTTTTTCGTGATGTGTATCATAAAGCGTGAGAAATCTAAAAAACCGATTTCAACATTAAATTTCTCGTTCCTTTCCATTAGCCTATAGAGTTCAAACGTAGGTTCAAAGGCTATGTATGGTCAATGTTAGTTTTGTGTGTGCGAAGTACGATAAAAAGGTAATTCGAAAATGTCTTTGTGAGGAGATTTCACTAAACGAATCGAACAGCCGTTCGATGGCTCTTTGTTTAGGATCGGCTTTACCACCGCATCGCTTCGATCCATCTTTGGTTTTGCTCGGCATACCGCACTTCCAGTTATCGCACTCTCTAGACCCCACGCTTCATCGTCAAGGTTCCCGGTTCCAGGGAGAAACCGGAAGGGAGACACCGTTATACTGTTCTCCGGCAGAGCTTCGACCGACAATGTAGAGCGTACCCGAGCGAGTATTTACGTCACCGACCATCGGCGCTAGCAATAATCATTGGATCATTCTTCTTTGCCGACAATCCGTCTGACCAATGAATGCTGCTTTGCCGTCGTTCTGAATAGCAGCCACAAATGGATGGTAAGCCGTGAGTAAACGCATGCAAATCTCCACACACACCAATGAGCTCGAAGACAAGTGGTAGTTTAGGCTAGCCATCGCTACTATCAGAAATTCCGCACACACGAATAGAGAGAGAGAGAGAGAGAGAGAGAGATAGAAGAAAACAAAGGGGAAATGAACTTGTAAAAACCTAGGTAGGGACGCCAATAAACACAAAAATGAAATTAGAGGTTTGAAGTTGAACAAAATGATGTTTGGTTGCTAAAACGAGAGTTCTCCCCGTAATGCGAATTTCGGTTGACTAGAACCCCCCCCCCCCCCCCCCCCTCCCATTTTCGCGTCGTTTCCATGAAGTCTTTGTGGAGTAATTCAAAACATTTACTCTAGGTGTGGCTGCCTGCACTGAACATTAATTTTCGTTTACATTACGAAATTGAAGGTAGGACTAACAAATCTATTCATTGTTTTCTGCAACGAAACTGATTTGTACTTTTTAGGAAGCTACCTTCGTATTTAATACCACACGCGCAACTTTCAATAGCACGAAGCGTTTGTTGACAAAGAAAGAACATTCGTTCATTGTACGAAAACAATACAAAAAGCTACGAGTAATTCGTTACCAATAAAAAAGAAACGTCTCTCAGGTGGTTGCATGAACGACTGACAGATCTACTTTATCGACTCAAAATATAATTGAAAATAAAAAGTGCAACCACGAAGAATGGTTCAGCGTTTTATTTTTTAATGTTTCTGAAATGGGGTTCGATCCTGCTTTTTTAGAAAGAGCTGTTATTGAGTCCGTGGTTGATCTCACTAAACCATGTTGACTCGTGAGAACTTACTTGACTAATGTGCATGAGGTTCTAACTCTCGACAGCGCTTTAATATCTATTTTGGGATAAATTCATGATTCACGCCCATCCCACCAGGAACACCAACATTTATGAGTACGACCGAAGAGAAGCAGCGATTGGCTGGTCTTCCCGAAATTCATTTTATGCTCTTTACAAAAAAGATGTAATGATAGCATTTTCTTAGATGACAAGCAATATGAAAGTTTCATACAATTTATGAGACATTTGTTTTATGTACAAAATGCATGTTTACGAAACGAGTGAAAGTTAATTTACGAAAATAAATTTTCAGTGTGGGAAAACAGCCATCACACTCACGTTTCAGGATCGGTAGGGGAAATTTGAACATCAAGGGGTTCTCCAGTGATGATAAACGTGGCTTGTAGTGTAGGGAGTCGGTAAGAAGACGGTTGCCACTGGTTTCTTTTTCTTTGGAAGTAGATTTTTCGGGAGAATCTCCAACCCTCATGGGATTTCAATCTGTTGAATCGCCCATACCTTAAACATAGGTCTATGCTATAACTAAACCCACCCTGAGGTTGGGTTTCTGCCGGACAAACTAACCTCGACAAGTAGTCCTCTTCGTAGGTGGCGCTTAAGCTACTTGTTTAGAGATCGAGGGCGTATTCAGTGGACGAAATCTCGCAGGTCCCGAGACTTGTGCTACAATGTCCTTTAGGATTCCGGTGAGCCAAATAGCTTTGGTCATTGCAACAATTAACGCTACGTATTCGGCCTCACTTGATGATGTGCCACAGTTGACTACATTTTACTGGACAACTTAGCTGAATATTTCAAAAATAATTTGAATTATTAATGAAAACTTTGATCGACTCACACACATTACTGTTTGACCAAATTTTGATCGGAACACCCTTTATATAACCTATAAGATAAAAATTATAAAATTATTTTTATGTTAATTATTCACGTGATTTATTCTCGAAAATACAAGTAATGATAAAAATAGTAATGCAGATGATAAAGATGAATGGTAATAGTAATGAATAAACAATGTCACATGAGTTTATATATATAGTGAAGGGATATTATAATATAAACTGAAAATTACATGTTTGCCGACTGCTGCTTTGTTGCAATTGTAGTTAAACTTGCGCATCCATTATGAACCAGAACATTTTGGCAATGTATGACAGCCATGAACAAAAAAATGCATTTTAATTTTAATTTTTTATAATACCTGATGACCTGAAAGACCAAAAATACCAAATTGTCGATAACCTGAAACCAATTTATATGCAATAATATACTATCATGTCCTTACAAAGTCGTAAGGGGCTATGCATAAACCACGTAGTCTTTTATGGGGTAGTGGGGGGGGGGGCTCGACCAAATGCTACGCTCCATACAAAAGTCCATAAAAAATTATTCAGAAAAGTCTACGAGGGGGAAGGGGGTCTGAGATTTTAAAAAATGAGTCTACGTGGCTTATGAGCAAGCCCTAAGTAACGTTTGAAATATTTCACTAATCTTTAACATATGGAGCAGTAGAACATCTGAAAATATACAATTGTTTGAACCAGTCTACCGTTCCTTGCCTTGACGCAATGGAAAACTCCGATAGCAAATATTTGAATGCCAGTTTAATTTACGTTGTGCTGTGAGATGATTGCAAGTTTTTCTCGGTCCAACCAGCTTGTAGAACCTGTAAAGTTGTCTCCTATCATAATCCACAGGTTTTTACATTTTTCGACGTGTTATGTGGCTATTTCTATTCATAGTTACCATCATAAGGATTATGTGCAAGGTTGGTTTAAGATATCAATGTTGTAATTTATCAATGTAAAACTGTTAGTATGTTAGTCGTGGTAGCAGACATTTTGAAACAGATTAAAAAAAAAGAACTTGCTCGATATGTTTAAGGCTTGAATTCGTAATCAATGCAACTTGATAGAAAAAAGCGCTAAGTTACCTTATTTGATTTCCATTTCATTTGAAATCTTACGGGTGTAAATTGATCGCACTTATCTTGAGGAGAAGCCGATAGTGATAACAATATTTCTGATTAAACATTAAACTGCAAATTTATACTATTTGAAGTGTTCCTGGATATCGATTCCCTTACTTCCTATTACGACCATCAAAGCGATTAAACAGGCGAAATAATTAGCAGCGGAGGGATGGAACCATCCACCATCCCACCGCTCCACAAAAACCAATCCAGGAAAATGAAGAAGAAAAGGAAGCCGCTCAAGCGTTGTCAAAACTTAATCACTCAACTAAGGAGGAAACTTTACGAATAGTTTTTGCTCTGAAATGCTCCGCCTGCAGCAAGCACCGCAACTGACCCGAACCGCTTCTGGAGAAAGCAAAAACCGTACCCTCATCGTTTGCCCGGTGTCACCATCATGACCAGTAGCAGCCGAGCAGTGTTCATCACCACCCGGACAAGAATTTGTACCGTAATTTGACCGAGCTCTGCACACCGCATGCCCCTCCCCGTCTTTTATGATCCCGGCCAGCTAGGTGATAGTGGGCGGAACTGGTTAACAGCTGGAAATTGAGTAAAGTGGGACGGTGGGACGATGCGATGGGAGACTTCTAATAGTTAACTAACTTTTCTCATCTCATCAAGTTGGGCCCGGTGCAAAGTTGAAAGGAATAGTTGTTATTTTGTTTTTATTGTTCTTCACTGGCATCTTCGCCCAATCCCTCCGATCTCTCAGTTTTGCACTAGCTACCCCTACCCCGAGTAGTGATGCTTCATCAGGCGGTAGCCTCCTTGCAAGAAGTTGGATGGTTAACAATCTCTCGATACGATAGTTTGAACTTAGCTAGTGTGGATGAGAACTTGTGTGGTGTTATATATTTGTGTGTGTGTGGATATTTCAGTGTTGTCGATTGTAGGTGGCCATGGAAGGGGCTGATTCATGGTTATCTTTCGTAATGTTTGTAACGATTGCGAGGAAGTGTTATGAATTCTGAGGAGATGACCTTTCAATCTTTGTTCTAAAATAGATGATATAATCAAAAATTATTCCCTTTAATTGAGGTTCTTTGTTATATATTCTATTATTTGTGGACTTATTGCAGATGCCCCTAAACATACAACGCTACTGATGTTTGATTTTAGTTGCTTGCATCGCTGCACAATGGTCGAAAATATTCATTTTTGCGACAAACATGGGTAATTCGGTAATCATTTGTTGATCTTAAATAATGGAATGGCCGTAGATCGGGTTATCTACTATTTGAAAATACTTCTTTACTTGATGACAAACTTGGAATAAGCTTATTATATTTATTTTACGATAAAAGTTATACGTCACTTGCTAGGTTTTCACCTCCAACACTCCTCCTCGACGAAAGAATCGTGGCTCCATCACGAAAATGTGTTTGCTTGATACGCTGAAGTGCCTTCGTCATCATGTCGGCTAGCATTTGGTTTGTCGGAAGGTACTATGGACGGATAAATCCTTGCTGCTTAGTAACCTGCACAGTGGTATTTCATATCAAAATGTTTTGATCGTCGCTCACTCGAGTTGGATTCAAGTTGCTTGATGGCACTTTGGTTGTTCTCGTTCACATTCTTGCTTCCTGGAACACCATCCAATCATTCCACCTGCATACCGGAATATGTAGCCTGTAGTTGACTTGCGGTCCCTCATGTCGCCTGCCCTGTCAGCATCTACGAACACCTCCAATTGCGTGGAATCTGCTCCTAGAATTAACTCGTGGTCCATGGTACCTTTAAGGTACCGCAAGATATGCTTCGACTCTACTTAGTCAGCCTGTGATGGGCAGCTGGATTTGTACTGAAATACAAATTGCTAAAATAATATATAGGCTGTTGATAAGGTTGACAGAAAACTTAATTTGTTTGAAAATTTCACAATTTACTCTATGGATAGTGCATCTTCAACCTCCTCACTCCTAGAAAAAAAATCGATCCAAAAGGATAAGCCTTTCCTAATGCTAAACAAGATTTGTCAAACCTGTAGCATATTTAGAATATTCATGATTTTAGAATTTTGGCATGAATATTTGTCTACTCGACCACCGTGCTTTGTTTCTAGATGGTATCAAATTATCTTGATAATCTCAATTTCAAAGAAACTAGTAAAGTCTTTTCATGAAGGTTCTTCCGAAGCAGATGGGTTGAGATTCGCATCAACTCCTAGTTGATCCAAGTTGAAACTAGGATTCTCTCCTCAATTACCTCCGGGGGGTTTGTTTTCTGTGAAAGGGAAGCATTCTAAATGGTCCGTTAACCATTAGAACTTCAAAGGGAAGTTTAAAGAAAGCTCATTCGAATAAAATGGTGTGCAAAGCAATTAAACGATTCCAACCACTTATATCACCACTCATCTCCTGCCTGCCACAAAGAGCTGCACACAGTAAAAGAACTAAATTAAACATTCATGCAGTTCACCTGTTACAGCCACTTTCCTCCACAAAAGAACCAACTTTCACACTTTGTACGTTCACCCCAGTGATCACTGAGTGAAATCCACCTGATTCGTCGACATTCCCGTCACGTTCCGTGCTCTTTCCATCCTTGCTCTGTGACAATATTTAATCTCGCTACTCCGTTCGGACTTGACTTTTTCTTCTTGTTCTTTTCCACCCTTCGCAGAACGAATCCACGTTTCGACACAATTCGGTTGAATTATGGCGAATCGATGAACAATAGGTTTTGGAATGCTTTTCACGAAGTGCGAGAAGGGAAAATTGTCAACCATGCTCTTTGGTGGTTGTGCTCGTTGAAGTGAGACCAAGATCGAATAAGCGGTGTTGGAAACGAAATCGAGAGGTTGTCATTTTGACTTTCTTCTTTTTTTTGTCCGTCATGACGTGACGAGAACGTGTAAATTATATTGCTTGTCAGAATGGTGAAGGGTGCCGGCGTCGGTGGTGTAGTGGTAAAGCGTGACTGCTACTTGGCACCCCAGTGGGTCTGGGTTCAATCCCAGTCGACGTCGGTGGTTTTTCTGAGGCGAAAAAATCTGGTCACGTCTTCCTTCGGAAGGGAAGTAAAGCCGTTGGTCCCGGTTCATATTCATGAGTCGTTAGGTAGGGTCCAGGTGGTGGAGTCGTCTTCCTGGCGTCGGTGATTGTCACCATGTGAGGAAATAGGCCGACGTAAAATAAAGATTAAAAAAAAAAAAAAGAATGGTGAAGGGGTGAAAAGAGTGAATATAGTTTTTGGGGGGAAATCAGTTCTCTGACTCGAAGTGTAGCTGCTTCTATTATTTTGAAGGTAAGATGATTTGCGAACAGTATTGGAAACAGAAAAGCAGACATGAATCTGAAAAGTTAATTACAAAACGCTTTAACGCGATCAACCCGTTGAAGTGGAGATCGAGCAATAGTATAATCAAACTGGATAGTATCATTCGTTCGACCAAAACTTTTGAGATGCTCAGAACCATCATAATTTACACGCACCAATTACTGAATATTTCAAGAAGTTTCTGTAGTTCATAGCAGTCTGCTAGGCTTCGAACAACTAGATAAATTTTAAGGTCATCTGCAAACAACAACAGAAAACCTCCATTTAGCAATATGAGGGAAACATCGTTTATAAAAAGCGAGAACAGCATTGGTCCCAGGGTGCTAGGTCCAGGATTAAAGGATGATTTGAACGTCGACAGCAAATTATAATTATAATCTGTAATTGAATTATAGAAAACAACTGTTGGCCATTGCGTGAAGCCTTAAACTTAAGACATTTAACTCACAAACTATTCTTACAAAGATACAAGTCTAATTTTTGTTATAGCTTTGATCAGCTGCTAAAATAAACAGTGATTCCGAAGACTGTTTCCTACGTTGATCCGAAGAAGTGGTGTGTTCAAAGTCGAACAAAAACTATTGAACTTATATGTTAGGAACCTAGTAAAATTTCCTCTCTGTTTGAACTCACTTGGTGCATGACAAGTGGTTCTGAAAACAACTAATATAATTTTATTTATAACAGTAGATAAAAGACATGGTCCAAATTTTTCAGTTCACGCTTATGATCTACTCTACCAAAAATTCTGCCTTATGCTTTGTGTTCTGAAAGTTTACATGTAGACCAGCAAGGAGCCTACACACTTAGAAAAATTTACAGTATTCCGTAATTTTTTACCGAACTTTCAACAGGTAAACGATCGAAAATCTGATTCAACGGATTTCGGTAAAAATTGACAAGTTCCGGTATTTTTTTTGACCGGAATACTGTAAAATTTCACCGAAACCCGGTAAATCGGTTTACTGAACGTTTGGCTGTTGAAATTCCGGCAAAAAAATGACCAAATACTGTGAAATTTTCTAAGTGTGTATTAAATTCTCGATCAATTAGCTCAGAGACGATGTTTAGTAGAGAGGCGCAAAGGCAAATCCCAAAAGTTTCAATTGAACCGTCAATCGCGACAACGTCAATAAACACGATGGTTTCACACACAAAATCAGCGGGGTTGTGTTTAAAGGGTGTCCCGATCAAAATTTGGTCCATCAGTAATATGTGTGAGTCGATCAAAGTTTTTATTAAGGTCTGTATCCGCAATAATCCGGACACCTCAAAACATGAACAAAACATAAATTTCGCATTATATTTCCGTCGTAGTTGTTTATTTCAGATTCATGGGATGTGTTTAACAATTCGTGAAGACAAAACATAGTTATTCGGTATTTGCATAAAATTTTCGATCTTTGCGCTTAAGGTGACCGTTTCAGCGGGACGAAATCATAAGTCTTTAAATTATTTGTTAGGGAAAATCTGAGTAAACCAAAATTTTACGCACGACAGTTTCTAGCTATTAGCAATACCTTTCATTTGGTGTGAATTTTTTTTATGAAATTGTTTGTAAATTTCGAGTCTTATCAAATTTGGTGATCGGACTTCAGGTTTTTCCTTCCTCCCCAGAATCATAGCAAAAATAATGTTAGCTCACTTTGTGAACACTTTCAATTCCAAACATAGAAAGTAAAAAGCAATTTTTGTTTGATCAACATTGAGAACCATGCTGGGAATCATATGGCTCTCCAAAAGATCCGGAACGTCCGTAAAAGTGGCCAGTTCTAGGAATTAGTCCCATATGGATGAAATTTTCTTTTTGCAATCAACATTCAGTTTATAAAAGTATAATAGAATGAACTTCAATTCGTGGTCTGAAAATGTTCCTTCAGAGGTCATGTGGTGGCCACCCGGAAGATCCGGAACCTTCGTAAAAGTGGCCAGTTCTTAGAATTAGTCCCAAAAAACGTTTTTTTGCAATCAACATTTAGTTTGTGAAAGTAGAATGAACTTCAATTTGTGGTCTGAAGATGCCCCTTCAGAGGTCTCATGGTGGCCACCCGGAAGATTCGGAACATCCGTAACAGTTGATTTCGCCACATTCAACAATTTCGCCAACTTGGCGTGAGAGTAGTTTGGATTTTCGCCATGCACGTGCAAAATTTTGATGCGTTGCTTCTCTTCCTTCGACGATTTTTTGATAACTGAAGTGCTTATCTAAAAATCAAAATAGAGGCGTGATGCTACACATGCTAGATGTGTGTGTCTTTAAAATGAGGGTTGTGCAAAATTTTTTAATGCGTGATGAAAGGAAATACGTCAAGTTTAAGTCGACCAAATTTTGATCGAAACACCCGACCGGTTGACGTCGACTACGTTGACCCGTTTGATTAGTTTCGTAGCGTACTGTTCTTATGGGACGTTGGATTAACATAATTTAGTGAGACAGTATGTTAGAACATGCTATAATTCGCTTCTAAGAAATTATTTGGCGGCCCTGGAAAGGGACTTTGGTTCGAGTGTTGGTATGCTGAAAGGGCAACGGTTGTGCTGGTTTTAGTGATTGTGTTGATATGATCGACCAGCTGATTACCATTACCCTAATCGCGTTATAGATTGTGCAGGGTCTGTTTTTGAATTCAAATTCAACTGATTGAAGCAAAAATCTCGAAAATCGATAAATGATAAAGCAATAAGCGTTAACACTGTTTCAGTTATTTTCAAATCTTGATATGACCCCTACCCTTGCTGTAAGGCCTAGTCTTATCAAAATAGCGTTGGTGTGGTCCAACTAGATCATTACACCATAGTAAACAAGTTAGAATATTATAATAAAACAACCCATCACCAAGAAAGATTTTTCCTTTTGTTCGTTCTACCCCCCTGCTTTTTTTACCTCCCCCTACGGCTGAAACAAAAAAACAATGAACCAATCCACACATCCTACTTTCACATTTTCACAAAAATATTTCTTCCAAAAGTAAAACCTTACCCCACCAATTACCATCACACAATAACAATAATCAACACCACTACTAACAAATTGCAACGCAAAGAATATTAAAGAATATAATGTCCAAGAATAACAACATTGTCCCCAAAAAAAGGATTTTCTTAATAGTTGCAGGACAACAACATTTTAAAAAATGGACCACAAAAATTTTCATCTTTTTTTTGTAAATTTTAACATTTGAGTAAATTAAATGGCAATTGTAAAAACCTCTAGATTAAGGAGTGTATCGAATATAAGCTATCCACATACATTTGCTTTGTACCCATGTATTTGTGATGGTTTTTTAAGCTCTGAACACTGCATGCTGTGCGTTTGACTGTCAGCTTTCTTTTGTTTACTTGTTTGTGCGGTTCAAATTCTGCGTTTTCAAAATGTCGCGTATTGAAAAGGAAGTGAAAATTAAGGTTCTGGACACATGGCTAAGTGAGAAGGGTATTACGATGCGAAAATTGGCGAAGCGGTTTGGAATTCATCATGCGAGTGTTAAAACCATCATTAATAAGTTTGGAGAACACTATTCTTTGGATGAGCTACCAGGAAGAGGCAGAAAACCCGGTTCTTCCAACCCGAAACTGGAGCAGAAAGTGGTATCTCTAATCATGAAGAACAAATCAATGTCAATACGTGACTTGGCCAAAAAAGCAGGTACGAGTGTCGGAATGATTCAGCGTATCAAGAGGCGAAACCACCTGAAGACCTACAAGAAGCAGAAAATCTCGAAACAAAGTGCAGAACAGAAGAAGCGAGCAGCAACAAGGGCCCGGAAATTGTATTCGCGTCTTTTGCAGCGTCCGGATGCATGCGTTTTGATGGACGATAAGACCTATGTAAAGGAGGACTCAAAAACCCTTCCAGGTCCACAATACTTTACTGCCGTCGTTGGGGAGGATGTGAGCGATGCGGACAGGTCAATTCAAGTGGAAAAATTCGGTGAAAAGGTACTGGTATGGCAAGCAATATGTTCCTGTGGTTTGAAGTCAACCATTTTTTACACTACCGGAACTATAAATGCGGAAATCTATCGATCTGAGTGTCTCCAGAAGAGATTGTTGCCTTTATATAAGAAGCATAGTACACCTCCACTGTTTTGGCTGGATTTAGCGTCGGCTCACTATGCCAAAACCACTCTCAATTGGCTTGCGGAAAAGGGTATAGATTTCGTTGAGAAAAATATCAATCCACCAAATTGCCCTCAGCTTCGACCCATCGAACGTTACTGGGCAATCGTGAAAAGGGTCTTCAAGAAGACTGGTAAGGCAGCTGGGAACATGCAGGAGTTCAAAAAAAATTTGGGCTCAAGCGTCCAAAAAATGCGATGCAACACTTGTCCGGAACTTGATGAAGAGCATTCGATCCAAAGTTCGAAAATTCGTGAAGGAATAACTTAAATTTCATCCGGTCTTCATTATGTTCAAGTTTAACCTCGTACAATAAATGATCAATTTTTTGTTTGAATAAAATATCGGTTTTCAACATAATTTGAAAGAAAGTTTGTGGATAGCTTATTTTCGATACACTCCTTAAAAAAAAAAAAACACGCAAACACCCAAATAAAAAACAAAAGGAACCACCGCTGTACAAAAAAACACAACCACCAAAAAAAAAAAACCGGCCAATTGGTAAGAACTTGGAAAGCAATGTTAGATAAAAATCAAATCAAACAAACTCTGTCAAACTTAAATTGGTCGTCTTGAAAAGGACGGATTTCAAATAGTCCGCATTTGAATTCAAACCTTCTCGGTCTTTTGATGAAGCAGGTTATTTCAGCCGCTGCACGTTACGCCTCTCCAAAAGATGGCTACCAAATATCACACACACACACAAGCACCTTATTTCGCTCCGCGTGGTTGCACCCATCGGCGCGCTACAAAGACAACACTGGCCCAAGCAACCGGCTGCCTAGCACACCACAGCATAATTAATGGCTGCCTAACAACGGTTGCCTAGCCAACGGACTGCTAGCAACAGCCTGCAGAACAATCAGCTAACCAATGGTTAGTCGCCAGTGCACCTTCTTCTTGGTAAGGCCTGTACTCGAATAAAATGCACCAGACAAAAGTGTTCGCCAAAAATTTATTTCAAGTCAGATTTTCTTGAAACTGTCAGGAAATGAACAACTATATATATGGATTATGTCTCGGCAATGGTGGAGTCAACCTTTTTGGTCACTTTCATCCATTCTTTCTTCAAATCCAGCTCGTTCTTAAACACCTTGGACGATTTTCGATCTTTGGCTTCCATGGCCCAAAATCTTTCCACCGGACGAATCTCTGGTGAATTTGGGGGGTTGGCGGTTTTTGCTATAAAAACAACGTTATTGTCTCTGTACAAATCCAACGTCGATCGCGCGTAATGGGATGATGCCAGGTCCGGCCAAAATAATGTCTCACCTCCGTGGGACCGCAAGAAGGGCAACAGACGCTTATGGAGGCACTCGGTTCGGTAAATTTCGCTGTTGATGGTACCCGTTGTGATGTACGGTTTACTCAGTTTACCGCCTTGGCATATGGCCTGCCAGAGCAAGTATTTTTTAGGCGAATTTGTCCACTTTCTTCTTCCTTATGTCTTCCGGAACATCAAACCGTGATTTGGCAACGTAGAACTCCAGCCCCGATATCTGCTTCTTTTTTTTTTTTTTTTTTTTTTTTTTTGCGTCTGCCATGATGTAGGTTTCGTCATCCATAACCACACACATCGGTTTCGTTAACCACTTTTCGATACAGCTTACTTGCGCGGGATTTGGCCGCCGTGTTTTGTTGATCACGCTGGTTCGGTTGACCTTGATTACACGAAGCCCAGCTCGTTTCATGGTTTGCTGAACGAACCAGGCGGAACACTTTACCTTCAGAGCCACGTCGTGAATCGAAATGTTCGGATTACACTTGAAATAATCCAACACCTTCCGGGCCTTCACAGGGTCAGGTTTTCTTCCACTTCCAGTCCGCCGCTTGGTCGCCTGGGACTCCTTAAACGATTTTACCACCCGAGACACAGTTGTATGGGTGATTCCCAGTAGTCTTCCGATCCATCTCATGGTCGCAATCGGATTTTCCATGACGGCGCGCAAAATTCTCAGGCGATTTTCTTCTTGTTTCGATGACATCTCAATAACCACTGAACCGATTGTTATGAAATGTTGTACATGTAAACAATTTACTCTAAACTAAGTATACTAAGATTTTCATCAATTTTTACTCACGGACAAAAAAGTTACACATGGATAAAAATGGTGCATTTTTTTCGAGTACAGGCCTTACGTGCCACCGCCAGCTGCCAAATCCACATTGGCGCCTTATCGCTCAGCACTGCGGCACACCGGCATGGCGTAGCTTACCACCGGCGCAATCATTGCGTTGAAGACGGCAAGTTTGTGGCACTCCGATAGCCGGGACAGTCGATTTATTAGCGGATAAAGCACTTTGAGCAGACCAATGCATTTATTCCGCAAGTTGTCGGTGTGAGCACAGTAGTTCCTCTTGTTGTCGATGGTGACACCAAGATATTTCACTTTGCTCATTCAATCAACGGGGCATCCGTTTACCCGGATGAAGCAATCGGGTGGAGGTAGAAGTTTCGGTGATGATCGATGTCGGAACAGGATAGATTGGGTCTTTCCTTCGTTGACTTTAATCTTCCAGCTGCTGAGGTACGTCACGTACGCGGTCATCCCTTGTTGTAACCGGGACCTGTAGTTTTGTGGCATCCGACCGTTGGCCACTATTACACTGTCGTCCGCGTACTGCGCCAGACGGCAGCCAGCTGGAAGTTGAGGGACGTCCGAAGTGTACAGATTGTACATGATGGGGCCTAGGAGGCTACCTTGGGGCACACCGGCTGGGATCGTTTTGATCGTCCGAGCTCCTGCAAAAAAATACCTGAAAGTACGGTCGGTTAGATAGCTTCTTACCACCTTCGTCAGGTAGCTCGGGAAGTTCGCCCGTACAAGCCGTCCTGCCACACGTTGTCAAAAGCTTTTCCCACGTCTAGGAGGACCATGGCGGTGTTGGTGGAAAGTGCGTTGTTGCGGTGGATGATATTTTCACTCGGCCCAGCTGGTGGACGGTAGAGTGACCCTGCCTGAAACGGAATTGCTCCGGTATTATGACGTGGTTCTCGTCTACGTGTAGCATCAGCCGCTGGAGGATGAGCCGCTTGAATATTTTGTTGTTGGCCGGAGGGACGGGGGTGGCGGGGCAGTCTCTGGGCGGTGAGGTGGTGTTGATGCGAGACCCCGCGGAGAAATTTTTTTTTCGTCCTTGTTGTGGGGGGTGGGCGGCGGGGGGGGGGGGGGGATTTTTTTGTTTTTTTTTTTTCCCCGGGGGCATTTTTCGACGAACCAGTCAAAGGGGGGGGCAAATATGAATTTATTTTCGACCAAAAGTTTGTGTGTTTCAAACATTTTCTTTAAAGTACTTTTTAATTATTAGGTGCGCAACTAAGTTCCCGCTGTTTAGCAATAGATGGCGCCAGTAGTAAGTGCTGGTCGAATGTTGTACATCTCAAGCGTCATAAACCAAGCTCAGACATATGGTAAACAAACCGCTTTGCCAAATCAGTGATTTTGGTTTAGTGTTATATATTTTGGTTGTTTGAAGATGTCTGATTTCGTGTCAAATAATCGTCATTTGCGGGAAGTGTTGATTTTCTTCTTTTATTCGAAGAAAACAGCGGCTAAAGCACATCGAGAGCTCTAACAAGTTTACGGTGATGCTGCTCTGAGTGAAACAACGTGTCGTGATTGGTTTCGTCGCTTCAAAAACTGTGATTTCAGTGTTGATGATCGTCCGCGTGAAGGAAGGCCAAAAAACTTCGAAGACTCTGAATTGGAGGCATTGCTCGATGAGGATCCGTGTCAAACGCAAGAAGAGCTTGGTTCAGGATTAGGAGTTTCCCGCCAAGCCGTTTCTAAGCGATTGCATGCGTTGGGAATGATTCAAAAGCAAGGAACTTGGGTTCCTTACGATTTGAAGCCAAGAGATGTTGAGCGTCGTTTTTTCGTCTGTGAACAACTGCTCCAGCGACAAAAAAGGAAGAGTTTTCTACATCGTATTGTGACGGGTGACGAAAAATGGATTCATTACAGTAACCCAAAACGGAAACATTCATGGGGACTGCCCGGGCATGCTTCAACATCGTCGCCTAGGCCGAATATTCACGCTGCGAAGGTTATGCTGTGTATTTGGTGGGACCAAGTTGGTGTTATTTATTATGAGCTGTTGAAACCAAACGAAACCATTACTGGGGAACGGTATCGAACTCAATTGATGCGATTGAGCCGAGCACTGCACGAAAAACGGCCACAATACGAGCACAGACACGAGAAAGTGATTCTTCAGCATGACACACGCTCGACCTCTTACGTTGCGAAACCCGTGAAAACCTACTTGGAAACGCTCAAATGGGAAGTCCTACCCCCACCCGCCATATTCTCCTGATATTGCACCGTCCGATTATTACTTGTTCCGTTCGATGGCACATGGTCTCACTGGTCAGCAATTCCACTCATATGATGACATCTCAAAATGGCTTGATTCTTGGATAGCATCAAAAGACGAACAGTTCTATCGAAATGGTATTCACGTTCTACCAGAAAGATGGGAAAAAGTCGTAGCTAGTGATGGGCAATACTTTGAATAATTCGTTTGTAACCTTTGTTTTCAAAATAAAGTTCCTTTCCCTAATTTTTTCCCCATTCCCCCCCCCCCCCCCCCCCCCCACCAACTCCCCCCAAAACCACCTTTCCATTCTTCACTTCCTTACCTTTTTTTCCTCCTTAACATCCTTTCCACCCCTCTCTCCCCTCCCCCCCTCCCTCCTTTTTTTACATTATAATCTTCCCAAATTTATCGATACCACAATCATCCTCTCTGGGCTTCAAATGGTGAGTTGACAACTTCGAAGGAGGATGCGGCCGACCTCTCGTCCTCACAAGTTCCTACCTCACGCCTCCACGAGTCATATGATCACAAAAGACTGCCAGCTGAAACATGGAGACGCTGGTTGGCGTAGCCTGGGCAATGTTGTCAATCTGACAATAGCGAAGTGAGGGGGTGCGACTGAAGATCGTGTACCTTTAAATCATATTGTATATTTCCCATTCTCATTTTATCAATAATTTCAGCACGCTTTGGAATCATTTTTGCATTCCAAAACCATGTAAGAGCCGGGAGCAACACGACGGGCATCAAAGGCTCAATTTGTTTTTCAGCATTTCAGCATAACACTTAATTTAAAATTGCACTTCTGAATTTCAACTACTATATTCATAAAAGACTGGCATGTGCTTATAAGCAATGTAAGATTATATTTTAATATTGTGTTTAGTGGCATTATGGTAAGATAAGCCATTTATTTCAGGAATCATCAAACCGGACTCTTCGTTCACTCCAATTGCTATCTTTGAAATGTTACTAGAACAGTATAAAAAAAAATATTACTACATGTCTTTTAAAACAATATCTTTTATTGAAATTTTATCTTTGATATTTGGAATGATCTATTCTGTTTTCAGCTTTTCCAGGACAAGAAGGATATTAATTCATATCTAATTTTTATTTATTTTTCAGTAACAATCCATTGGTAGTATCATTCAAGTTTGAAATTTGAATAAATTGGCATGTTTGTCTATAATGATATCCTAATATTGTGTGTACAAAATAAACTAAATATTAAATAACATATAACGGGGAAAGGGAGGGACCATCAGGGCACCCAAGTGAAACGATTTGGATAGGGAGCATGGGACTGCCTCCTCCCTATTGTTAACATTTCGCGGAACGAGGGCGGGCTCTTCGACCCCATCTATTGGGTTTATTCTGTCAATCGAGGGCTCGATTCTTTTGCTGTGCGTGTGAACTTGCTTTTGGAAGGAGATTCTTTTCCCTATATTCGCGGGTTTCGCGTAAGTGTCTCTGCTTACGGGCCCGCCCAAACGTTGTTGGCCCTTCATACAGGAGCTTGATGATCACAAACAATAATAGAATCCTGATCAAATCGTTTTTCAGATTATTCCACTGCTATGGGAAGTTACCTTGCTACAATAGATGGTAGTTTTATATCATCATCATCATCAACAGTTATTAGTTTAGAGCTTTCGATGCCAGGTATAGTTTTTGCTTTCGTATGATTGTGTGGGAAAAACAATCATGCTTTATGCCCAGGGAGTTGAGAAATTATAATAACTTCTAGACCAGACCTGCAATCGAACCCAGCCACTTCCAGCCACAATGGTGTTATTCTTTGTTGGCGCGCCTTTTCCGACTGAGCTAAAGAAGGAATCAATGCTCATCTTCGGTTTATCCATTTTATTTATTTCGTCAATATTCACCTGACATTTTCAACAATTTTTGTAAACATGAAAGTATATTCAGATTTGGCATATAACTTAAATTTGAGTTGACCTCATGGGTCCGTGTACGAAAAATTGAGTGGCAGCGAAAATAGGCACTTCAGTGGCGATAATCTGTTCGACACAGCCTTTGGTGAGGACAGGAAGAACGCATGGGAAAGAGGTGGCTATGGAATTGCCATAATTTATCAGGCCTAACAGTTGGCTGGACTAGACGCGGACGAAGTTTTTAGGATTCCGATTCAGATTACCGGGTCGATGGCTGCTCGGCGGCGAGTTCATTGAATCGGTGGCCTTGGGAAGGGATTGCCCGTTGACAGGTGTGAAACGCAAACGTATGGGTCTTCATAGTGATTTAATATCCCGAGTAACTGTAATTGTGTTGGAAAAAGCACAGCGGAAGGAGTTGTAATGCAAACAGCCTGAATCTGATAAGTTGGTAAAAAATATGACGTTAGCTAGTAGAACTGGTATTGTGTCGTTATTCGCGAGACATTTTTAAGTTACGGTGTTGAGGTTTTGCAAAATCGTTATAAGTTCAACGCGACTAGGCTTACTGCAAAAAAGTCAGATCCTATGCAAAGTTAGCCATTGCTGAATTAAAGGGTGGAACGATTGAAAATATGACAGAAATGACTGAAAAAAAAAACGAGAACAATCCGAATAATCAGCGCACTAAGCTAGAAATATGGATCTCTAAATATGACTGGTGAACGATCGAATAATTTACAGTACCACAAGCAAGATTCAGAGCAACCACATATGGTGACCGCGAACGGTACTCAGCTCTAGAGAAGGAAGTAAAAAGCTTTTGTAGGCGTGAGAAGCGAGCGTGGGAGGACACTCTGGATGCAAGTTTTGGCGTCCATTCATATTGATATAAGCATCTCAGCATGATCCGCCAGAATCCTCCTTTCGTTTATTCGATTAAGGCGAAGCTACAACACTAAGCTGAGGGTGCCTGGGTTCATCACAGGTATGATCTAGGATTTTTTTTTCGCAAAATAAAGTTTCTCGATTTCCTGGGCATGATTTAAAGGGTGTGTCGATAATTATTGCGACACTTTTAGACTAGAGTAATCATTATTTCAAGAAATGCCGATACAAGGGTTACGTCTGCTAGAACTGTGATTGTAAGGACTATTTGGCAAAGATGTGTCCGTCGAAGGATAAGAAATCTTCAAACGAGAGACGCGGACCGAAAGTGAATCATTAGAGAATCAACAAGCTTGAATTTCCTCCACCAGTTACAAATGCAAGTTTTGGTGAATCAACAGCCGGTCAACTTCAAAGTCGATACTAATAGTCCTGTGAACGCTATTTCAAAGAAAATGTACGATAAACTGTTTCAAGATATTCCGTTGAATACTGATAGTTCGTATGCTGTAAACGGTTCTAGATTCCAAGCTGTTGTAAAGTTCAAGGCGATGATGAAGTATAAGAAACACAAGATGTTGGAAGAATTTTTCGTTTTTGTAAGAACCCGTCAACCTCTTTTTGGATGTCAAACGATGAGGAATTGGAGTTTGAAGATTGATTTCTGCTTTCTGCCTGACAGAAGGTGCAGTTTTGAAATTCTGGAGATACCGTTGGCTTTCAAGGAAAAAGTTGAAGCAGAATTGGATCAATTGGAATGTTCTGGTATTACCCGTTTCCCGTTATTGCAGCTATTTTTGCTAAACTTCACGGAGGAAGATACTTTTCCAAACTCGATTTGAACAATACCTGCTAAAATTGGATGATGACACGTGGAAACTGAATCGTCTACCATTTCGTACAAAGCCAGCCTGTTCGGTATTTCAAGGTACGTTGGAAAGAGTTTTATAAGGTTTTCAGGGTACCGTTGCTTACCGCGATGATGTACTAGTTTCTGGTGCAATGGTGGAAAAGCATTTAGAAAATTTGGAGCAAGTATTGATTCGTTTCGTATTGAATAAGTAGAATTATGAATTTTTAAAGCAAAAGGTGGCGTAGCTTGGATCTGATCGATGAAGGTGGCTTACATAAGGATCTAGGCAAAGTTCGAGCCATTTTGAATGTGAAGGTACTAGCTGATGTGAAGGATGTACGCGCGTTTGATGGATTAGCAAACTATCATCCCAAGTTCTGTTCAAGTCTGGTCTAGTGGTTGAAACCTTTGTACGAGTTATTGAAAGATGGCGTGAAGTTTTCATGGACCGAAAAACAGCAGAAAGCGTTTGAAGAAGCGAAGACGTTACACTCTGAAGATACTGTATTGGCCCATTACGACCCCAATCTTCCTGTTTGCCTGTATTGTGATGCGTCAAACGAAAGTATTGGAGCTGTTATAACTCATATAAGTCTGAATACACCTGAACGTTCGATTTCGTTTACGCCCAGGATCTTCAAGAAACATGTAGCTGGATATTCTGTTATTGACCGTGAAGCATTGTCAATCTTCTATGGCATCCACAAGTTGAACAGCTATCGACAAATACGACTATGAGATTCGCAATGGATGGATGCAGACAATGTTCCTGCTGATTTTTTGTCAAAACTTCCGATGCAATGTAAAGATGATGATTATGATGAAGATGGCGTAAGTTTCATGAATTTAATGACGATTGAAACACGTTTTCTATTGAAGAGGAAGCAAATTGTTGTCGAAAGCAAAAGAGATGACCTAAGGACTGTATCGTTAATTATGAGTACTCCTAAAAATTGCTGTATTTAAATTTGTTTTATTTATTTTGCAACTCAAATTCATTTTTTTTTTTTTTTTTTTAGACGGGATGGAAAATCTGCATCCAGACACCTGAAGAACTCAGGGTGTGGGGATGAGGGTGCCAACTCCTCGACCCACTAAAAACCCACCCGTGCCTTTAGCCCTGGTCCCTCCCCGGAACCACCTTTCGGTATTACTTCGGGGGAGGGGGCTATTGTGCTTGTTAAGCACCCACTATGTCTAACTACTTAGGGCTTTAGTAGTTAGGTGGTCCCTGCGACCTGCCTTTGGTCGTTTCGCCATTTTTGTTGGAGATCAAGGACGATCTGGGAGGCTGCTACGCATACCGCGTCCCAGACGTCCCGGTCTTGACACATCCTCTGGACCAAGTTATCCGGAGTCGTGTCGCGACCGCATACGGCCATCATGCCGGATCTCGCGCCGTCGAAGCGAGGACATGCGAAAAACACATGTTCTGCAGTTTCTTCGACTCCCGCGCACTCACTGCATGCGGAGGACTGTGCATGCCCATATTTATGCAGGTATTGTCTAAAACAGCCGTGGCCAGACAATATCTGCGTTAAGTGGAAGTTCACTTCACCGTGTCGCCTACCGACCCACCCGGTTAGTTCCGGGATTAGTCGGTGGGTCCACCGACCTTTGGTGGAGTTGTTCCATTCCCTCTGCCACTTAACCATGGATGCGGCTCTAGTGGTCTTTCGGATACCTCTCCCCTGTCCTCCCACCACCCCTCCTCCTCTCTTACCACGCCACCTCTATCATCCCCCCCCCGCACGCACACACCCCGCCGCGCGACACACCGTTCTGTACCACCCCCCTCTCACGCACAAAACCCCGTGTATTCTCGAGCTTATTTGCGTAGCTCTTGGTACTCAAGGCGGTGATCCATGCCGCCCGCCGTACCCAAGTATGGACAGGGCGACACTGGCCAGGAGTTTACGCTTACTCCCTTGCACCGCCGAGCTATTCGACATCATGCGGGATAATGCCGATATAGCCATAGAGGCTTTCTTGCAAGCGTAATCGACGTGACTGACAAAGGACAGCTTGTCGTCGATCATAACCCCAAGATACCTCAAGAACCTCTTCGATTCTACTGTGCAGTTGCCTGCACTAATCGTCGCATGTTGCTCCGATTTTCGATTGTTCACCACCGTGACCTCGGTCTTATGGTGGGCTAGCTCCAATTGCCTGGAGCTCATCCATCTCTCCACAATGCCAATGGATTGTGAGGCCGTTAACTCGACCTCCTCGATGGATTCACCACATATCTCCAGGGTGATATCGTCTGCGAACCCGACGATCTTTACCCCGCTCGGGAACTCAAGCCGCAGTACCTCGTCGTACATCGTGTTCCATAACACCGTGTGTGTGTGTGTGTGTGTGTGTGTGTGTGTGTGTGTGTGTGTGTGTGTTCCCTATTCTGAGGTCATCATCATGTTCAATAGCCCCGCAAAAAAATCTTCACATATCAAATGGATATGCGGAGAGTTTTCACACTTCCAGGATCAAAAATGAACATTCTTGATCCTGGCGTATACAGTGACGGACAATGCAATAAGACCAAAGCCTGATTTTCATACAAACTGCGTGATCGATGTCATCATAACCGGTTCCGTACCTTGTAGAGATGTGCGTCTAGCGAGTAGTGGTTGGACATAAGTCTTGACATCACACGAATGAAACCGCGACTTACATCCAGACCTTTGAACCACGATATCGACGAAACATTTGGAATAATGGAATGTAACCGCCCAAGATAATTATTTGTCCAATCGTTTTGCCAACTTTCAAGAGAACTCTGACGTAACAATGGGAAAAATTCTCCATGTGAAATTCTTCTTTCAAAAATCTCGTTTTCTTTTGCGCCCACCTTTGCTACAGAGTCCGCCTTCTCATTGCCAGGAATTGAGCAATGTGAAGGGACCCATGCAAAGGTAATTCTAAATGATCTTTCGACCAACGCACACATCTGCTCCCTTATTTTTGAAAGAAAGTAAGATGAGTGCCTCACTGTTTTTATCGATCGGAGGGCCTCAATAGAACTGAGACACTATCTGAGAAGATGAAATAATGGTCTATGGGCATGTCGGAAATGATCCCCAATGCGAAATTGATTGCTGCCAGCTCAGCAACATATACGAAACAAGGTTCCTGAAGTTTCCGGAAGGCAGACGAGTATTCATAGTAGACACCGAATCAAGTGGATCCATCAATGCGTGACCCATCAGTGAAAATTCTTCTATTGCAATTGACATGTTGGTACTTTTCAATAAAAATATGGGGAATTAAAATAAGTCGAAGTTGATCTGGAACTCCTTGAATTGCCTGTTTCATGGAGAGATCGTAGTCAATGAAGGAACTGTGATAAGGTATGGTTATATGTTGCAAACACTTACTGAAAACTTAATTTATTATGTCCTTTTGTCATTGCACGCATATCGTTTGCTTCACTGTCACTTTTTATGGTTTATGTTATACATCTTTACCTTCCAATGAACAGACCGAATGCCTTAATTTATGCTTATTTTTTCATTTTTAACATGCAACAAAGCAACTCTTATTGTTATTTTTAGTCATAATAAATTAATGTATTTAAGTATTAAATAAAATGAATACCTTTCTTTTTATAAATATTTGGCTTTACTCGAACTTTATAAAGGAATCAATACAAAGCATGCAATAAACTTTTATGATTTACTTGTGGATGGCCGTTATAACATTTCAAACGCAATAAAAAATAAATAGCTTAAGTGGAATAGGTTGTTATGGCTTCAATGAACATTGTCCACGAAATTTAACAACTCCTACAACTCCTACACACAATTATTATATTGTATTGAAACACAGTTTCAGGTGCATAGTTTACATCCCAATACTTTTTTTAAGGCACAGTTTTGTAGTTTTCAAAACGGAAGGGAATCAGAAGAGCAACCACGTGATAATTTTACATTATCCCTTCGCGAACTAGGTAAACGACTCGGATTAATGTATACTTCTGAAAAAAAGATTTGATGAATATATAACATTCTTAAGAATGTGCCAATGTGAAAGTTTATCTCGGAGTGTGCCTTCGAATACGTCTAGCAGCATGGTGATCCTATCGTGTTTTTGGATTTGGCATATCCCCATTATGCAATAGCGAAGCAGTCTTAGTAGTATCTTCGTTATATTGATTTTTTTGATTGAAGCTGAGATTTTAACGCCCTAATCACAGCACTCATTATTTTTCGTAGCCACATATATAAAATTAAGCTCCTGGTGATATTATTCTTGGATTAAATCTCGATCTAAACTAGTGCATATTATTTTAGTATGTCTTCGTATTACTTTTTACATATCAAAAACATGCATTACTGTTTACATGTCAATAGGCCTATTTCGGTACGTTTCTTTTCACTATCATAGTTTATTTTTTTTACTAAATATCGCGGATTGAACTTGAAGAAAATTATAAACATTTAGTGTACTGAAAACGATGTAACGTTTGCCAAGAAGGTCAAAGTGCATCCAGCAAATGTAAAACGAGTGATTGAAAAGAACAGTGAATAGGATTTGCCGAGAATTGCATGAATACCCGATCCAGCAATCGCGAATTGGACCAAAAAGTCGTCGATTATATTCAGAAGAACAAATTGGGCAAAAAATATCGGACCGGCATCGGAATGATCAAGCGGATTAAGAAAATAAATGATATATAAGCATACAGGAGGCGGAAAGGACCAATGCAATCTCTGTAGCAGAAGTGTCGTGCCAAAATGAGGACCTGAAAGCTGGAAAACCGTATTTTGGACAATCCCTTCCATAGTGTGTTTTGACGGGATCTCAAATTCTACGCCAATTCGGTTGGAGAGAGTGTCCCAATTGCAGATACGGAAAAATTCGGTGAGAAGGTGCTCGTTTGGCAAGCAGTTTGCACATGGGGCTTGCTATTTTACATTTTCTACACAAAAGAAACAATAAATGCTAAAAGTAACCAAAACGAGTACTTGCAGAAGAATGAGATTTCTCCTCTTTTCTGGCCTGCAGTGGTTTTCTGATACCAACGTTTATTTCGTTGAAAAAGATATCAACCCACCAAACTGTCCCCAACTGCAACTGATCGAACGTTACTGGGCAGCCATCATGCGGAACCTCAAAAGGGCAGGTGCAGTGCTCACAACATGTCAAACTTCAAGAAAAACTGGTCAGCAGCGTCCAGGAAATACTCAAACATCATTGTGCCCATCAAAGGGCGATATAAAGGCTGAAGTACGATCAGCCTTTTTACTGAAATCAGCAATCTGGTTAATTTGCTAGTTTCATTAATATTTTAACAAGTTAAGTTCTAATAAAATACATTGCTTTGGAAATTTGCGAATAAGCTTCAGTTTTTTTTCAATTTTTGAATGTTTATATCTACTTTTCGGTACACTCATTAGATATCGGAGTCGATCGGAAAAGATTTTATAAACAGGGACAAGCAAACAAAGACATTTATTTGATAAAATTAAACTTTATTATTCCAAATCTAGACAAAATAGTCAAAGGTCGAAAGTAACATTTGTATACAATGACGTCTAGCGATTTTTCTAGGATCTGCTGGCTCCCCCAAAACAAAATAGCACCAAAAACAGATAGAGGGAGTTATTACCTTCCCGTCGGTAGTACATATAGATGTTAGCAACCTGGCACTCCCAGGAAATTTACGTTTTAAGTCATTGTTTACAATTGTTACTTTCGACCTTTTGATGATTTTGTCTAGAAATAAGCTTAGTGTTCGTTTTATTATTCCTAACTTACAGTCATCGGCAAAAGCCACAATGCCGGTGTAATACTTTATTAATTTTTAAATGATAACTCAGCCTTATTTTGTTAAATAGACGTGACAGTTTTTTTTACTAACGTTACTTTTATAAACATTATTTTCGCTATGGCTAACATAATTAGGCAAGACATCAACAGGTGCAAAGATTGAAAATCGATATAAATCCTACGAGTTTTCATCAGAAGACCCCTCGTTTGTTTATGTTTTGACTTTTGGAAACAGAATGGTGGATTTTATGTGTTTTTGTAATACATCCGCATTTTTTTAAAATCATCAATAGAAAACCACCGTTTACACATTCAGTTCCTTTGTATGTCCATGAACTAGTAATTCGAGATGTAGAAAATGGTGATTTGCAGCGGTTTATACCGGCAGTACGGTATAAACAAAGCAGCCGTTGGAAAAAATGTTAGAAGTACAGAACGTTTGGAACTATGGTGGACCACCCCGCCAGAGGCAGGAAACGCAAAACGGATACAAGAATGGACTCCAGAATCATACAGCAAGTTTAGAAATACGCCTGGCCCACCATCAGGAAAATACAAGAGACCGTTTCGCTGCCAATTTCCGATCGAACTATTTGTCGGCGGATTGCAGAGTATGGTTTAAAATCCAAGATTGCCAGGAAGTTGCCATTCATCTGCAAAGCAAACAAAGCCAATTAGCTTAAATGTGCTAAGAAGCTTGCAGACAAAACGAATATTGCTTGAAGAGGAGCTTCAGGAACGATACATTCAGGGCACGGTTAAGCATGGAGAAGGGAATGTTATGGTTTAAGGGTGTTTTACATGGGCTGGAGTGGGGACTCTTGTAGAAATCGATCAAATATTGACTGCTGATGCCTACCTCATGCATATTCTGCGTGAAATTCTCGAGGATTTCTTGATAAAAACAGGTCTAGAAGACCAGTTTATGCTTCAGCAAGACAACGGCCTGACACATGCGGCAAAGAAAACCAAGTCGTTCTTTCGTTCATTTATGTCTAGGGAATAGCCTCCACAGAGCCCACATTCAAATCCCATCGATAATGTGCGTGCCATTCTCAATGACCGCGTCTGTAAAACCAAAATGACAAACAAACAAAACATTGTTTGAGGCCCTAGAGGCTTGGCAAGAACTGGAACTACACTATCTCAAAAACTTCGCGGAGAGTATGCCAACACGTCCACAAAAGGTACTGCAAGGCGTACGGAGGACATATCAAAGACATTTTTTTATTTTCCCCCGGACAAGCCAAATGTTTTGATTGAAAATTAGTTTCTTTTTTATTTCAGGGTTTTATGAACATAACTTAAAAAAACACAGAAATAAGATGTTATACATTTTTATAATGCTCTTATTTGCTATACTATAAGACCCTTTTTTTTTAAAAAAAAGAAGAAATAACGGAATGGCAACTTTTTTTCCGATGACTATCTCAGTGTATTGTCCTGGATAAGACTTCAACAAGAGATAGCAATGTAAACACGACCATGTCATGTAGAAGCATGATCAGGAAGTCCCCAAGATTTTTTCCTCTTTGGGTTGCTGTAATGTATCCATTTTCACCGCCCATCACGATGTGATGAAGAAAATCCTTTTTGCCGCTGGACTAGTTGCTTAACGTTACTTAGCTTCAAATCATAAGGAACCCAAGTTCTTTGCTTTTGAATCATTCCCAACGCATGCAATTGCTTGGAAATGGCTTAACGGATAACTCCTAACCTGCGTTTGGCACGAATCCTCATCGAGTAATGCCTCAAATTCACCGTCTTCGAAGGTTTTGGACCTTCCTTCACGTGGATGGTCGTCAACATCATAATCACCGTCTTTGAAGCAACGGAACCTATCACGACATGTTGTTTTGCTTAAAGCAGCATCTCCGTATACTTTTTGGAGATCTCGATGCGTTTGAGCTGCCGTGTCTTTGAATGGAAGAAGAAATCAACACCTCCCGACGATTGATTGGTACAAAATTAGAATTTTCACACAACAGAAATATATGATACAAAAACAAAATCACTAATGTGGTCAAAATGGTTTGTTTACCATGTGTCTAATCTTGGTTCATGACGTTTTGGATATGTAAAAATCGACCAGCTCTACTGCTAGAGCCATCTACTGACAAACAGCGAAAACTTAGTTGCGTACCTATTTTTAGAATTAATAGCAATTTCTAAAGACGATATAGGCTAATACGCTGTATTCATTTTTCTCATTAATAACATTTTTCTGTCTTTCTTTTGTTTCAGGGTAAAAGATCACGCACAGAAGGACCTGAATCTTCAGAAAGAAGTCGGTAAGTATTGATATCAATGACTCTATACGTATTGTACGTAGGTCCTGTCCTAATGGCTTGCAATTAAAGTTATTACGTACATAAATATTCAAAGAGATTCCATTTTTTATTCAGATTTCGGTTAAAATCACCGAACTATGGTCAAGATCCACCTTTTCATCGGCAATAGCAGAAGAATTCTTGTAGAAGGCCTGATAAACGTATAATTTAAGGAAAATTGTTACCTTGAATTATCTTTTGAAGTTTTTTTTATCACCATGAGAAATTAGTCAATTGTTTTAATACACACATTATCAGGGTAAGCGTCAGGTGTTTGTTAACAATTTATATAAAGAGTTCATCAGAAATTTAGATTAATGTTTTTAACATTCCTCAAATTCCATAGTTATCAACAAAGAGTTCCAAAATGAACATGAAAAACCAATCTCTATTTATAGCTGATTCAACTTCCAATCACAGTGCCCTCATGCTGCTTCGATACAGCCCACATGCAGCCTGCCAACCCGCAAAACCATTACAATGAGAGCACTACTGGTAGAATAAATAAAATCTCAAATTACACCTCTGTGCTCCGAAATAATGACTCCCTGCTGGCATTTAAATCTACCATCTGAATGGACCGTATTGCCGGATTACTTGAACGAACAACGAGCAACAGGATAGTTACGGGATTAGATTGAGAATGCTGAAGCATCTAGTTGAGCATCCATCCAGCACCTGCTTTGTACCCTCACGTACCTGGAATTGCAGGCGCTCGTCGTAAGGCATTATGAAATTGGACCGCCTCTGGTAATCACTTCGTCTGCATATTTAGTTGGGCAAGTTTTTATTACTAATTTGCCTATTCTCGGTGCATGTCAGGCTGAATCATAAATAGATTCCCATCGTAGTTTCCATTGGCATCATCATTATGAGCGCACGCATCTCCGTCTAGATGCGATAGATGAGGATTCTTTTGATGTTTTTCGCTTATAAAAGAGAATCCCTTCCAGAACCAGACGTCAGTCATTCATTCATCTAACGGCAACGGTGGCGGCCCCAAAAATTATTACAAAGCAGGAACCAACCCGTGCTCTAAAAATAGTCGTCTGACAGCCGTTTTGTGATGTGACATATATTCTACGCTCTGATGAACGTTCCACATAGACGTAGATTTTTTTGTTGCTTTTCCATCATAATTATATTCGCTGCAACATGGGAAAAGAGTCATCATGTCGCGATGAACACATAATAATTAGCGATCGTCAAGTGACCTCTTTAGCGGTTGCTCATTTCTATGCACACATGCTTACTCAGTAAGTAAAAGAGCATAATGATGTTAGATCCAAGTTGGCGGGGCGAACGATTCAACAATTGTGATGTAACTTTACTTTCGTTGTTTAACGGTGCACTTAAACTGATACAACTCGAAGCAATGGAAAACATAAAATGTTCCCAACGTTGCTGTTGATGTTGCCACAAATTGCCTGAGTGTAAAAGCACCTTAAATCTAATAGGATAAAAAAAAAAACTATCTGCTTTTTTCCGACGGCGATCGGTAGCACAAGAAAAGTATCAAATTCTACTTGAGAGCAGATTGGGGAAGGACGAGGGGAGGTGATCGGAAGACTTTTTTTACCTCGGCTGCGCAAAGTTAACGCCGAAATGCATTTGTTTATGCTCTTGAAAATCTTTAATTTATAGCGATGGATGGCATGGAGAACGACATCAGAGAGGAACTTTATACGGGAGCTATTTCGGTGCTATTGTTTTTGAGGAACGGTGCGGTAATAACACTCGGATTACGGCATAATTATGTCGTCATGTTTGTTTCCGGTGTTCTCCGGAGAATGTTATAAACTGTTTAATAGTTTAGCAGATGAAACATTCACTGCTCTAGGAAAGACGAGAATTGCATAAAGCTGAGTTGTATGCCAAAGAGGAATAAAAACGTTTGCATTCACGCTTTATATACTTTCGATGTCTATACATTGTTGACCCACGGAGGTCAAGACATTTTTCAACCCTAAAAATATAACGTGCTCATTCTGCGTCTTCACCAACCAAGACGGTATGAAAGGTGTAGTTTTCACTGCCCAATTCATATTCAATCATCCACATCACAGCATAACGCAAACAAAATTCCAATCGATGACTAACGTGTTAAAACCACATTCGCGAGACCGCCTTAATATGCCATCAAATACCCTCATAACTGTGTGACATCCAGTCAACTGCTCCTTCGAACCGATATCGATAACCGAGCTAGCTGCCGTTTAGCATTGATTATCACTTTAATGGGCGGACAGGCGTTTATCTAAATATTCTGGGTAATTTGAAATTTGTTGAATCGATAACCAAAATCAACAGAACCTCTTCGTGGCTAAGGTGCAATACTGATATGCTGCTGCTGGTCCATCCTATCGTCACCCCTGCTCATCTGCATATTGATGGCCTCCATAGCTATTCCCATCTCTCACTCATTCTCTTTCTCACAGCTTGTGTTGTTTGTTTTATCTCAGCATTTATTCGTCTAATTTTTTCCATGTCCACCTAATTTCGTCCCCGCTGCGGTTGTCACACGCAGGGGTTCGAGCTATAAATTCATGTTTTATTCATAGAACATTTCTCCATTCCCTTACCAACGATAAGGCCTTTTACGGACCCCAAGTGATCCATGCACAACGAACGCACACATTTCTCAGGTCCATCTCAAGCATTCGTCCATCTGAGTGATGGCAGCGATGGGTCCATAAATAAGCTGTCTCCGAAAAATCAGATTCAAATCACCTCCCCCGGTGATAATGGGTGGTGCCCCACTGTTACCCTACTGTCCATGGAAAGTGGCGAAGAAATGCACGCCGGAGGAGTTCTGGAGGGTTTACTGTTGTGAAGAATTATCAAATCTGTACGAAAGTGACAACAAATTTATGCGGAAAGTATAGCTCTGGCTGTTCAATCACACGTGCTGTAACTGATTTGAC
Source organism: Aedes koreicus (assembly GCA_024533555.2). Classification (NCBI taxonomy): domain Eukaryota; kingdom Metazoa; phylum Arthropoda; class Insecta; order Diptera; family Culicidae; genus Aedes; species Aedes koreicus. Next base: position 420,143 of record JAHHFK020004600.1, on the reverse strand, counting down.
AACGGTCAGATTAGTACATTAGTAAAGATTAGATACCTAAAATTGACAGAATACCTGCTGCAAAAAACTATCCCAAAATCGGGATAAGTGGATAAGTACTTTGTTTTATTAATAAACATACATGAATATTACACTTCTAACTGAAATTTAACGACGCACAGAACCACAACTAAGTATTTGTACCAACGTTACCTAAGTATCTTGGACATACACACGCACTAGCTCAACACTAGCATAGCATAGCATAGCATTTTCCGACCATACATAATCCTGGGTTGACTGTTGTAGAGACGATGGAAGCGCCAGAAGAGGTGCCTTGGGTGTGACAGGCTCTTCATCCATCGATCTCTTTGCACAACACCTGGCCAGGTCCTTATGATCAGCAAGGGATGGGAGGGAAGTGTTGATTAGATGTCTACTTAAGAAGATGCTGAGAACTCATGCTACCTTCATAGACATCTGGAGTTGGAAATTGGATGGGATTATGCGGGAGGCTTTCCTTGGCGAGAAAGCATATGAATATTTATATGTATCTAGGTCGTTGGGAGTGACGAAGCTAAGAAAGTTAATGCACTCCTTTGTTGTCCGCTTTTCTGGGTTGGAACACAGGCGTTTCCTCCTTATATCCATGATCCCAAGGGTGAGAGCCTTTTCTGAGAGCTTGTGTGTCGGTTGGAACATGAGCACTAACTCTTGTTTTAGCCTTTTACGGCTTATGGTTATAGCGCCATTACTCGCTTTCTGAAAAAAAAATAAGAACGACGCACCATGACAAAGTCACACACACAGAGAGAGAGAGAGAGAGAGAGAGAGAGAGAGAGAAAACCCACGCATACACACACACAGATACCCCTCCCCATACATACACGCATACATACACACACATGTAATGAAAAACAAAATTCAAATAAAATTAAACTGAAAAACTTTACCTACCTAGAAAAAAAACACACAAGGGCCAATATCAAATCCTTCCGGAAACAAATGGGTTTCAAGAAGCCTAGAATATTATCCTAATATTTCCAAATGATCTTGAAAATTTAAAATATATTTATGATAGTTTCTGTTTTGTGCGTCTAGGCTTAAAGTTTCGAAAATATTGTGTTGAAAATCGCACTTTTGTAGATCAACTGATTTTCAAGAAAGTGTCTGTCAGAACTAATGTGTTATCTGTCAGATACAAGTCTGCGGGAAAAGAATTTTTTCATAAGCATGAGCTTGAGCTCTGATGTTTTCCGTAACTGACCGCAACCAGCAACAGCGCACATACACCCAAACGAATAGGGCCTGGCATTAGCAAACTATTCGAAATGTACACGTATTGATGGCCCTTTATTTATGTGGTTATTAAATAACAACTTCTGCCATAATTTTCATGATTCATCGAATAAGTGGGACTTGATTAGTAGGACTTCCGTTGTTACTAGAGCCCGTCTGTCCAGAGAAAGAACGCCCTGCTAATAGAATGCATCTGGAAATTGCTGCGATTCTTTTACAAAAAAAAAGGAATAATGGTTTACTTTCCTCCCTGAGGTCTTTATAAAATATGCTTATTCCTTCTTTAAAATTAGGTGTGAAAGAGGCTTGGGTGTAAACCCAGTCCCACTGTCCACCTCACTTTCAATAAACCACTGGATAGGCCACAAGATGAAAGTCATCTCGGTGATAAGGGATTTCAAGCAATTGTTATTTGATAATGAAGGTTCGTGGCCTCGGTGTTTGTCGAGAAAATAAATGTTAAGTATTAATGGGTAAATAAAAAATGGGTACTTATCTGAATCGAATCCAATCCAACGGTTCTCCTCGTCCTCCCATATCAATTTCATGGAATTCTTGTATTTTTTATTATAGTCACGACGGTACGCCGATAAGGCTTTTTGCAATGGGAAATTCGTCATACGTCTTTTTCTCTGATGAAAAAATATAATTTTCTCAAACATCAATGACATCCAAGAAGACCGCTGGTATCGTTTAAATTTGAAGAATCCCATGATGAAATCCAATGTGGGGTATTGCGTAACTAACTGTGACTAATTAAGTGAAGATTCATAGAAGCACTTGTTAAAATATACATAAAAAACACAAGTATAAATGGACCAAAAAATGACAGCACAAAAGTATTTCGTGCCTTTTCTCCAGCACAGCATACTACGACCACACCTTGAAGCGAACCCCCCTTTTTTTCCCCCCCCTCCTCACCCCCCCTCAGAGAACCCAAAATAAAAAAATTTCATCATTATTTAAAACAAAACACCCCCATTTGTTTTACAGAAAACAAAAAAAAGTATGCATAATTAAAAAAAAAAAAAAAACAAACAAGTAAAAAAAAAAAAAAAATATTTTTTTTATATATATATTTTGGTGTTTTTTTTGGTTTATTTTTTTGGTAATTTTGGTCTTGTTTGGTGCCTTCCTGATCTTAAAAAAGGTGGATGCCGGCACGTTTATTCCTTTTTCGATAAACTAGATCGAAACCTCCGCCTTCTTCGCCACATCGCGGATCTAATGGTTTGGTTGTTGCTTGAACCTTGCCCTCGCCGGATCAACTGCCTTCGGTTTACAGCCGCTGCTTGAACGCTTCTTGGTAATCTGGGTCTCTTTGAATGATTTCACCACCCGGGACAGCGTTGAACGATGGAGTCACAGGTGATTTCCGATCCATCTGTATGACAAAGTTGGATTTTCCACAACGGCACACATATTTTTTTGGCGGATCTTCTCTTGTTCCGGTGCCATCTCAATAACCACTTGACAGAATGTGATGAAATTTTGCCAATGTATTGCGTCTTCTTTTTTTTTTTAAATACTGTTTTTAATAAAAGGTACTGAAATATTGCCAAATCGTCTACGAAACTTATTTATGGTTGGAATTTCGATGAAATTCACGCCCTGGATCTTCTTATGGATCAATAGGTACATACGTCTCATCGTCTTCGTCGAAAATAAATCGAGCACCTGATTGAGCACGAGCAGATTGGTCCTTAACCATTTTTTTTGTGGTTGCCTTGATGTGCAGTTTTTTTATTTCTCTCTCTTGGAAATGAACTGTGCCAGTTTCAGAATACTCTTTCAGAACATTGAATGTAACTCTTTCCTCTCGGAAGTGATGATACGTAGAAGTTTTACTCCTATTCTTGGTATTATGATTTAATTGGATAATGCGTTTTTCACGCGCGTCCTTTTCACTTTACTCCATTGTGATGATAAGTGACGTGAGTGTACGTCAATTTTATGTTGAATATTACTATCATAAACATATTCACTGGTGCAGTACACGTTCAATTTAACTAACGTATTCGATAGTAAATACAGTTCACAATATATCCCACAATCAATGAAATATGGAGTTCAACGATGTTATTAATTTTGTAAACACACGGGGAAGGAAATTCATTTATATTCATTGTTATTCATTTGCCACTAACTTCATCAGCAATATTTTGAAAAAGGTTTGTACGCCCTACTCCAATTTTTTGTTGACAAATCAAATCAAAAACTTGAATCAGCATAACGGGTAAAGGTTTTCAATTAATGTAAAATACATTCACTGAAAACATTAACACATTCAATGATTTTAGTTCACTGTGTACACTGGTGGAAATTCACATGAGGAAATTCGAATTCGCTTGTGTTTGCAGAACTGCAGGGTTGTAGAAAAAAAACTTCCTGTATTTGGAAGGTACAATATGAGCAGCAAAAATAATTATGGTCATCGTGGTTTAGTAGAGAAAAATCCAAATGTAGAAATATCCTTAAGAAACAATAATAAGTAAGCCATATAACAATAAGAAATTCATCAATTTCACAGCATGATTCCTGACAGTAGCACCTGTTATTGCTCCAACTTCACCTTTTTTTTTATTATTTCAATACTATAATTTTAAAACGTTTCATTTGCCTATCTGTCCACGGATAAGCTTTTTCTAGTGGAATTTAAAACAAAATTACTTGCGTTTGCTAGTGATAGTTTGAATAGTTGTTTCAGCTTTTTATTTTTTTTTTTTTTTAAAGTGATCAAAAGAGTTGATTTAAATTTTCCTAGTTTCGTAATTAGTAACGAATGATTTTGTTTAGACAATAATTTATCTTGAGTTTGAAAAAATTGCCAAACAATAGAATTGACAGATGTGTTGATAGAAAAATATATTCATTTGGATATACCTTGGTGTTTACTAGCGAGCAATATATTTTTAGTGAAATTTGATTTATGGTGACTGACCACATTAATTCTAGTTACTCGAGGTCGGCATAATTTGTAGCGGCAGCAGGTTAAATGCACCCTTCTTTTTGGGGAAATGCTCCTTAAACTTTAGAAAAATGCTCCTTAGATGCGTTTGCCCGGTATAATGCAATCGGAAGTATTTACCTTCTGGTTAGCGCTTGCCGGTTGTTTTGACGGGTCTTAAGTTTCTTCAAGATTGTATAGCGGAGCTTCGCGCCGCAATCTTTGAGGTAATTTTGACGGGTTTAAATTTCATTTATACGAGTTAATTTATACGAGTTAATTTCATTTTGAAGAGTCTTAATTTCGTTTTGACGACTCTTAAATTCAGAAACTTAAAACCCGTCAAAACTATACAATCTTGAAGAAACTGAAGACCCGTCAAAACACCTGGCAAGCGCTAACCAGAAGGTTAATACCTCCGATTGTATTATACCGGGCAAACGCATCTAAGGAGCATTTTTCCAAAGTTTAAGGAGCATTTCCCCAAAAAGACGGGTGCATTTACCCTTTGCCAATTTGTAGCCATATTAAATAAAACAACTCAAATTTAATGGATGCAGCTGTATCTGTAAGTTTATCAAACCTCAGGGTTTTGTGAAGTCCATAGTCTGCAAGACTCTGGGTCACAATGCGTCTCCAAATATCTTAGCAGTTTTTATCTGATGACACCAATAATCTGAGGTACTCTAAAGCATCCACCACCTCAAACTTAACTCCTTCGTTTATCACAGTTCAGCCCATGCGAGCTTTTAAATCAAAAATTCCTCCTGCTAACAGATCCTATGTCTTCAACGTGTTCACATATTATCTAACCTCCTCTGCTTTGCATTTCAGTTTGATCGCCTGTAGCGTTCTTCTGTCGTCAACAAAAAAGGTGAACTCGCTGGGTTAATTGAAAATCAAACCTCACATGTTAATGTCCGCACATTCCATAGCACCTTCCAGCGCATTATTAAACAGGAGGCAGGAAAGACAATTGCCAAGCCGAAATCCTTTGTGTGTTTTAAGTCCAATAATGTATCCGATATCGGCACATAGCGTTGACCAGTCTAGTCAGTTTCTAAGAAAACGAAACACAAATTTAAACTAAACATGAGAATTATCTCCACTGTTATGAAAATTTGTATGCGGGACTTTTAGGGCTTTTATTGGCTCTCTGAAGGGGGGGGCTCTCATACAAATGAAACAGAAATTTCAACCAAACATGAGAATTATCTAGGCAACTAAAACACAAAATGTGTATTTCTCGGGTAAGCAGCATGTTCTGATAGAAGTTTGAACCCCTTCTTAGTCAATAATATGGAATGCTCTCAGTGCTACAAGAGAAAATAACGTTCAAACTGACAAAATACGGTGAACTTTCAAAATGATATTTTTGTCTATAAAATGCTTCTACAAAGAAAGAAAAATCATGGTAGAAACAAACGATTCGAGGGTTAATTTTAAAACACACACCTCTGTTTTATTTTGCAGAATTCACACATTACGAAAACACAGAAACGAAAATATTTTAACAAAACTTATTCCAAAATTGAAACCATAAAAACACCAGTTCAATTAAATTTTCATTTATTTTGTTGCAAGCGTAGCAAGGCTCGCATCGGGTTCAGCTAGTAGCAAATAAGAATGAGTAGCTGTTGTTGTTGTTAAGTATATATGGGACTTTTCGCCTGAGGCTTGTTTGTCATGCCCGAGAGACTACCTGGACCCTCCATATCGAACCCGTCAACATATCGACCGGAGACAATGGCTTTACTTTCCTTCCGCAGGAAGACGTGATCAGAGGTTTTTCGTTTTTTTTGGCTTTTCGTTAATTTGGCTATATCTGAAAATCTACAAGAAAATTTAGCTGAAATTACTGGTGTAGTTCTGGTAAAGGTTTCAATTCATTGGAATCATTAAAGGTGTCAAATAATGTCAAAATATAATCCAGTTTCAGGGACTATATTATGGATAAAACCGGGTGAAAATTCGATAAAAATTGTGAGGAACTCGGGTCAGGTAATAAAAAAATGAGTTTGACGCAATATCTCAGTAAGTTTGCTGATATCAAAATATACAACAAATATACATACTACAGCACAAATATACAAATATTTTTATTTTTGGTGAATGTTATAAGAAACTACCGAATAAAATTCAACTTGCTTCAGTAGAAAGATGGAAAACAATCATAAGACAAAACAATCTGATAAAAACTTGCGAGGGAAATTTCAAGAGAACTTATGGAACGCTGAAATGCAACATGTGGAAAACATTTATAACAATGAAATAGAACGATTACCAATACATCACTAGAAAACAACTCAAAATTAATTGGAAATCTTTCAAAAGATATCAAACTAAGTAATGCAGAAGTAATAAAGCTTATTGTAAAAGTTGAAGTGACCAATACGAAAATTTTTTTTTTTTTCAAAATTTTTTTTATTTTCAAAATTTGTTTTATTTTCAAAATTTGTTTTATATAACCACCCACAATGGATGCAATTCGTTGGTATTTGCGTGAATTTGACCATTTTTTTTATTGTTCCTCACTCTTGAATCAAGAAAAAAAACTTTACTGATCACAGGATCATTATTGCAATTCAACCCAATATTTTATATCGATCTCCCATATATCAAACTGATCAAGTTAATACGAAGGTGCCAAAACAGTCATTCCTAGCATTAATTATATTGTTACCTCATCGTGCAGAAGCATTCGACCCACATCATCGATCAGCCACACAGAAACGATTGCCCTTAAAACAATATGTCATCCATTAAAAACACGAATCCATTTAATTGCTGTTGGACTCTATCTTATCGGAAGCATTTATTTAGCACGCGTCTGGCCCCTATTCAATACGTCGTGAAACCAGAAATACGAAAACTGTTTCTGAGACCCATCTGAAACTCTATCAGACCGTCTATGTCGCCGTCTCACTCAGCGGAGTCGAATAAACGAGAAGCCTTAATCCAATTGACCATCACTTCATTGGTGGTTTCTGCTGTTGCTGGTGCCCACCATCATCGTTGCTGTTGTTTGATTTATTGCTCTGATTTAAGACCTTGCTTCTCCCCTGGCAGACTTATCGGAATGGGGTAGCCTCCTGTAAACAGATTAATTTGATTACTCCACTCGCGCAGATTAAAAACTAGTTAAAACATAGATAAATCGACGACGCAGGAGAAACAGCAGACAGACGAAAGAGATGAACAATCTTATTTATTATCCGAAATTTCACGATCCGTGTACGTACAAAATGCTCTTCCACTTCTTCTATTTGGTTCTTGGGTTGTGAAATTCGATCCGTATCTTCTGCTGCCCCTCGGCACGTCTATTCCGTTGAAATTTTGGCCATATTCCATGCTGCATCATCAGCATCAGCAGTGGCGTTCGAATCCTGTGAGTTTCTTAATGTTCTTTTTTCTCTCACCCAGTGAAAACGAGAGCCATTTGGTTGCGCCGTTTGACACGCGTGAAGTTTTCCCATTCCTCCCCCTTGTTCGTACGGTCGCTTAGCGATGGTTGTGTCTTTTGTTATTTTTACTCTCAATAACGAGAACAGCCTATTCCCCCATTGCCACGCATTCCCGTTCCCATAGAAGGAGAGGGATGAACATGTTCATTGGTGGAAATTCTGTGGGTGGAAGCAGAAGCGCGGGTTGCTCCCCTCTGATCGCTCACGCATGTTCAACTAACCGACCAATCACCGCTGTGCCCGGATTTTAAGGCTGACGAACGCTATTCTGACAGTTATTGTTCGGTTGAAAATTGGTTGAGGGTCTGTCCACATCCCGCGCGAAGTGATGAAGATGCGCAGAGATATTCCGGCAGAAAAGGGGAAACTCAAACCGTTAACTGAGGACGGGATTGAGTTTTTATGCTTTTCAATCAACAGTTTGATGCATGCGTACCACAGTCCGGGCTGAATCGTGGTTCATTCATAGATGGGTTTTAATAGTTGTGGAGTATGGGTGGTCAATTAACGAGGTATGGCTTATTATGCTAGCGTTTAACGACAGTAAGGAGTGATTTATAATGAACAAGACTCCTATACAGCTGCTAAATAGGTAAGAGAAACTGGAAGGATCAATGTGTCCTTGAGCCAAGATATTTATTCTTATATGGTGTTTATCAAGTATAACAAAAACGTAAACAAAATTTCGTGGACTAAATTCATTAGAGAATTCAAGATGAGCATTTCAATTTGAAATCTATACCTATGATGATTCATGATACAAAAAGCTGTTCAAATACTTAATTTTTAATCAGCGTTTCTATATTTTCTGTATGTACTCATTTAACTCCCATATCGCTCTTATTGTTCCGAGTTCTAGCTGTATTTTAAGATCAAAATTTTCTCTCTATGTCATGAACATTCCAAGTACTAATTCAATAAACTTTTTTGTCTGTGGGAAGAACGAAGTGATGTGATAAACGCGTAAACCGTTTCTTGCTATACGCAAGCAACGTAAACATTCTTGCTATACGAACTTCAACTTTGCAAAGAAAATTTATTTATGTAACTTTTTTTTATTACTATTCTGTAGAAGATTTTATACTGATTAATTATCCAATTCAAACCTTTGTAAGGGTGAAATTATCATCAACATCATAACCTTTTCTTGGCTTAGTCTCATTGCATGGAAAATGTTCTCGATATATTCTTGAGTAAACATCTAATCAACACATCCTTTCTATTCCTGCCAATGATATGGGCCTGAATAATAGTTGAAAAATAAGTGTATACACCACGAAAACTTTAATGAAATCTCTTAGATGCTTCTATTACGATGGATTCTCTTGCAAAATTTGTACAGAGGCTCAAAAACTTTGTTCATTCTTAGCAAATGCAGCGATTTTGTCGTCCGGGGAAAACTTCTCAAAAGAACGATAGATCTATTTAGAGCATGGCGAAGCAAAATCGGAGTTAATCAGTTAACGGAGCAAGTATAGGACAATTTTGATTTCACCTAAAATCACAAAAAAAAAAACACAACCGGCTCCACCAACAAGGGCAGAGTTGCACTCAAGAAGCCATGGTTGCCATGGGAACTTTAAAGAAGGCATACCTTCTGCTCAAATATAAACGAGACTGGTTAAATGAAACACAAACGGTTAATTATTCTTCAATATTTTATTTTGTCTCCTTCAAAATAATCACCATCGGAGGCGATACACATAGGCCAACGTTTTTTTCCATTCCTTGTAGCATTTTTCATACGCCTCTTTTGGTATCGCCTTAAGCTCCCTCTTCGAATTCTCTTTTATGACTTCAATCGTCTCAAAATGTTTACCACGAAGCGGCAATTTGAGTTTGGAGAAGAGGAAAGAGTCACATGGTGCCATATCAAGCGAATACGGCGCTTGAGGAACGATGTTAACGTTGTTTTTGATCAAATAATCGCGAGCTAAACGTGATGTGTGAGCTGGTGCATTATCGTGATGCAGAAACCATGATTTGTTGTTCCACAATTTTTTCCTTTTGAGGCGAATATTCTCACGCAAACGCTTCATAACGCCCAAATTATATTCAGCATTGACCGATTAACTTTTTTTTTTAACTCCTTATTTATTCCAAATTTTACCTTTTTTACATTCATATATTAATCTAGGTGCTCCTGCTAAGTAATTAACATTCAGTTAATTATATTCAGCATTGACCTATCGGCCTTGATTTTCGATCAACTTTGACGCGGTTTTTTGAGTTTCGGCTCATTTTGGAAGCGCCATTCCGATGATTGCTGGGCTGTTTCGACGTTGTACTCGTAGACCCAAGTTTCGTCACCAGTTATGATATGCTGGATGCCCGTATGTGAGCGACAGTTATGCTTGCTCTTTTTGAAGAAAATACAACAATTTTGGAACAAGACACGCGGACACACGTCTCATGCCCAAAACATCGTGGATAATGCTTTGAGCGGATCCACTTGATATGTTGAGCTCATCAGCTATTTCTCTCTCGGTAACACAGTGATTTTACAGCACAATTTTTTTCACTTTGTCGATGTTTTCTTCGTTTATTGATGTTGCTGGACGACGATCATGAGGCAGATTTTCAACTGATGTACGACCCTCTTTGAACGCCTTATACCAATCAAACACACGTGCACGCGATAGAGCAGATTCTCCATAGGCTATCTGCAACATTTTCAATGCATCCAAAGCACTTATTCCGCTGGAATAACAAAATTTCAAACTAATTCTTTGCTCAACGTTTGATTCCATAGGAAAGTTCGAAAAACACACTGGAGGTTGACTTGTTTCTAGTGCCGTAAAAAAAGCGTGACAGATCGTGCTCAAATTTGACATGTAAACGTAAAACAGTCCTACCAACCTAAGAAAAAAAAATTGGACGAAATGTCATCCGCGGACCGTTTTATTCATAAAGTCTCGTTCACATTTGAACAGAAGGTAAGATCACTTTACATGTTCAAACGACCACTGAAAGAAGGTTATTTTGATTTACTTGATTCAGGCTTGATAATAACACAAGAAAATTTAGAAAATCTAAAACGAATGTTTGAGACAAGCAGGTGGAGGCTTATCCTTTTCTTAATATTCTTCTTAACTAATTATGGCTTCATAAATGCAACTCTACTCAGTAAACTTTATGGATGAAGACGATTATAAATTGTTCATGATTTCAGGTGAACATCAATACCATCTTGTCTTCTTTCTTTAGCATTTCAAGCTTATTGCTTTCACAGCTCGCTTTTTACTTGCTCTCAACTTAGTGTTCTAAATGCACTTCCACAGTTATTAACTGAGAGCTTTCGATGCCCGGTAGCATTGTTACATTACAATGATCGTGTGGCAAGTACAATCATACCCTATGCCCTGGGAGTCCAGTATTTTTCCTTAAGGGGGTCCACCACTATCGACGCCCGAAATTGAGAGGTTTTTGTGGGAATAAATTGCAGAGGATCTTCTGGGTGGATTTTTTTTTTCATTTTGAAGCTACATGTTTCGACTTTCAAATTTTAATTTTAAAGAACAAAAACTAAAAACATTGGCGACCATGGAACGTTATTGGTTACATTAATGTTGAAACTGCATGGGTCCCGCTTAAGTAAAGTTGTGGCCAGTTGGGTAATCTGTAATCAGAAAATTGATATTTTTCATAATCATAGTTACATTGGCTATGTTTTCCCGTGACAGATTCTTTTTATTTTGCAAATTGTAAAATGTATGCAACAATTTGTCAATTTTTTTTAATTTTTACGTCATTTTTTAACATATTAGAGACTATAAAAATGGAACAAAATAAAATTTTGCAAATCGTACTCGGAAAAACATAGCGGCATGTTTACTGAATAATTTGAAAAAAAAATTATTGGAATCGGACCAATACTTTTATGAAAATTCTTACTCGGCAGCTAAAAAAACACTACTTTCGGATAAACGCATTTGAAGATGAATTACGGTGTATAACTTGACAAGTGTTGGGTATATTTTGGATCCCAGAAACGGACAAACGAATGCGATTTTCACAAAATCTTTTCAGTGGCGTATTCTCAGATATATAAAGATTGAAATTAAAGAAGAAAATCGATTTTTTTATACCACGAGAGTAGAGGACCCCCCCCCTTTTTCTTTAACCATAATACACTAAAAATTATAAAAATAAAATACAAAATATTCTTTTTAGTGAATTTTTATTACAATGTTTATAAGCATATAACTAAATTTTTTTTGGAAGTACCCCCCCCCCCCCCTTCTGCTATATGACGAGCTTGAAAAGGTTCTCAAAAGAATCGCATGCGGCAAGCACCTGTTCCATCGGCATCCCGTCCCAGATCTTGGAAATGAGCTTCTAAAATTGGTCCATAGTGCTCACTTGATGTTTGTTCTGCTGGGCCAGCATGTACTAGCATACATAAAAGTCCAGGGGATGATGGTCCGGGGAGCTGGTAGGCCATAAAGTCTTACCGAGAAAATCAGTCAAATTCTCCCGACACCACGCTTGGACGATATTCGCCGTATGGGCCGGTGCGCCGTCCTGTTCAAAGACGTAATGATCCTTCCCGTAGAGATCTCGAAGTACCGGGGCCACAACATTCTCCAGAACCTCGGAGTTATACATAGTATGCGGCATTGATTTTCACATTTTTCTCGATAAACACCTGTGGGAGCTTTCCACGCCTCAATACGGCCTCCCAAACCATCACCGACGTGGCGATCTGGATCCGCGGGATGTTTATGTGGGACGGGAGGATGCTGGCCAACGTCAGCGCCCACAGCCGATAATTTTGGACAATGTGCGGCTGTTGTAAGTCAAAGAGCTTCTCATCAGAAAACACGAGCTCCTGACCTACGTGCCGCGAAAGTATCAGTTTGGCTCTGTCCAGCCTCTTCTTCGTTGTTGCCTCCGTTACCCCTTGAACCTTGTGTTTCTTGTACGGCTTGTGGTCGTTCGTTATGAATATGTGGGCAGTTCCGATCGACACATCCAGATCAGCAGTGGTCTTCCGGATCGAGCGGTTCATTTTTTAACGAACCCGCTCCCTCACCACCTTGATGGCTGGTGGTGTCCTCGCCGAACGCGATCGCCCGGATCTCCCGGTACCGACGGATGGTGGTATAGATGGAATTCCGCTTCACCCCGTGGGATTTCAACCACCGGAATATGTCGCCGGGTCGCTCACCTCTCGCAAACAATTTTACTACGACGTCAAGGTACTCCTTCATCGTGCGCGTTAAACGAACAACAAATGACAGCAAGTCGACGCCGTGCGTGTCAGTTAGCCTATATATGAGGCTAAAGCTGACACAAATACCAATACACAGAATGCACATGGTGCGCACCTACACAACGATGAAAAGTTGTATTCGAACTTATTGAACACCCTGCATAATGATTTTAATATAATTTATAAAAATTATATTCTTCTATTATATATATGGTATTGAATATATATTGAACTGGGAGGAAAAATCAGGGTATCATTCAAGCTGAAATTGGACGATGGAGTGGTGAAACAACCGAAGTCTAGGAGAGAATTTACATTAGATTTTTCTTTATTCTGCCGATTCGGTTGTGGTGCTGTGTATTCTATTCCAACAATTTCAATGAAAGTGACGCGCCCTTCTTAACGACATGCTGTAGAAAGATTAATAAGTATTGCAAATTGGGTTATTCGATCGGTTGGATTTTATCGTTTGAAGGAAATGTTTATGTTTCCGCGGGCTTCGCGCAATAGTATCTGTTTACGGGTCCACCTCTTGGTTTTTGGATTCTTAATTCACGGTGTTAACTGTCCTCCTGTTTACCGTGCCAATGAATGAATGGCTTGGGAGTCTAACAAAATCGTAATCCAAAACAGATCCTGTGGAGTACCGGAGAGTACCATGATGCCCTTCACAGTATATAGCCCTTATTGCACTGAACGAACGGACGTCATGGTTCTTGGTCGCTTCTTTTAAGTCTCCAGTTTGAGGCTTAATAAGGGTGAGGTTATGAAAAGCCTCAACAGCATCCTTATTGTTGGTTTGAAACAGCGACTACTAAGCGTTGTTAGTTTTTCAATAATGAAAACCACTATTACTTTTCGTGAGTCTCCCCAACAGCATACTTACTGTTGGTAAAGAGTAAGTCAATCTGCTCTTAATCTTTATAAAAAAAAATACTTTGTTTTCCCATCGAAAAGTCACTACGTATTATACTAAGTCAATTTTAACATCCTTACTGTTAGTATAAATTTATCCAATCGGCTCTTAAGTGTTAAATTACATTGTTTCCAAATAAAAACCACTATCACACACTGTGAGTGGCCCCAACACCATCCTTACTGCTGGTTCAAATCGGTTCAAAACGACAACTATGCGAGGTTTATTTTTTCCCCAATAAAAGAAACCACCACCACCCTTTTTTAGTGGCCCCAACAGGATCTTTACTGTTACTATGGTTTTTTTTTTTTAAATTGATTCGCAAGCGTTATAGAAAATATAGAAAATTATCTTGTTTTGCCAACGAAAAACCACCATTACGTTTTTTGACTGCGTCTAACAGCATCCATACTGTTGGTATATATCGATTTAAAACCGAAATCGATACTAATATTTAAACAAGTTCTAAACAAATCCAGTGTATTGTTTGCCAAAACGAACTATGTCCAACCCAAACTTTCTATCCATCATCCCTGTAATTTCTCATGGAAACACAGAGCATTTCTCGGCTGCAGTAAAGTGAGTATCATGTCAACATATTCCTTCTTCTTCTTCTTTTATTTTTGAGAGGGACTTTAACCCTTCGGGTCATCCGCCCCTAACATATTCCTACCCTTTCCTTATTAGACCTGCATTTGGGCGGGGCCAGCGCCAGTATTGCCTTGGTCTTGAATCAACAGTTTTTACAAATTTTTAATTTTTTTAAATTTTACGTCGGCCTATTTCCTCACATGGTGACAATCACCGACGCCGGGAAGACGACTCCACCACCTGGACCCTACGTAACGACTCATGAATATGAGCCGGGACCAACGGCTTTACTTCCCTTCCGAAGACGTGACCAGATTTTTTCGCCTCAGTAGCAGTCACGCATACCACTACACCACCGACGCCGGCCAAGTTTTTACAAATTAAGAATGTATAAAAAACATTATATATCATAACTCTAATTGGGCGAAGTTCAAGATTGAAACAAAAAACGATTGCTGGTCACTACGAGGAGCTGCATCTTCAAGCAAGATAGATCACCCAAATAATGTCGTTCGATGTTGGAAGCCTTTGGGACTGCTCCTACCGGAGGCATATTGTCGGCAAAACGTGCTAAATCTGTATGAATTATTTACTCTCCTTTTAATGAGCACAGAAGAAGGATCACCTCGTAATTTGTGTTCGCATTTCAGCACGTGCAGATCGAAAGCCGTAATTTGCTGCAAAATTTTGATTATCGTGCTAAATGTCGTGTCACTAACAGCGAAAGAACGCAACCCAAAAAGCGATAAAATTCAACCATTCTTTAAACGCATCTTCTTGTGTAATTTGCGCCCGAAATTCCTGCTAAAAGCTGTAAAAATTCCTGTACCTAGCGTAAAATCTCCCAGCAGGTCATAATTCATCGCTTGCCTCCAGAACATGGGTCATTTCACTTGAAATTTTCTCGCCCTGGATAACAGATTTTACGAGTGGCTCGCATAACTAAGCTGCCGGGATGCTGCGTACTTCGTAAGAGGCATCACAGCTTAGCGACCCAAAATTAGTCACTCTACTCCATTGAGCTCTCTCAAGAGCATAAACGTTTCGACTCATAAACACGAAGTAGCTACTAGGAATGGAAGAATTGAAGCCAAAAAAACCGCACACATGTGTTCAACAAATGCCTTCACAATTCCAGCTTATGCTGCTTGCTAGAACAAGTGGTTCCACACAAAAATAACAACCTTTAAAAATGTCAAGTGATTAGATTCTGCTAGGGAGAATCGGTCGGTTACTACTCTTGCGAACGATGTAGATCATTATGTAGGTTGACACTTTGCGAAAACGACATCATTACCAGCGCAACCCGAGCGAGGCACGGAAAACAAGCATTTGGAAGGAGCTTGATCCTGGCCGTGTTTTAGTTTGTCTTAAATTTATTGAGGTTTGGAAAACCTGAAAAGGAAAAAGAGTCAATAGTTGCACAGTTGGTTTCCTTTTCTTTCAGGATTCTCTCTGTCTCCCATGAGATAAACAAACATTGATGGGTTCATTCAAGAGTGAATAGGTCACACAGCTAATGTAGCTGTAAGTTTGAATTGACTGCGGTAGAAGTCAATGATGGAGAACAAGGCGTAGAGAGATCCGACATACGAAGCGGAAAGGGGCTCACATACACACAGATCGAAACAGGAAAAGAGTCCTTCGATTGATCTCAAGTGGCCCCTTGACAGGCTGCGCATGCCCATGTGGTTTCTAGCAACGCCGATCCATTCTTCCGTTTTCTGTTCGTATGCTGTTTGTTCAGCTTCCAGTTCAAGTGGAACATGTGCAAAACTATGACCATTCTATTGAGTTGCCACTATGAATATCGCTAGCAAAAACTCAGCAACGGCTAGTGTGAATCAATGGACCACCCACCGTCATCGTTTTGATCAACTTTCGAAATAATCGCAATAGAACAGTTTCTAGGCATGTTCATCTTATGGTTGAGAAATTGTTTTTTTAAATCGAAATGTGTGTCGGATATGTCTTTAAACGTCTGTGGGGATACGCAGCGAAAAGCGACGTATAGTATCTGTTAATGTGCCTTAGAATCTAATGCGACGTTTTCCTTGACTTTTCTTGTTTTTGAAGATAAACTTCTGTAAGTCCTGTCCATTTCGAACAAAAACTGCTGCCTTTTCTCTTCTGAATCAACACATTTCTCCTGCTGTGATTGACATAGCAGTCTTCTCGAGTTATTTTTAATATAGACTGTTTTTAATATAGTATAAGCACACTTTCAAAATAACAAAAAAGTCATGTTTTTTTAGTTTTAATAATTTTATTTGGCAAATCATATTTGTATTTGTGTTTTATATGATATTTTACTCTCGTTTGATCAAAATATTTAATCATAGCCAAGACTCCTAACTTTTCCTCAAACATGACCCATTAGCTTCTGCACAGTGGTACTTCCCACCATTTTGACCACTTTTGGCCAATCTTTTTTAAATTTTTGGAAGTCGTCCGCTAGTTTCATGAATTTTCGAAGCTTTGCTTTGGTTAAAGCCCAAAAAGTCTCGATTAACCGTGCCTCCGGGCAGTTCGGCGGATTCATGTCTTTCGGCACGAAACATACATTTTGACTTTTTTACCATTCTAAAGTGTCCTTTGCGAAATGACATGACGCCAAATCAGGCCAAAACACTACTTGACCTTCGTGCTGCCTGATCATCGGCAATAATCACTTCTGGAGACATTCCTTAACGTATTTCTGAGTGTTCATCGTCTCCGTTGTGATGTACGGACTAGATGTTTTACCACACTCGCATATTGCCTGCCAAACCATAATCTTCTTACCGAATTTTTCGGTAAAAATTGCGTTCTCCGTTTCGGGGATGTCTTTGTCTTCGCTTACAGTATAGAATTGTGGTCCGGGAAGCGTTTTGTAATCTAGTTTCACATACGTTTCATCGTCCATTATTATACACCCAAAATTTCTACACATCAACGAATCGTAGAGTTTGCGGGCCCGTGGTTTCACGGACGCGGCCTATTTTGGGTTCTTTTTGGGGTTTTTCTGCTTCTGGTATGTTTTAAGCCCATAAGTATTACTTATGGATGTTGAGGAATAAATAATAGAAGTCAATTTTAATGGCACGGATAGCTGAAACCATAAACATTTTGCGCTTGAAACTAGGACCTTTTGTATGGGGCAAGGCAGTTAAAAAAATTCCTGAACTTTTTTCTATTCGTGCCTTCAACAATTTTAAACGGCGATGTAAACTGGCCATGAAGGCGGCTCTTTTTGGTGTCTTTTTACTATCACTTTAAAATACTCTATGAAAATAAATGTTTTTTTTTTGAGAACGAAAATTCAAAAGTTGAATTTAATTTAAACCAGAGATCTTTTCGCATAGAACCCATGTTGCTCTGGAGACATATCGCTGCGACATCAGGTGGATAACGTAGTATTCACAATCATTTCAAACATTCAAGAGCAGGCACATAGCCAAGCAATCCCCGGTGGTTTTAGATTTTTCGCTTACGGCCTATCTTAAAAATCAGAAACATGTAGTAAAATTTTCTACGAATTGACTTTGTTGCAATTAGCGATTGAAGAGAATTACTCTTAATACAAGTAATAACTTTTGGCTCTGTAAAATCGGAAGTACAATGTAGTTAATGACGTAACTAATGAAGGAGAAGAGGCATTGAGGCCAGGCCTCATTCTGAATGTTTTAGTCCCACTCCTAGAATGTATTGTACTGTCTTGTATATATTACTTTGCTATTTTTTTTTCTTAGATCCCATTTGACAAGTTGTCTCGAACCAACTATATTTCAACAATTTTCCTGGTGAATCCACCTATGCATCATCATTCAAAGTACCTCTATGGTTTACAGTCAATCTTTTACAGCTTATCAGTTGCTTTGTAGAAGCCATGCAGAAAGCCGCAAATGTAAACCCATTCGATTATATGTTCATACTAACCACCAGCACCCCGGGGTGAAGAAATCCGCAATCATGGGGCACATGGTTTCAATAAGATACAACAGTCCAGTAGAAGCTGATGCGTACAACAAAGGGAAAAGTGGCAAAATCCTTCCGTACCTAGGGCCGAGAGGTCAGGGTAACCGGAAAAACCGTCAAAAAGTACCTTCAGTGCATGAACATCGTCTTGCTTCCGTTTTGGAGCAGCACCCAAAAGCAGCGGGTGAAGACAATTGTCAAAGAGCGCGATATGGTGGTGGTGATGGACGATGAGACATATCTCAACCTGGACGGCAATGACTGGAACAATGGCACTGAGGTGAACAGCCAGGTCAAGTATATCTCACACACCAAGTTTCCGAAGAAAGTTCTCCTGTGGCTGGTGATCAGGAAGACCGGAATGTCGAAGCCACTGTTTTTTTTCCCTCGGGGTTTGCTATGAAAGGGGAGATTTACACCACCAAGCTCATGCCGGAAGTGCCCTTCTTCATCTAAAAGCACCATGGGAGAGAGGATGTGGTGTTTTGGGTGGACCTGACAGCGACCCAATACGTTAAACAATCGTTGGATCATTGTAGTATTAAAGTATTAAAAAAAAGTGAGCTATCCGAACGTTCCCCAGCTGCGGCCAATCTGGTATTTCTGGGCCAACCTCAAATGGAGGATCTATTCCAACAATTGTGTGGCCAAGTTCGAGAGACTTTAACATTAGCATTAGCATTGACGTTTGCACACCTCGTAGTTGGAGTTAATAATTCGTTGAAGACACTTCATGTCACCATGACACGGGAGCATTTTCTGATACATTTCTTCACGAAATAATCTCCACGAAGACACTCCTCAATTGCCTTCACTAGATGTCAATTGAAAAGGGAAAAGAATAGTCGGAGAAAATTTTAAAACGGAATGCCCTGTTCGGCGTACAGAACAAAAAAAAAATAAAATGGTCGTTGGGAACATCTAGTCTAAGAAGATTAAGGGATGATCAATTTTTTTCAAACGGTTGGGACTCAAGCATTAACTTATAATTACAGGTTTTTAAAGGTAGCATATAAAGCTAATCATTGTTTCAAAACTTTAATGAATTATACATCATTGAGGGATTACAGCCTCCAACAACGCAAAGAATCTGACCACAACGAACAATCGGGCTATTTCTTAAGTGGCAACAAAATGAATTTGGACAACAGGATGACATAATGGAAAGAGCTCAACTGAATGTAGTGGGCATCTTTACTAGAATGTCAAACATAAAGGGTGTCCACGATGAAATTGCCACACACAAAATTGATTCGCAAAATTCGAGTTTTCATCCGATTGCCATCAAATTTTCAGGGATTGAGAAATAACTATTAAACTTCATTTTACCATTTTACTCGTATTTTATTTACAGTCCATACGCAAATGCCCGCACCTTGGCCTTAACCCCAGCCATAAGATTCTGCACAACCTGTGAATCAACCGTTTTTTGCATGTAAACCCATACTTTATTCAGTTCCTCGACTGTCTTCACTACCTTAGGTCGTTTGAGAAGGTGCTGCTTCATAATCGCCCAGTACTTCTCGATGGGGCGGAGCTCCGGAGTGTTGGGAGGGTTGAACATTTTCGGCACGAAATTGACCTTATTGTCCGCATACCACTGCAGCACGTCCTTGGAGTAGTGGCATGAGGCCAAATCCGGCCAGAAGATTGTTGGGACGTTGTGGGCCTTCAGGAGAGGAAGCAGCCGCTTCTGGAGGCACTCTTTTATGTACACCTGTCCGTTCATCGTGTCCTGGGTCACGAAAGGTGCACTCCGCTTCCCGCACGTGCAGATGGCTTGCCAAACCAGGAATTTCTTCGCAAATTTGGACATCTTCTGAGTGCGGACATGCTCCGGAACGCTGAACTTATCCTTGGCCGTGAAAAACAGGTTGCCGGGGATCTGTTTGAAGTCGGCCTTCACATATGTTTCGTCGTCCATGATGCAGCATTCAACTTTCGTCAGTATGTTGAGGTACAACTTCCTGGCACGGGTTTTGGCGGACTTGTTCTGCTTCTCGTCGCGATTAGGGGCCTTTTGTACCTTGAACGTTCGAAGCCCAGCCTTAGTTTTGGCCTTCTGGACAAAACTTCGGCTTAGGTGCAGCTTCTTAGCCACATCCCGAACGGAGGCGTTCGGATTTCGGTTGAAGGCCCCAACTACGCGGTTGTGATTTTTGGTGTTGTACGGAATACTTTTTCCTTCACTTCTGGGCTTCCAATCGGTGGTCAACCGTTCCTCGAACCGCTTAATCACTCGCGACACCGTGGAATTCGCGATTCCCAACGTTTTAGCGATGGAACGATGCGAGAGATCCTTGTTCTCGTGATGAATGCGCAAGATTTTATCACGCACGAGCTGTTCTTTCGACTCCATTTCCGCGAGTTTTGATCACAGGACTTTAAAACTTGCAGGATGTAAATAATGCACTATGAACTAAATCCACCCAAATTTTCATTAAATTCTACCCAACGGTTAAAAAGTTAGAGCAATTTCATAGTGTGGCAATTTCATCGTGGACACCCTTTTTCCTTCCAACAAGTATCCTTAGGTTTCTACTGGACGCCACCATGTTTGGTCTCCTCAGGTGGAATACCATCGTCGCAATTGATTTTGCTTTCAATGCAGTTCTATTTTAGACAGCTTCTCGAATGGTAGCCTCGAGGCGTAGAACGGAACGCCAAACGGCAAGTTTGACAGTTGTTGAAAATGCCTTCGATACGTTCAATTAGAATCGGCTTGGATCTAGCCTGTTTTCTTTCCGACAAACAGACTTACCCGTTTGCCGTTTGCCGGTACCATTCAGGTTCCGTTATCATTGTGTTTGGGCCATAACTGTAAGAAATGTTAACACACACTACCAAACACCAGGTTTGCTGGACCACTCTTCGCACAGCCACTTCCGGTTCACGTTCAATAACTGAAAATTTGTTTGGCGAAAAAGTTACGAAAAATCAGAAAAAAATTGAAAATTTGATGGAAGTTAAAATAGTTGTTTCCATCTTCAAGCAAAACACACTTCAGCCTCAGCTCCATTTATGTGCATCTAGTAAGCCATAAATATAAAAAAAATACAATAATAACCCCCCCCCCCCCCCCCCCCCCCAAAAACACTCTTTTAACGCAACACCAATAATAAAAAAAAAAAATAAAAAAAAAAAAAAAAAAAATTAAAAAAATTTAAAATTCAAAAAACAGCAAAAACAAGAAAAAAAAAAAAAAGGAAGAGCAGAACCACCTCACCACCACCTTTTCCTCCACTTCCCCCCACCCCCCCCCCCACCTCCACCCCCCCCCCCCCGCCCCCCCCCCCCGACCATTTTTTGCCCTTCCCCTTCCCCCTTTTTCCCCCCCCCGCCCCCCAAAAATTTCCCCCCCCCCCCCCCCCAAAAGAAAAAAAAAAAAAAAAAAAAAAAAAAAAAGGTTTTAAAAAATAAAACCGCGGTTGTATTAAAAAAAAAAAAAATAATAAAAAAAAACCCCCAAGAGGTAACAAAATATAAGCAAACTATTATATACACAGTTAAAATTGTTTTGTAATTTTCAATCTATTTACATGCACATAAAGTTTCAAATTTACACGAATTGAAAATTACATTTTGTAATATTAGCGGAATTGAATTTTACATGAACTGCTTAAAATGGCCGCATCGTTGATTTCTACATTCAAGTTTATCTCCCACGTTAGACAAGAAGAGACAAAAGATGAGTTAGAATTGTTTGCCTTAATAACCCAATCAATATAAACATGCAACATCAAGGAAAAAGAGGAATCCCTATGTATAAAAAATAGCTTAATTTTGATCATTATGGTTCATTCCGTCAAACGCTTTCATGTGGTTGCGATCCATCCAAATATATTTTCAACATTGAAGAAAGCAAGACAAATGCGTTCTTAGAAACATGCTAGTTTAATTTAACACCTCCTGTTAATGAGTTGAAAGCAATGGAGAAACTCTAAAACTTATACAATATATCTAAGAAGAGTACATTCTTGTTGCTGGGGAAGTCCAGATAATCAACTAATCGTAGGTAAAAGCACAATTAATTCCTAGACATCGATTAAATCAGCTTCAAATGAAACGACAGCTGATATTTCTTCAACTATTTACCTCGTTATCAGGTTTAAACACCAGATTTGAGCGCTAAAAACCGCAGTTACAAATAAATATCCTCTTTTGACCTCTGCTTATGGATGTCGAATGACAGCTAAGCAAGAAAGGCAGAACAGTTGTTCTACGCGATAAATTTCGATGGTAGAAGATTTATAATTACTCGTTCGTGTAATTTCGTATCGGAAAGCATGGAAAACGAGCTCACTGTGATTGATTATTTTTGCAATGTATCAATCAATGAAATGAGACGTATTTTTCAATGCACTGCTTTTGTGCACGGTTTTTAATTTAAAATTAAATAAAGCAATCCATTACATTGCTATATTTCTACTATTCAAACGTTTTACATTGCATGTAACTTTCATTATTTTTTGCTGTGTAAGCCTTTCTTTTTTTTTTTTTTCACCCCCCCGCCCCCATTAAATAAAATAACTACCCCCCCCCCCCCTTCCCCCGATTTTTTTTTTTTTTAATTTAAAAAAAAGAAAATAATGATTTTCACACCAAAAAACAAAAACCCCCCCACATACAACACGCACTGGGATTTAAATTCACCAAAAATAAATTCCGAGGTATGAGACTACCATTAATTGAGAAATAAACTAAAATTGTAGTGAATACTGGCGAATAAAACACAACTATCTATCTATGCTTAAGTAATGTATTAAATATGGTAGGGCAAAGGTTACCTTCAAACTTTCACATTTTCTTCATGTTTAACGAATCGGTAAATTTACTGAATGGTATTTCATAATTTTGTCAAAAATAATAGGAAATGTAATGTGCCGTTCAGACTACGAGCTGTATCACTTGATAAAAAGTAGCTTAATATCAATGTTCGTATAGTTAGTTTCACTGGAAATAATGCATCTGACGTCTCATATCAAGATTCGTTATGTCAAGTAATATAGCGACCTTGGGGTCGAAATTAAATAGAGTTTATTTCCACAACTTGATAGCATTTTGTCAGGCGTGAGAAAGTTCAAAAACCATCTATAACGATCAGTGTAAATTAACAGTGATTGGACATACCAGATTTTTGCATTGAATAGTCAAGACTGTATAAATAAGGGGTGTATATTAAATTTAATATATATCGACACTAATATAAAGACAAAACATTTGCCGAATAAATCCATCGTCGGGAAACATTGTTTTTAATTTGACGAGACAAATATCGAATCAAATAACTTGGCTAACCACTGAATTAACCTGTAAATCAGTGAACAGTGGAGTGATAGTTCGGTCTATTACGCTGCTCTTAATTTAAACTGCTAAATATATTAATTTTAAAGCAATTTAGATTTTTCAATACTATTTTTTTTAAGAAGCAAACAATTCGTGATGGAGAATAAATCCATTTGCCATTTCCATTTCGTGATGGAGATTTGTCATTGAGAATACAAAACAATTCTTGAGAGTCAGTTTGAACCAATTACTATCTACAGTAAAGATGCTGTTGAGATCACTTACAAATTATAAAATTATGATTCACTCCATTGAGAAAATAAACATTTTCAACTTAGCTGGAAAACCGATATGAACAGATTCAGTAGATTTAGAAGCGTAGTGACAGTGGATTAAAAGTAATCAAGGAAAAAAACTCCAGGTCTGGATGGGATTCACGATGTGGCTTTGATAGTAGCGTCTAAGCATTCCTAGACTTATTTAGGAGTATTTTGCAGATAATTTCTGCACGATGGTCACATTTCTGATAGATGAAAGATTAAGGCATTAGTTTTGCTACCAAAACCAAAATAAAAACAGTAGTGTTATTAAAACTGGTGCTTCAAAACAACAAACAATCCCTTGCAAACAAGCAAATCTAGGGTTTTTATTTATTGAGGCGAATCTACGATTGAGAGACTCTCTCTTGCCTCGCCATTATAAAACTATGGATTGATTCTTTAACACAGATCGCAAGATAAGAGTGCATAGCTCCTCTGTCAGATGACGAGTCTGACTTTGATTCGGCTGAAGAGGGAACATCGTTCACTTTTCCGGAAGGTGCTTCAAGGAAGCGAAGACGCGTCCGCCCACGGAAAATAGCTGAAAAGAAGCCCGAGACCAGCTTTCCCATTTAAAAAAAAGGTGGAAAAAAGGAAAAAACAATTCCTCCTGGTTTCCGTAGTACTAACTACACCCAGGACTTTCCATCTCTCCCGGGGACATCTAAAACCCCTGAAGCCCCTATTTTAAGAACAGAAGCCCCCTCCTCAAGTGGGCTGTTCTCATTTGATGACATTGCCGAAGGTATCTTCAAGTACCTCGAAATTACTGACCCTCTTAAAAGCATTGTTCTTGCAATGCTTCCCTCAGTGAAAACTTTTTTGAAGCAATTGACAATCAAGTGGCCCTTCCTTGCAGTAATCATTTCCTTCGCGAGTAATCGGCTCTATCCTCCTAACTTTAGTTTTAAGATAAATGATGTATGTTTATAAATATGAGGCTCTGTAAAGCTGATTCGATTGAGCCTGTACAGATAAACGATTATTTAAAAAAAAAAAAGATAAGAGTGCTGGCTAGCATATTGGGCAAACAGCCAAACAAAAAAAATGTGAAAATGATTTAGCTATTGGCGAAAGAGAAAGTAAACAGAGTGAGTCTCTCAATTGTAGATTCGCCCTAATGAAAAAAAAAAACCTAGAAATATACGTCATCTTTAAAACTCTAAAGACGCCCACGCATGTCAATACTGCTGTCAGAAGGGGTAAGGTTTTATTTCCAATTTAGAAGCCTCTGCATGCATGGATGAGCTGAGCATCACGTGACCTGTACAACCACTCTTCTTTCATAGAATCAGCCCTTAATTCATGATTGACGCATATTTAATAGTAATCAGTTGATTGAGCTCTTAAATTAAAACTTAGTTGGGTGTTAATGCTGTTCTTCAAAACATCTTATTGAGCTCCAATCAAGTTTGATCGCCGTCGGAAAGATCACTATCAATCCTAATTTAAAATATCGTAACTCCCCGTCGTAACTGCTCGTTACATCGCGAAAAAATCATAGCTAAATTAAAAACCATAGCAAGAGAAACCTAGGTGTGCGGCCTACTTTGATCCCAAATCAAGCCAAATAGATTGTAAAAGAGAAGAAGTAAAACTAAACCATTCCTATCCAATCGCAATAGATCAGCTTTGATTGAGCTAATATGATTTTTAATCGAATTGAATTCAGATTAGAGTTTATTCGGGGATACCGTCTTAATCCAATCCTCAATTGATGAGTTAATCGGAGAAGGATCAAGACAGCAATTTGAACGTTATGCGACCAGGAAATAAATGCAAGTTGAGAAATTTAGGGGCCCTCTGGCAAACACTTACAATTCTCCAATTAGGAACTTTGAATTAAAGATCCATCTAATCGGTATGCGCCGGGATCGGGTTGGCTCAAACCAGTGTGACAGGTATGAAAACCAGCCAGCGCGACTGAGTGAGGCGACGCCGGCTGCTTCTGATTCTATTTGGAAGTTCTTATGACATGTTGCTGCTTTTATCTCGACCGCGGGATCAAAATGGATTGTTAATCGTACCTACCTTCTCCAAACGGTGAACGCGTGGTGGCCGTCACGGCTTCTATGAGCTGGTGCAAAAACCACGCTAGACGCAAGGTTGCAATTTTGAAGGAAACATTCACAATCGTGGGCAGATGGAGCTAGTTGATTGGAATTTAAAGCACATGTGCCTGATTACGGCACTGTTAAGCGTTTTACGGGACGCAACTTTGGATCACGCTAAACCTGATCCTTTGGTATACGTTGCCGTCACTGCATTCGCTTTGTGTAGGTACCTATCGTTAGTCGAAACAATTCGTATTTTGTTAGGAGTTAGGTTTCTGACTGAAAACAATTTCAACTTCCCAAGCGTCAGATTCGTATGTTATTATGCATACAGATATATGTGTGTCCAATTTAAATCGTTGGATGTCTGTTTGGCTAGCATGCACATACATATAGGGTAGAGGCAACAATTACGGAATATGCATTAAATGCAGTTGAAACGTTATATGACAAGGTTTTATTTCAAATATAATCTTGGAAGCTTTCAAATTAATAGCTAAATTAATTTTTTTTCCAAACACCACTAGCTGGTCTGTTCTTCATTTTGTTATGGACATGATTGAATATTGATTAGTTGTCTTGTCTTATCCACAATGTGTAGCCAACCCTATGTCACTCTGCATTTATGCTGGGACATTCCACAATACCCATCAGTACACCAGTCCGCAGAACCTCCAGAACCGCACGCTCTTGGGACGATTAGGTTACAATCAGCAAACCTTCGTCTAACTACCTACTCTACCACTCGTTACCCGCAGCCATGACTCGATAGAAAAACTCACACGGTAGCTCTGCCAAGAGCATATAATGAAAAACCAAACCTCCTCAAACGAACATGTTTAGATTACTTATATATATAAATCAAAAACTTGGATCGCAAGTCATTCGCTTTCGTCAACCGTCAAAAGACAGTCTTGCGATTTGTAAATGATCGATGTTATGTCAGCGTCTTTACCATGCAACGGATCCGTCGTCCGATCGCGCAGGAAGAAGACATCATCATCGTCTTTGTAAAATCGCCTTTGGTCGCCTTCACCGCCATCATCATCATCATCATCAGCAGCAGCAGCAGCAGCAGCAGCAGTGTGCATTAAAACGACATTAATTATCGCGCGGTGGCATCATGCTTGTTTTGCTTACTCGGAGAAATTGGTTTCAAATGTCCGCCTCTTGTTGAGCTAGGGACAAGTCCCGTATAATGAGTGTCTATAAACATACAACGGTCATCGCGATCGAGTACCAAATTGGACAGAATCTTGATAGAATCTGTTTTACAGCTACCGGATTTAATTTAAGTTTTTCTATCCATGATTTTTGCAGATTTTGTTGTTTTTCTACATTTTGGATAGGGTCAGAATGTTTCCGAGACACCGAAAGCATTCGCTTTTTCATATCTTTTTTTTTTTTTGCTGAACCATTAACAACGACTGTAAACTTGAAAACTTTCTCACACTTTGGTGCTGTCGAGGTAGTCAATATTTTGCAATTGTTTTCAAATATGTCCCATTGGTGGCTGTTTTTTATAAACTGTTTTTCACCGTGACTCGTGCCAAAATAATAACTGAAAAAGTGATTACAGGGTTACGCTTTTCGGAACATGTTTGGGTATTGAAATACCATGACATGGATCGGAGGATAAATGTTACACTTGTTGTGTTGCTTTGGTAAAGATAACTGACACGGAATTAAAAAAAAATCGTTGGTTTCAGGTTTGTTAATAATATTGAGCTCCAATTTTTTGATGTAGGTAAGTTAATCTAATGTTCTCAGAAAATATAAACCGTTGGGAATGTTTTTCAGTTTAGGTACAATTGGTGCCAGCATAATAACGGTACATAAAGGGTGTCCACACTCAAATTGCATCACTTTAAACTCGTCCTAAAAAACAAGTCTCTCAACCGATTGTCATGAAATATTCTGGAAATAAAATGCAATGTATAATCTTGGTTTAGGTATTTTTATTTCACTTACCAAATCCAAAAGCCCGAACTTTCTTCTTAATACCACGCATATGATTGGTATTGTACAACGCTTGAACCGACATTTTTTTCCGCTTTCAACCATGACTTCAACATTTCCTGTTCTGTAGTGACAACTTTAGGATGCTTGCAAAGTTCGTGCTGCATTATAGTCCAATATTTTTCAATTGGCCGCAACTCTGGAGATTTTGAGGGATTAAGATCCTTCGGCACGAAATTGACACCATTCGTCTTGTACCACTCCAGAACATCCTTGGAGTAGTGACAAGAGGCTAGGTTGAACCAAAAAAATTTAGGAACGTTGTGTGTTTTGAGAAACGGAAGCAGTCGTTTTTCATTCATTCTTTCATGTATACTTGACCATTTACAGTTGAAGTTGTCACGACAGGCTTGCTCCGTTTACCACACGAACAAATCTCCTGCCAAATCATGAATTTCTTGGGAAACTTTGACACTTGCTGTTTTCTGAGAGACTCTGGAACATCGAACTTGTCTTTCGCAGTCACATACTGTTTGTCGGGAATTTGTTTAAAGTCCGCTTTTACGTGTGTTTCATCGTCCATGATGCAGCAGTGTGGTTTCGTCAACATTTTTGTGTACAGCTTACGCGCACGTGTTTTATCTGTTCTATTCTGTTTTTCATTGCGGTTTGGAACTTTCTGAACTTTGAATGAACGGAACCCGGCTCGTTTCTTGGCTTTCTGAACGAAACTTTTGGACTGGTGAATTTTCAACATCTTTCCGATGGCTCGGTGCGAAAGACGTGGGTTGTCGAGATGCGTGTGCAAAATGTTCTCGCGCACTTGCTGTTCCTTCGACTCCATTTTCGAAACTAAGACACATTTCACAATGAAACTCACGCAGTGTAAACAGTACACGCTGAGGTCATTTCACCCAAAATTTCGTTTAAATCAACCCAAAAAGCGAAATGTTACAGCTTATTGAAAGTGATGCAATTTAACTGTGGACACCCTTTAGTGTATAAATACAGCAGTAATTTAAGTAAAATATTCGTTCGAAAAATTGTTAATGTCCCTTCTGGGTCTGATCCAAAGATGGTTCAAGTCTGAGTATTAGTTGACAGCGGCCTTCGTAGCTGAATGGTCGAAACGGACCGTTCCAAGTCAATATACGAAGTGCATATTGAAAAATGCGACGTTGATCCGGTTTGATTCTCATGGCACCGCTCTTTTAGTTAGGGAACGTCCATTAATTACGTCACGCAAAAATTGACTTTTTGTAATTCCCCCCCCCCCCCCATGTCACGTTTTTTGTATGGACCTTCAAATTTTTTTGTATGTATCGTCACGTTTTCTCGAACCCCCCCCCCCCTACTGCGTGACATAATTAATGGACCTTCCCTTAAGCGGATGCCTAAACCGCAGAACAATATTGAAGTGCAAATTGAGAGTATCAAGAAACAGTTGTACGATTTCAGGCAGTAGATGTTGGAATATTTTTAAGCCATCCGGAATATGGTTTTTCCAAATCTTCAGAGTGAGCATTATACGTAAATTCAATCCGACGATTTGGAAACGGTATATATTTTGTTGAAATAGGGTGATAAAACTTGCTGCTACCAAAATATGCTTGCGGGGCTCAGATTTTGACACCTCTGTATGATGGGCGCTCTTCGAAGAGTGCAACCTATTTGAGCGCCTGTCCTCCATATCAGGAGCGGCAATAAACGGCGTTTTTAGGAGCGGCTGCAGCCGTCATAGTGCCAGCTTAGAACTCTAAAAAGTGCTGTGCATGATGGTCCTCTGGCTAGACAGTGTAAACTAACCTTCACTCTCAAAGCCTAAGTCGAGGCGCCCATTAATGTGGCGGAGCTGTGGTATCACATACCATGTCAAAATATCGAGTCAAAGTCTTGTGGCGTGAGGCGAACGTCGACAAGGTGTTTTGACATGCTAGCAGATGCCGCACCTCCGCCACATCAGTGGGCGCCTGGCCTAATGTTGATTTGAAATTATTTCTTTCGATACATTGTAATGGTCACCTCCATGCATGGAGTGGAACAAGAAACATAATTAGTCTCATGTACCCGAATTCTTAATAACATTATTTGGTAATTGTATTAGTATTTGAGTCAACATTTTTTTTTTGAATTCATAAACTTTTGCCCTGTAGTGTGATTCACTCATCCCCGCATCACCACGGAACCTCCTTCAACCCCCATCATGAAGCCAGTTCAAAGTCACCTTTTGCTACGCTTCGCAAATTCAAGCAGTATGGGAAAATTTATTGTTTGCCTTAAGGCAAAAAAAATATTATCCGTGAGCAAAATCGGCGACTATCTGCGACTAAAGACGCAGAATAAAAGGCTAAAATGTGCTGATTGCAGTTGGTCACCATTTGCCGGTTTGACGAAGTGACGATTGGTGTATTGCGAAAGGAAGCGAGCCCCAAAGGAAGTGCAGCGCATGGAAATGTACCGTTAAGAATGTCACGAGGCAACCTGCAATCCTGCTGGAAAAGTAGATCAAGTTCAGCCGGCACTGTCGTGTTCCCATTTGCAGTCTTGGCATTGCAAACTGAATTTATTTATTTTCCTCTGGTAGCCAGTCTTCCACATTCCAAACTATTTCCCTGCAGAAACTGATGCCTTTGCGCAAATGTGGGAGCACTGAAACAATCATCGATTTCTTCAAAATATTGTTACGCAATGTCATGGTCCAGGTAATACGCCATCATTTGGGTATCAGCTGTATTTAAAAGATCAATTTTCAATCAGTTAACAGAGACCACGGATTTCCACACTGCGCTGTTTGTAGCCAAACTGTCTGGTTTCGAATTGCCCTCCATGTCACAGCACAATGTATGTAGGACTGGGTGAAACACGTTGTTTTGCTTTTGGTGTCCTCGCATCGGTGAAAAGGAAAGTAAAACATGTCGTAGAAAACATAATTGGGTGGCATTTTTCAATGTACTTGTTGGTTTGGCTGACAGTGCAGTCCTCAAGCAGACGGGCCGACCTTCGAGTAATTAGGAAGAAAGTGTGAAATTTCAATAAAATTAATACGCTTGACTCAACCCTTGGAATGGCATAAGACTCACGAACTAGGGCAAGTGGTATCAAAGGCTTTCTACGAACTGACGCTATAATAAATCAGATACTTTTTAACGGTTCGTGATTCATGGTAATAATTTGAATGTTGTGGATGTTTATGATTTATACGGCTGATCCATGAGTAATGAAGTAATTTGACCTACGCCAATGCGCCCTACTCCTCCGTACATTTTTTGTAATTTGGGTTTTGTTTTCCTTTCATTTTTTTTTCAGAACATACAACTCGACGGTGGTATCCAGTCATAGCTCAGGCGGTTCGGTAGACAGCTGCTCACAATCGAGTGGCTCTACGCTGCACTATCCAACGGCTTCCCATTCAGCTGGTTCATATTCTTTATTGAATAACAACTATCGTCCTCTGAGTGGATCATCGAACATCCACAGTGCACATAACGGATTGAGTTTATCGTACGTTTCGGGGGCTAATCACAGCTCGACATCTGGAGGTTCGGTAGTGTCGCGTTTGAACGGTGGAGCAACATCAACGGTCACCTCCGGAAGCAGTAGTAGTGCTGGAACTGCAGGAAACTCCTTGGATGGACTTCCTACGTCCAGTGCTATTAACAACAGTGGTGTTAGTTTGAATACTACCGGCAGTGGAACGTCAGCTGCCACATTGGGTTCGACCGAGCTGGGGATGTCGCATTGGCTGACCGACGGTACAGTCAAATCGGAAATTCGCAGCCCAGGACTAGACGCGACGATTGCTAGCGGAAACCTGCCAGTCGGTTCCACACACTTGGATAGCTCGCTATTCTGTGCCAATCCAAATAACCTGGACGCCCTACAAAGTTCTACAAACTCGTATGATAAATCCGAATACTACCCATACGCCTACAACATGCAGCAATACGCACCGTTCACGTATTCATCCTATGGCTCACCGTACCAAACGAGGACATCCTCGAAAATCCCTTCGCCAAATACATATCTTCCGTCCAGCTATGCGGCGGCTGCAGCTAACAACAACTCTGCACAAATCTACTCTTCCTATGGTTACAATAACTTCGCACAGTTCGGAACTAGTCAACAGGACTACTACAACTACAATGATCCAACGTACTCACCGTACTACCAAACAGCAACTTACCCACCGTACGTCAGCTCACCTGGATCCAGTGGAAGCCAAAGTTTCCACGTGGCGGCAGGCCTATCTGCGGAGAGCCCTTCGGAAGGGCATTCAGCAGCAACACCAACAATGTTGGCACATTCGCATTCGCCCCAATCGCCCCTGTCTATCTCACCTACCATCCAGGCTGGTTCGGCGGCAGCAGTGGCAGCGGCGGCGGCAGCTGCAGCGGCTAAAACTACCCCTTCAGGAAAACCAGGACGGGCACGGGGGCGACGACACGCACATCCAAGCCCAACGCGGAGTTCCACCTCGGAACCGGGAGTGACAGAGAAAGCGCCGGAAAGGATCTTTGTGTGGGATCTGGACGAAACCATAATTATATTCCACTCTCTGTTAACGGGGACCTATGCGGCCAAGTATAATAAGGTGAGCGTGAAATTTGTTAAAATTTCATTTCATTAAATAATTCATACATCATAATCATACATTTTAGAATACCTTAAAACAATGCTAAATCTAGAGTTGGTGGACGGAATCGGGCCTCTAAAAGATTTTATAATAAGGAAAAGCTGAATTTCCCCACTTATTTTCCATTCCTTTTGCTTTTTCCTTCCCCCAGAGTCGTGACCACCACATGCAGCTGGGCTACCGAATGGAGGAGCTGATATTCAACATGGCGGACGCCTTTTTCTTTTTCAATGACCTGGAAGAGTGCGATCAGGTACATATCGACGACGTATCTTCGGACGACAACGGACAGGATCTGGGCAATTACAATTTTTCCGCCGATGGTTTCCACACCGGAACGGCACAAGGTAAATAACCGTACGGATGAACAGTGCCATTCCATTTGGCTTTCACTGCGCTGGGTTCGGTTCATCATCAAAACGGATCGGCAATAGTCCTAAGCAAATGTTTACCGCATTGTGTGTGGCGTCTATTTGCAGTTCAATTTCTCATTCCTACGCTTTTTCCTTCAATTTCCTAATACATTTTTTCTCTTCTATCATTATTGTGTGTACGCTGCAGGAGCTCCACCTAATATTTGCCTTCCTAATGGCGTTCGCGGAGGCGTTGACTGGATGCGAAAGCTGGCATTTCGCTATCGGAAAATTAAGGACACCTACAACACCTACCGAAATAAGTACGTATGACATGATTTATGACCAGTTCCATGGAAAGTATCTAATGACTTTTTCTTTTCGTCATATTTTTTCCTAATCAAAGTGTTGGTGGTTTGCTCGGACCTCAGAAACGGGAGCACTGGATGCAAGTTCGATCTGACATCGACTTTGAAACGGACAGCTGGCACAGTTTGACGTTGAAATGTTTGAACATGATTTCCCAGCGAGAAAACTGCGTTAATGTGCTGGTGACGACGACCCAGTTAGTTCCAGCTCTGGCCAAAGTGTTGCTCTACGGTCTAGGGCAGATATTTCCAATAGAGAATATTTATAGTGCAAATAAAATAGGTAAGAAGCTTTGATGTTTTACTTTTTCGTCTCATAAATTCATTTCCGACTACTTTCAACACTTAGGTAAGGAATCCTGCTTTGAGCGAATCGTGACCCGGTTTGGTCGAAAGAGCACCTACGTGGTTGTTGGCGATGGTCAAGACGAGGAGAGCGCTGCCAAAAATCTTAACTTTCCTTTCTGGCGGATATCCAGCCACAGCGATATTCGGTCGCTGCATACCGCCCTGGAGATGAACTTCTTATGAAGATGCTCACCGATGATCCCTCCAGCTCCGGTCGTTGTCGTCTTTGCCCTACCAGGTGTTCTGGCTACGATGACCACGAGTTTCATCTTGCTGTGAATTCAAATACAAGATTCTAGTGAAATTAGGCAGTTTCAACATTAATGTGAAAAGACAACGGTTCAGTTAAAATGATAAGCTTTTGAAACTAAGTACATGTGTACATTGTAGAAACAAGTACCAAAACCACTTAATCAACTAAACTAAAATATCCATTGTCAAAGCTACAATTTGTTATTTTTCGAATTCCCATCATATCAGTATTCAGTCAAGAAAATTTCAAAATGTGGAATCATTCATTTTTAGGAAAACTGTGTTCAAATCAATGCTCAACTGATCCATCTGTAACACGCATCGAACACAGAGTCAACCCCTTTCCCAGTGCATTAATCGTCCTCCTTTGGTTTGATTGTTATAAAAAATTGAATCAAATTATATGAGATCATTTGTGTTGAACTAAGTTGTACTATGTAATAGTTGAATTGTAAATCACTGTTGATCTTTTGGATATAAGTAAATCCTCCAAAAATAGTCACATGTCGAATTTCGGTATGAAGTATGCGATCAGAGAATGAAACATTAACTCAGTACGAATATGACGAGGGAAAGTTAGTTTTTGTACAATAGTGTTGTAGAGATGTAAGGATATCACCTGTACATAATGTCATTTGAATAGAATCAAAATACGATTATATATACCTACATAAATCTTTTATCTTGAAATTTATGAGAAAAATATGTAAAGCAAAGGAAAACATGTATTTATAAGCACTATTGATCAATAAAGAAACCAAAATGTAAATGTGAGATTATTATTTTACTTCGGCAGAATTTATTAATAACAAGAGGTTGAGTTTTTTGGCATCGCAAATGATCCAACGAATCAGTTGAAGGTTTGGGCTGTTCCGAAGAAAACTGAGCCCATGTAAGTTTTGCTATCCTCTTATATGTTGCTCAAACTTATGCACTAATTAAAGTGCAATCAGCCTTCATCAGCATCGTAAGACTTCATAAGCAGTTTTTCCGTTAGAAATCAAAATACTGTCAATGTGCAGGTTTTTAACTTTGAACGGAAAAACTGTTTTTAAATTTTGATGATGATGATGATGTTCCATAAATAATGAAGATGGCCGTTTGCACCTTAAGATTATTTTCCTAGCGCAATATGTAACGTTATGCATTGTTCAGACTACAGACTTGTAACATAATACAAGGGTGTTTTGAAATCTATCTACAAGGAAAATGTCATCAAGATAGCCTTGTATTATGTTGCAACGCTGTAGTATGAACAAGGCATTATATATGATTTTATTATATTTTCTACACTCACCTTGATTGTTGACCTATCGAACGAAACACGTTAAATATTATTGATTCAGATAAAATTCAGATTTAACCTTTATAAAGCGTGTTCGGAAATATGTTTTTGTCATCATACGAACGTTATAAGTATAACAGAAATCCAAACAAATCTTTTTCTTAACATTTATTTTCCTCAGATATGTTCCTTTACACTTTTACAATAATAGATTTAAATTTCACCCTCACACACAAACTTTCAGACCTTTGCTTGGCTCCGGCCATCAAGGTTTGGACAGGCTTCTCTCCTCTGGTTTTGTAAACTTTTTTCCATTTCTGCTTGAAGTTTTGAACCGATTCTGACTCTCCTCCCATTTTTCGACAATTAGCCCTCATTATTGCCCAAAATTTCTCGATCGCTCGGAGCTCTGGACAGTTTGGTGGATTAATGTCACGAAGTACCACAATGACATTATTTTTTTCGTCACGGTTGAGTTGTGGCAAGATGCCAAATCGGGCCTAAACAGGGTGATTTTAGAATGCTGCTATAGAAATGGCAATAAGCGTTTTTGAAGGCACTCTTTGATGTTTATTTTACTGTTAATATTCCCGGTTGATATGAATGGTTGGCTGATTTTACCGCACGTACAGATGATTTGCTAAAACCGATATTTTTTCTCAATTTTTTCTATCTTCTGTTTTTTAAACTTAGACTCTAGGCTTTCTCTGTCCTGTAGAATTTATTATCAGGGATTTGTGAAAAGTCAGCCTTCACGTATGTTTCATCGTCCTGTACGTTGCAACCTGTATGTTTGGTTAACAACGAATCATATAGCTGTCATCTCGGCGAGGTTTCTTCTGGGCTTTGAATGACCTCAGTCTACATCCCCTTTCTTGGCAACATCTCATAAATGACCCATCGTATATAAGTCGAAAATGTTACACTTATTACGATTAAACTTAAAAAAAAAAAAAAAGAAAAACCACAATTATATACGATTTTGACAAAAAATGTAGAAATATACGATACTATCTAAACATCGTTATACGACTTCTGCTTGTCTGGGTAAGAAGTTACTACACTGGGCTGTGGAGTTCAAAGAACCTGCTGGATATTCCATAAACTTCCCTCTTCCAACAAGTGCGGAGATCTTCCATAACGTTCAGACCTGAGCAGAACACAAAAGCATATGAATACCTAATTTTGATCTTGATAACTGGCCTTGGTATTAAAGAGCTCAGATGAAGAGGTAAAATACCTAAGCAAAATACCTAAGAATTGCAAGCAAAATGTCTCTAGAATAACTAAACTTGATATTCCGGATACCTGGGTAAGTATCTGGTCACCTTAGAGGTATTATTTTGGTATTGTCTTACCTCAACTCGGTATTCGCATGACATTGTGGGAACAATTTGATGGTATTATCCTCAGGTATTTTACCTCTTAATCTGAGCTCATAAATACCAAGGCCAGTTATCAAGTTATTCGCTTCTGCTCGGGGAGAGCTTCTTTCGACAAGTTAAAAGCACTTCTTATTACAAGCTCGGAGAACTTTTTTCGATAAGTTCGATGCACTTCTTCCTACAATTTCGGAGAACTTTTTCCAACAAGTTCATCGATCTTCTTACAGCAAGTTAGGAGGACGTTTTCCGAAACGTTCGAAGGACTTTATCCAACAAGTTCCTTCGACAAGTTCGGATAAATTCTTTGGACAAATTTGGAGAACTTTTTCCGACAAGTTCGTAGACCTTCCCTCTAAAATTTTGTGGGACTTCTTTCGATTAATTCGGAGAACTTCATTTGACAAATAACTTCATCTGTCAAGTTAACAAAATATCTTCAGATGAATTTAGAGAGCATCATCTAACAAGCTCAGAGAACTTACTTCAACAACTTTGGAGAACTTCTACCAATAGCTCGTAGAATGTCTTTGGGAATGGTTCGGAGAACTTCTTTCAACAATCTCAGACAAAATTCCAAAAAGTTTGAAGCACTTCTTTCAATAAGTTCGGGGATCTTCTTTCGGAAATTTCTCAAAAATCTTCCGACAAGTTCGTAGATCTTCTTTTATTAAGTTTGGAAAGTTTATTCTTAGAAATTTGCAGAGCTGCTTACGACAAGTTCGCAAAACTTCTTCCGACAAGTTCGGAGAACTTCTTTCAAGAAGTTTAAAGTGTTTCTTCCGATGATTCTTGCAATAAAATATGCCCGAACAAAGCCCATGCTGTCCTAAGTTTTTAAATTATCTTGAAGTCTCATATCGACTATGAATAGTCCAGAAGATAATTTACATAGTTTTTAGCTTAGCACATTGGTTCCAAGCTTAATGAATCATTTCTAAAACATAACTTACATGGAACAACTCCTTAAACATTCTGTCAAAATAATACAGCAAATGAAAACAAAAACATCGATGAAAGTACCGAAAAGCACAAGAATGTATTGCAAGGTGCAAGGTTCAGGGTTTATTTGGGACGATTTCGATTCTGAAGCCTATTTCAAACCACTAGTTTCGTATTGATTGTTGACTAAACCGTCAACAAGTCGCCTGAACTCTATAAGCAACAATCAATGTGCAACTAGCGATTTGAAATTGGTTCACTGGTGTAGAACCCCTAGGTCCGAAGTATACCTTGCAGTCTGCTTTTCGGCACCTTCCGGTACTAGTATCTTGATTGTTGTTTTGATTCACTATGTTATTTTGACACAACATTTGAGAATGTGTTGGTGTGAGCTACATTGTTAGGGGCGAATCATTGAGCTTGGGACCGAGCTTGGGACCGATGTGCTAGTACTGACTGAGCCAAGAAAAATATCGTATTTGTTCGAGACCTACTGGTCTTAGAGTTAGTCTATGCTATAAGGCTGTGTTGGCATATTTTGATGCAATCGGCATTGCACCAGTCGTGTTAGATCCAGTTCATTATTTTATCTAAGCTCAAGATCAATTTGAAGAACCTAGAACATCTAATTTCCATGAACATTTGGTTTCAATATAACTGACATGAAAGCATACGAAAGTGGCTCTTTGTCCCTGTCTAGGAGTTATTTGTTGCAATCCGCATTGAACCAGTCCTGCTTGATCTAATAGATCATTTGATATGATCTCTTGGATGATTCGAAGAACCTAGAGCATATGCTTCCAATATAACTAAACCGTCTACTAGTCGTACATCCTTACAAACATTTTCCGGTCTTGTTGAGTTGAGCCGACAATATTATTTGGACAATATTCTTCTAGAATGTTGAATAATTTTTGAAGCCAAGCAATTCGTTTCATTCGTCTTGTTTGGACATTTATTAATTTTTCAGTTGTAAAATGTTCAAAATCAATAGTTTTCAATATTGGAATCGACGCGTATTGAATGTCCCGATCGATTGAGTGAAATAATTTGGAAATCGATCGTTCAATATCTAACAATATTTCGTGACGCTCCGACGTTACATGTGCCCTAGTAATGAAAACACAGACGTAGTGTTGGACGTGGTCCTGCGTCACAAATTAAAATTTTAATACTACATAGAGACAAATTTGATAGTCAAATTTACCATTATTGGGGGTTAGGATGACTATTGCAGTATAGTGATTTTGAACCGACTATGATCATGGTCAAAACGACCATTAAAAATAGTTGATACAACATTTTCCATAATGTTGGAATAGTCCTTGTTACCATGATGATAGTCAAGAATGCCATGATCGTGGTGAATTCGACCATTTTCATGGTTATTGTTACCATTATATGCGATAGTCATCCTGACCATGATTTAATTGTCGGTATAACGAGAGAATTTTTCACAGAGTATGAATGGCGTGAATTTTATGGTTTGTCAACGGCGCAGTCAACCCTCACTCCGACCCTGTTAACAAGCAATTAGTTTATACCAGGGACCTGACGAATAGCAATTTTCCTGTAGCCAACATCTCCAATACCTACGTGATAATTTGCTAATACCAGCGGCTGGATAGTCATGAAGAAAATCGATATAGTTTTTGGCTCAGGAAGTTCAGCACATCGATCCCATGCTCGGTCCCTTAATGATTCGCCCCTAATTACGTATCTCGCACGAACACACCCTCAAATATTCTGTCAAAATAACACAGCGAATCAAAACAAAAACAAATTTTCTAGTACCGAAACGCGCAAGAATGTATTGTAAGGTAACAAGCTGCAAGGTGTAATTCGGACCAAGGGGTCCTTCAACAGTGAACCAATTTCAAATCGCTAGTTTTACTTTGCTTGTTGCTAATAGCCAGATGACAGTCTATATTACGTGATATAAATTTTCTTGGTGTCATATGTCATACATATTATTTCCAGTGAAAACTAGATACATTATTATTGATATCCAGATAGGCTTTATCAAGTAAGATAGTTGTAGCACAGAGAACAGACATTGATGTCCATATACCATTTCTTGAAAAACCTGTGTAAAAGTTAATATGCGCAGCCGGTATAAAAAGCAAGTTCAGAGAAAAATAAACAAAATTTTTCAGGTTATGTGCTAGGCTTCTTATTGATAAACATTGACATGACAGTTCTCGCACAACTACAGCGCCGCCTACCAGGAGCATAACGACATACATTTGAAATGTCGGTTTAAAGTTTTACACAAGTAGCAGACCGAAGATGAACGTCTGTTCTCTGTGGTTGTAGTGTGAACGGGCTATAACCCCCAATATTGGTAAAATTGACTATCAAATTTTTCTCTGTGTAACAGGGCTATTTGAAAACTAGTTTTCTCCCATTGGAATAAAGCCTGAACAAATATTAGCGCAACTGGCGGTGACTGGCGGAAACTGATACAGGGATAGACTAGACGCTACTCATATTCTCTTACACATTACCACAAAATATTAATCAATTTGCATAGAGTGAGTCGTATGTAACTTCGTTTGTGGTACGACCTTGGGTACGACAGATGTAATTTATTATATTTCTCGCTTAAATGATAGTAAGTCATTCGTAAATTTGAGCCATATCAAGCGTTAAAAACATGTGCCATAGGTAATGAGCTAAGGATAATACCTGAGTACCTATTAGAATGTTTATCTGGTTTTTGCTTCGAACAATGTTGGTCTTCCCGAGCAAAGACACACGAAACAATCAACACGTTTTTTGTGCTCTCTCCTAGGTGTCTCTGCTGGTCGGCAATTTTCTAAGCACGCATGACATTTCGATGACAGCTTGCAACGCGTGTGAACATTTTTGACGCAAGCCGTTTTCTGTGTTTGCCTGCTAGTAGTAGCTTACAAGTAGTGGTGATTTTTCCTTCTACATTTTCGATTCGGTCGCATTTTTCTGCGAAGGTGAGTGTTTCTAAAAAGTACTCCATCGGTGGTTTTAGAAATTGTTAATATCTGTTAATTGTAAAGGTTTGCTGCTACTATTTAAAGAGTGTTGGGAATGTTATTTTCCATAACTATATTCATCAAATTTTACCATTTATGAGTTGTGTAAGCTCAAGCTGTTGAATGCTTTAGGGTTAGGATTTGCTGAACTAATTCGCTCTAGTTTTATCATATTTGGCTCTATTCTGTAATTTTTAACAGTTAAGATTTGTTGGTCATAAGTTAAATCTAGTTATATTCTAAATTTCACTGTAATTATAGCCCGATGAAATGGTGTAATATTTCTCTTCCGATTACATAACAAATTTTTCTGTGCGCACAAAGCAGTCGCTGCTGCTGTTCTTGTAGTCGTCTTGGTATTCGACATTACATAGAATCGCTGACTTTCAAAGCAAATAAAAAGTGTGATCATATGATCCTGGTGCCTGACTCAGAAGAATAGCTAATCTTATTTTGTTTTTGTTTTTCCAACAGAACCAACAGAAATCGAGATGGCCAACGTAAACCTGGCTTCGGTGGTGCTCCGCAATGCCCTTCGTCAGAAGATGGGTGTTCGCTTCTCGCACGACATGATTGTCCAAAAGATTGGAAAGCGCGAGGTTGTCGGCCACGGCTGGAACGGCATGCCGGTGTACGCTGACCGCGTCGATTACCCGATGCCGGCCATCCGCTTCAAGGAAGTGACACCCGACGTTCAGGTGAGCTGATTTTCCTTCTTTGAGTGGGATGGGTGTGGTGTTACAGCACAGCTGATAGTGAGAGCACCGATATGCGTTCATGCGTATTGTTTAAAAATTGTTTCTAAATTATTCATCCATAGAACTTTTGAATGTTTTTTTTTTCGATCGAATATTTGGGGTAAATGCTTTTGATGCTTTTGAATTGACTTTAGACTATTATCAGTGTTGTATTCGGGGTTCATTATCAATAAATTGCACAATTATCGTGCGATGGACCTTATATTGGGCCCTTGTTAGAGGATATTCGAGTGGCCGATTGTGCATAAGATTTTTAGGTATACTCATCTCTCTCGTACTCGATCAGATGTAGAATATAATCACGCTAGCTCGATGATGTCCGGAGAACGTAAATCGTTTTGTACTCGAATAAATAACCCCTCCTAAGCGTTGTAGTATTATAGCCCTTCAACAGTATTTGCATCGAATCGCAATCCATAAAGTTACAATTAGCTTTATTTCGGCATGTTTTCTATTGTGCATAGCTTTGACCAATACTTTTTCAATGTGTCCGGCTTCACAGTCCTTGGTTCTTTGCTATGATTTATTAGAGGTCATAGTTCGGAAAATTAAACCAAACAAAACAAACAATTTATTAATATTATCTTCTTTCGTGGTATTTCAAGCCTTTTGCCTTTTTTGATTCAGCTTGCTCTCAACTAACATTTCTCAAGCATTTTCAGAGTTATTCATTGAAAGCTTTAATTGCTCGTAGCATTTTCGAATTAGACTAATTGTGTAGCAAGTGCAATCATGGACTGATGAACTAATCACTTCATTTATGGCTGCGCTGTAAGGTGATAGTTTATGCACAAATGGCTGCCATCATACCTGATAAGCGATTCGTAAATTCGATTTCCTTAAGGCATAAATCTAAGGAACTGCTAAGATTTCGCATACGTTACATAATCACATTTTACTGAACTGCATATTGTACTATTAAAAACCTAGGTAACGCGCATTAAGTATGTCACCATGTGTAAATGCCAATTTCCAATGCCCTCATCACTTCCCCATCTTCACGAATTCTTTAAGGGGCATCAATATTTCTGTATGGATCGTCACATTTTCTAAAACCCACCTTTCCCCATACAGACCTGACGTACTTAATGGATGATGATACTCTACTTCAAATTTAAAAATGCAAAGTATCACAACATATCAGTCATAATAACGGCCACTTGTGGATTCTATCTCATCTACGGAGGGAATCATGTCCACACTTTGAAATGCTGGTTTTTTCATAGTAAATTCTAGGTTTTCTCATAGTAATTTCAAAAGGTTTGTGCGAATTCAAATGACTTCAAATGATGCGACGATGTAGAATCCGACTTGTATTACTTTAAGCTCTGTAGAACAGAAAATGCATCAGTCTGAAGACCCTTGGTGTTGTAACATGAACCCCCGTTGGGATAACTTAATCACCATCTCCGTGCCAACAGTTCAATAATTTGGACCCATTTCCTTACAGGCTCTCCGCGAAAAGGAGAAGGGTGACTGGAAGAAGCTGTCCGTCCAGGAGAAGAAAGCCTTGTACCGTGCGTCCTTCTGCCAGACGTTCTCCGAAATCAAGTACCCAACCGGCGAGTGGAAGATGCATATCGGCTTGAGCCTGATTGTCCTGTCGATGAGCATCGGTACCATGCTGCTGATGAAGGCCTTCGTGTACGATGATGTGCCAATCACTTTCGACGACGAGCACCAGAAGGCTCAGCTCAAGCGTATGCTGGACCTCCAGGTCGGTGCCGTTACCGGTCTCTCGTCCAAGTGGGATTACGACAACAACAAGTGGAAGTAAACATCTGTGCCCTCCTTTCCTGGCGGTCATAGGGTATTAGTTGGTAAATGTGTATTATAATAATCCTAGATTGGCATCAGCAATGCGCACGTCATTGGGTCGCAAGCCGTTTTCCAAGATGGCTTAAAATAAATTATGAAGAAAAATCAAACTTAATATTTGCTAAGTTTAACCGCAGTTGTTGGTTGATTGATTGAGAAATGTGTCCCTTTGAAATCTCTGTTTAATAGTTTTGGGGAAACAGAAAACCGTATGCCCTAGGCATAGAATTAGGGATTGCGCTAGGTTGAAGACGCTTCCTATTTGTGATCGCTAGGAAGCGCTGGCTCCCAATTAGATCAGTGATATAAATACTCATTTCAGCCCAGTTGTATCCATAAGTTTGGTTTCACATGACAAGAAGCCTTGTAAGCCTATTAAAGTTACCTATTTTCAGGAGGTATCCTAAAACTGTCAACTAAATATCGGCAGAGATTTGCAATAGACTGATTCAAATTTTAAAATGTTCGCTCCCCTATGCTTGAACGAATTCAAAGTAAAGCCTTATAAGCATCCTTAAATTTAATTTCTTTAATTTTAAACTGACATCCTGTTAGAAATGTGTTTGGGAATTGCTATGGGATACCTCAAATTTTAATTTGCATCGCTCTATATGACTAAATCAATATACTGTTAAATTATTCAGCTTAACATATAAACAATTTCCTCATCAACAACTTTACGAATGACTGTAAGGAACACAAGCTGATTATCATTGAACTCGCTAGCGTCTTATAATTTAG
The DNA here is from genome assembly GCA_024533555.2 of Aedes koreicus. NCBI lineage: Eukaryota > Metazoa > Arthropoda > Insecta > Diptera > Culicidae > Aedes > Aedes koreicus. The sequence goes on along the minus strand of JAHHFK020004600.1, from coordinate 376,265 downwards.
CTCAATCAAGGCTATATTGGTGTATCTGGTGCGAGGAATAGAGCACAACAATCATCACAGTGCACAATGCAGTGTTGCTGACTGAGTAAATGTTTGATCCTGCAAAAGGATTACCAATCTCTGTCATAATCATTACTTTTTCATTTGACGCTTGGCTCATCGACATTTTGTAGCTGCTGAAATTTCCAATACGAATAACTGTTTCCTATAAGAATAACTATTTAGGAAACGAAAAGTGGCCTTTCTCCATATGGTTGCTTCAAGTGGTATGTGCAGTGTCAGTTTGTGATCAATCAATCAAATTTGATCAAATTTCAAGACAGTTCAGGACACGATTTGAAATCGTTTGAGCATAGCTTAGCAAAAATAACAATTAATATGCATCTAATCTAACCCACTGTGCCTTACACGGACTACAAACATCAAGCAACAGAATGTAGAGGCTCATCAAGGCGGTATTCCACTTGCACTTGAAAACTGGGAAATTCAGAGCTCCCTAATTATTTCCGGCCGGTTGTGGTGATTACTAGGCGACGATAATAGTCCTTAGATCTCAATAAATAACAATATGAAAAAAAGTAGAATAAACTCTTATACTAGACATTTGGAGAAACACATTAATCGACTGCATATAACAAACATTTCGAGATCCCCTTTGGCAAAATTACAACAGGGACGCTGATCCATTCAACACGATTTGGCCACTACAGAAATAATTGGTTTTATAGTATTTATTGTATTTATTGTATTTATAGTCGTCAATCAGGAGTAAACCATAAGTTACATTTTGCACTTAATCCTAGTTATAATCAAAGTCATAAAATACATAAGCTTAGTTTAAATAGCGCCTGGTTTACATTACTCGTATGGCGTGACCATTTCGTGTACATTAAATACGTAACTTCATAACTTATCAATCAATGCCTAACTAACCTTAAAAAGAATTTTTGCCTAAGAGTTTTTTTTTATTCATTGTAATATCAATACTTTCACAATTTGCATTATAGCAAGACATCATTTTATTCAAAGGCCCATTTTTGGCATAGTTTGTTCTATGATTGCTAATATAAAAGCGATTTCTGATTATAAGCGGGCGGATAGGAACTTAATTTTTTTTTTCTAATATCTCAGGGGCATTAACTCTTTATGCTACCATAGTAATGTCTCTTGAATTTTGTAATCCCTCTAAATTAATCAAAAAACATTCATGAGATTCATAGGATGGCAGCTGTAAGGTAGTCCAACCTAACTTTCGTAGAGCAAACAGTAAACATTGTTTTTGAACTGATCCAAAAAGGAGAGGGTTCCTCTCCCATGTACGCATTAAAACAGAGTGCGTACAAAAGTACATGAGCGCGATCTAACACGTTACTTTTGCCTATTGAGGTGGCGGATTCGTTCGTGCCTTGATCTACCCCGCAGTGAGATGTTAGGCAAAGGTAACGTCGAGTACTACTTTACCCATGCCGTTTCGCTCAATTTTCAAGACTTCTATTCTATTTCCAACCTACCGTACACTGGCGGAACTTTCAATACTTTCTCTTCATATCTTTCATTCTAGCAAACATAACTGTCCACTCTTGGTTCCTCATGGTGATTAGCGAAACATCTCCTTCTGCATCATAATCGTTACTCCACGCACGGAGATTACAAACATAACAATTAGAGTATGTGATTCTTTTATTTATTTATTTATTTATAGTTTTGTTACAATGATATTTACATTTTATGTCTCACATCCTAATACATAGTATGCCTTAAAAAACTAACCTATCAGATGTAGAAGGAGATGTCTCGCTCATCGCCATGAGGCACCAAGAGTGGACAGTAATGTTTTGCTAGAATGAAAGATATGAAGAGAAAGTTGAAAGTTCCGTCAGTGTACGGTAGGCTAGAAATAGAACAGAGGTATTGAAAATTGAGTGAAAGGGCATGGTAAAGTAGTATTCGAACCACAGACGTTTCATTTGCCTAACATCCCACTATGGGGTAGCTCGAGGAGCAGATAACCCTGCCACCTCGACGAGGCAAAAGAAACGTGGCAGAACGCACTCTAATACTACCGATAGCTTGCGATAGTTTTCTAGCGGTAGATTGCACACACTCTGTTTTGATGCATACATGGGCGAGAGGAGACTGTCTCCCATTGGGTTTGTTTTTGATACACAACGTCTGATAAACACTCACATTTTATTTTCTCGTCATCTCTGACTTAGAGACCTCGGAGAGAAAAGACTGTAAAGCGTTGTGATACTGGTCCCCACCAGTATGAATTAATCACAACGCTGCGTTATGAATGTAATCGATTTCCTCCCAAAATGGGTGATGGTCGGTAGTATTTCCCCGTTTTTTGGTTTTTGTGCTTCGCCCTTGAGGAAGAGTATATCAGCTTAGTTTTATTTGTCAGTGCTGGATATTGTCAGCGGGTGGATAGACATGAAGAAAACGAATTTTTTTTTTGACTCAGGAAGTACTAGCACACCGGTCGCTAGTTGCACATTGATTGTTGCTAATTAGGCTTACTAACGTTTAACACACACACACACACACACACACACACACACACACACACACACACACACACACACACACACACACACACACACACACACACACACACACACACACCCCCCCCCCCCCCCCCCCCACACACACACCCCCACTACAGCGCCATTTAGATCAAAGGAGTGCAAGTAGGAGTGCCAGGGGACCGTCGTGCTCAGCACTGATTAGAATCCCACGCTGGTACGATGACGATGATCAGCCGCTCCTAACACGAATAACAGATGCTGTTTTGAGCCGCCTCTAACATGAATAAAAGATGCTCTGGTACGCTGCACCCTTCGAAGAATGGAGTGCCCCTTCGCTGTTAGCGTACGACCAAGGTCTCGCCGGGATTGGTTACTGGTACCCCAGTCGGGGCCAGGAAAGGCCGAGAAATTGATAGGAATTACTCAACAAGGTTTAGTAGGATCTATTTTACACCTGAAGGCACTGGAAGTACCTATGATGCGCAAAGTCCACCCATTTACCTACAAAAAACAGAAATAAATAACACGCAAATTACAATTTGCGCAGGTTATATCCACGATTTCTTCCACGCATAACATTCCTTGCCGTTGTATCGGGTATCGAGTGTCCACTTATGCCTATCAGTTATGGGCTCAGATTGAGAATTTGGACCGTTTTTCGTCGGTAAAAGTTAAGCTGAAGTCGGTCGGCAACGCGGAAAGTTATTGTGAGCAAAGATGGCTGATCCCAGCAAATTATTAATGGTGAAGTTCTAAAACAGACATGTTATTGTGGAACAGGCCTCGGCCAAAGTAACGAATGCATGGGCTCGAGCGGATAAGAAAGCGAAGGCAACAATTAGCCTATGTATCGATCAAAGCCACCCTGATTTAAAACTGTACCATTGCGAATGAAGTGCGGGGCGCGCTGGGAGAGTATCACGAAAAAGCAACGATTGCATTGCGGCTATGTGATACGAAGCTCGGTGAATCTGGAAACGTAGAGAAGTATCTCCTCGACATGGATTCCTTGTTCGAGCGATTGGAAGGTGTAGGCCTAACACTGGAAGAGAAGATTGTCATGGTGCTTCAAAGCAAGGAATCATCATTTCTTTGTATCGGCAATAGAAACCCGTCCCAACGAGGATATTTCCATGGAACGAATCAAAACGAAATTGCTGGAAGAATCAAGACGAAATTACCGGAAGAAGCAAGAAAAACACGAATCGTCAGCAGTATAGGTGAACAGGTTTTGAAGGCAAAAAAGCTGCCCTTTCCAGCCGATAAAGCTAGGAAGCAATAATAGTGAGCGAGAGAGTGAGGGCAAAACTACAGAAAATACGTTTTAGAGATCATTGCACGTATTGTATTAACCTCAATTTTTTGACAGTTCAGGGAGCATGTTTGCGTTGTGGTGGTAAGCCACCAACGAAGTGCGCGTAATGTTCAAGGACAAGAACCCTCCCTGTATGCTAGAGCGATATCGTGGGCCATCGAGAGGAACCTGAAGAAGACCCAAAAAACTGTTAGAATCAGTGGGGTTGTGTATAACTCACGACCGGTTGATGTAGACTACGTTAAACCGTTTGATTAGTTTCTTTATTTTCGTTGCGGAACATTGCAACGCAGGTACTGTTCTAATGGGACGTTGGGTTAGCATAAATAAGTGAGTAACTATGTAGAATATTCTATGATTCGCTTCTTAGAAATTATTTAGCAGCCGTTGAAATGGATGTTTGGATTGAATGTTGGTATGATGGAAGGGCAACGGTTGTGCTGGCTGTAGTGATGGTGTTGATATAGTCGACCGGCTGGAGACCATTATCCTTGTCGCGTTACAGATTGTTCAGGGTCTGTTTGGGAATTCAAAGTAAAAAAATAATATTTTTGTTAGTTGACAGTCGTGAAAACCTCCAACTGATTGAAGCAATAATCTTGAAAATCGATCGAGCAAAGTTTATGTTTCAGTTATTTTCAAATTTTCATTAGACCCCTCCCTTACCGTCTGAGCAAAATAGTGTGGATGTGGTACTAATAGATTGTTAAAACAGCTGTTTGTTAGAAAATTCTATTGCACACTCTTTAAAAAACTTTAAATGATGATACAGCCTCGCGTTAAGGTTCTACTCTAGCGTCCCTACCGGTAGTTGGTAACGCATTACTTCTGGTTGCTTTCAGTTTCGCCCGATAACCAAAAGCTCACTCGGCATCGGTACATGGTCGTTTCGGAGGGTTTTCCGTATGTTCGATCTTAACGCGCTTCCGAAATTTGCGCATACGGTAGGCGTTAAATCGATTCGGCATCGTTCTCATTCTCACTTTCACAGTTTCTCAAAACTTATTTTTTCCTAGAAATATAACTATCCAACGCGATTCCTTAACACAACAGAATGACTATTCGTAACAGTACTCATTGGAATGGTCAGAGAACGGTACTTCAGAATATCATCTTCGAGGATGAAAACTTTGTCTGTGTTAGGGAATTTCTTGATACTTGCCGGAACGCAACATTCTTTAAAAATTTCCAACACCGATAGTTGAATATGTACGCGAAAATAGGGAAACTGCCCCCATATTAATCTCATTGTTCCTATATTCATCCTACGATGAATCAAACAATTGGGCAGTTGAAGGATCGGTTTCGTTTTCTAATAATGTTTGCTCACGTTAAATAACTACAACAAACATCCCCAATTAATCCTGTGACGTGTATATCGTTTTATTTCAAGTAGGATGAATATAGGAACAATGAGATTAATATAGGTGCATCTTCCCTATGTACCTTTTGTTTAAAATTTTAAAATACTTGAAGTAATAAAATGGCAATCGTAAAAACATCTAGGTTAGTGCAAAAATCTCAGCTCAAAATTAAATCAATCAAGAACCGATCGAATTATTATCGACCGGTGTTTCAACTCCTAGGGACGGTAGCCAGTTATAAATTATACACAATTCTCAAGGCATGCGACGAGAAGATAACTACAATTGATTTAACCACCGCTCTCTGCCAATTGGTAAGATAAATTCAAATTAAACAAACTCTCTCAACATTGGATTGGTCGTCCTAAAAAAGACGGATTTGAAATATTCCGCATAAGAATTGAATCCTTCTCGATGTTGTCAAGAAGCAGGTTATTTCTGCCGTGCACCTTGTGCTTTAGATTAAGACGGGTACCAAGCATATCACACACATTCAGGCACCTTATTTAGCTCCTCGTGGTGGCGCCCACCGGCTGGCTACAAATCATCACCGGCTTGGGCAACCGACTGCCTAGCACACCACTGCAAATTAGTGGCTGCCTAGCAACGGTTGCCTAGCCAAAGGCTTGCTAGCAACAGCCTGCAGAGTAATCAGCTACCTGTCCACTGGTTGGTCGCCACTGCTCCTTCTATGGTACGTGCCATCATCAGCTGCCAGATCCAAATTGGCGCTTTGCCGCTCCGCACTAGAAGCTTCGTGCCATAGAGGTTGCCTCCAGAGTTTATGCAATCGCCAGCTGCTGATCCTCGATGGTTCCTTGGTCTGCCCTGCTGCAGTACTGCGACACTAACGAGTAAATTTGCGTAGGTGTACCCCTTTTATATCGTTCACTGCTGCATATGAGACCTTCCTTGCTTACATTTGAAATCTGTGATAGTAAAGTACAGTGCATTTAGTAAATTTACTCTTAAAAATCGGCATTATAAGTTATCACCGTATATTTTGGTTTTTATCATTAGCTTTAAATTGTTTACGGATAATGTTTGATAATTGAATTGATACGCGGGAAAATTTCCAACCGATTGCTTTATTCATCTTGAAAATCTATTGAGCATTTATTAAGTTATTAGCGGTTAATTTGTAACGATATTTCGTGACGGTAGCTTATTTTTAGATTTTTAATTGACACCCTACCATTGCCGTAAGACGTAGTCTACGTCAAAAAATTTCTGTCGTTTATTATAATGAAGTTAAATAAAATAAAATAAAATTTGTAATATTTCAAGTTGTTCACTGAAATGCAAAACGACCTATGGCTGCTGTTAGTGAATGCAAACTAAAATTTCTTTAAAATATTTAAAGATTCGTAATTCATAAGTAACAATAAATTCTTAACATGTAACATTATCGAGATATTTCCTTCAATGAGAAATACTATATTACGATGTACTCCCATAAAAAAAAAAAATAAAAAAAAACAAAAAAAAAAAAAATGAAGATAAAAAAAAAAATAAAAACAAAAAAAAAACACACATAAAAAAATTAAAAAATAAAAATCAAAGAATGAATTTATTTGAAAAAAAAAAAATGAGTTTAATTTTTCCTCCCCAAAAAAAAAAAAAAAAAAAAAAAAATTTTTGAGATATGAAAAAAAAATTTTTTTAAAAAACCGTGCGTATAAAAAAAATCCCCTTCCTTTTTCCAACAATAAAAAAAAAAAAAAAAAGGAACCAAAACCAAAGTGTTTTTATTTCATTTACTGTAGAAAAGTATCTGGTTTGTATCTTACTCATTTAAATAACCATAAATACATCTGTTATAGATAACATCGTTATATACTTGCAGGGTTGTTACGGCAGCGCGGATTTCGCGAATTTCGCGGATTTCGCGATTTTCGCGGATTTGGCGCGGATTTGTTCATAAAATTCGTTCTGGCGCGGATTTGGCGCGGATTCGTTCAAAACCATATTGATATACCCACACAGAAACAAAAGCGTTCACGAAAATGAAAACGGACCGTGAACTAGTTCACGTTTTCAGGATTTTTACCTAAAAACGTGATTTAGTTCATGATTACGTGATTCAGTTCACGGTGTATTTTTGCTTGTTCTCGAATTCATGACTGCAGTTCACGGATCCGGGCACGGATTTTTTTCCATGCAGAATGAGTTGAATGAATTAACAAAATGAGTAAACTTCAGCAACATCAAGGTTGGAAGGATCATAAATAAGGATTACATCAAAGAAATCGTCCACTTAGTCGATGTTATTGATTTTAAATTAGACAAATCTAAAATTCACGAAGAACTAGTACTTGCAAGTGTCAATTTGTCAACTAAAACGGTTGAATCGGAAACAGATGTGTAAATACTTGATTTTTTATTCCAGGACGATAGTTTCTCTGAAATGAGAACATTGCTCAACATTGCAACTTGCGTATCTCATTCTAATGCAGAAGTCGAAAGAAAATTTTCACTATCTAAGCATGTGTTACCGGAAAACCGAACTAGGCTCAGTGAACAGCAGTTCAATAATCGTAAAAATATTTTGAGTGGCATGCATTTTTTTGAGAATGATATAACCAGATTTTTTGTTTCAAAGGACTTGATTTTGAAGGCGAAATTTGCGAGGCAATCTTACGAATCCAAACAGAAACAAAAGAAAGCTTTTGAATTAGTGGAGGCACAAAAATATAAGGAGAAAGCAAAGAAGGAAGCAAGGCACCAGATCAAAAAGCAAGAAAAAGTTGAAGGAATGAAAAGGAAGGCTAAAGAAGATATTTTTAATTTGATGGAAAAAAAATCCGAGCTATGACATCCGATAATCTAGAAACATCATTCCTGAAAGTTCTTTTGAAACAAAAAGATAACATCCAGCAGGAGGAACAATCAGAAAGGGAAAAAAAAGCTCAAATGAAGGCTATTGAGAACAATTAAATGTTATGACGTATATGTTAAATAAATACGTACCTATCTTGATACACCATTGACAAAATATGGATCATTCTCTTTGACATACTTTACATATCGGTTGTGTTCGAGTGCTTTCATCACTCACTCAAACGTCATGTGCTCCTTCAGGGGTGGACTTGGCCAGCGTGGATCACATCTTGGGTCATTGGTTGTTTTTGTCCGGACATTTTTATTAAGTTGGTTATCGGTCAATTTATTTGACTTAGCTCATCGTGACTTATGTTTCCCTCTTTACAGGTTTTATTTCACACTGAAGTTTTCAATTACATTCCTGTTTTGAACAATGCATCTAATTGGCTCAAAAACGCAGACAATCTTATTGTGGGAAACGGTTTTAGCTCCACCGAGACCCTATTCCAAGCGCTGGGTTTTTCTGAAGGAAATTAATCAAAAATCTACTTTTATTATTTGTAGCATACTGCCAAAAATGAGTGATGCATGTTATTGTTTACCCCTTGTTTGAAATAGGTTCGCCTACTGATGAAGCCGTTCCCCATCCTATATATCCGGAGCAATTCGCGATTAGGGCGTACATGCAAAATATAAACAAAATGTTTTTTCAATGCAATGCATAATTACTACCACTAAATAAAGAGTTTTGACCTTTTTGTCCTGGTAGTGCTTTAATTTTATTCATAATTTATTTAATATGGTTTTTGCAAAGGGCGTAGAGTTATTTCGTATTCCAAACAATTCACTCTGCGATTTACGCCATATTGATTGTTGACAAAGTGAAAGGCGTAATTTAAATCAAAACATAAACATGGCGTAAAGTAAAAGGCGATACTGACAAAAAATCAAAACAACGGCGAAAAGTAAAAGGCGATACTGATAAAATAACCAAAACAACGGCGAAAAGTGGAGGGCGAAACCTATCAAAATGTCAACAATAGGCGAATAGTATAGGGCGATACTTTTATTTCCAGTACTTGTGGGGCCAACATTGAAAATGGCGTAATCAAACATCCTAGTATTGACAGCGAATATAAAAAAAATTGCAAATTTCAATGAATAACGAACGAATTTCCATCAGTGTTATATATGAATCAGAAGCTAGCTTTGTTCTCTGTCTGTATGCTAGATTGTATTTGAATTTATTCGTTAATTTGTAAATTACGGTTTGAAATTCTACTTGCAATATTACAATCATCATTTCCATTTTGTTTACATTCTGCATGTTCGCCCTAATCGCAAATTGCTCCGGATATTTGATGCTTGATAAGTTATAGAACATTCGTGTGTGGATTGGATTTGAAGGCGCGGATTTGATTTTGAACTCACGCGGATTTGGCGCGGATTTGATTTTGAACTCGCGCGGATTTGGCGCGGATTTATTTTCAGACTTCTCGTAACAACCCTGTACGTGTAAAAGTTGCAAAAATGGTGTCAAAAAATTGTCCGTCCACTTACGTCCATATGTCAAATAAGTCGAGTAAACAAAGGTTCATCGATATGACAAAAATAACAGCACGCGTTGCATTACAGAGAAGAAATTTCTATTGTTTACAACTGCAGACAAGGTATGATTTACGTATTTTAGTACTTTTCTCTGGCATTACACAATTCCATCGTTAATTTTCAGGAAAATTGCCGCTTCTCACCGAAAAATTCCAGTGCAAGTTCGTAAACTAATTATTCACTTGAAGAATGACAAGTCAAGCTTGTTCGAAATTGCAGGCGTAGTAAACCACCCACGATCATCGGTTCAGTATGTGCTTCAGAACTACCAGTAACACAATCTCTAGAGACGACTCCCGGAGGATGCCTTCATACTTCTGCGGGAAATCAAACAAAATCCTATATTGAATGCTCTTAAACTTGCTAGCAGTCTGTTGTAGTACACCAACAGCAAAGTTAACCCCCAAACAGTACGGAATGTTCTCCATGACAAAGGCTACCGAGGTTGCGTTGCACGTAAGAAGCCGTTAATATCTACTAAAACTATGGAAAAGCGGCTGGAATATGTCCAAAGGTACGTTGTCGAGCCGGAATCGTTCTGGAAGATCGTTATATTCACGGATGAGAGCATGGTTAATATTTTTCGGTCTGACGGACTAGTTAGTTAAGGTGTGGCGCAAACCTAACACTGAATTGGATGTAAAAAATCAGTAAATCAAGGTGTTGGAAATGTTATGGCTTGGGGTGCCTTTAGCGCAAACGGCACCGGAAACTTGACGTTTATTGACTCCATCATGGATCGATTCGTGTATCTGGACATATTGCAGAGTAATCTGAGGGACACTGCGATGAAATTGGGTCACGAATCTAATTTCCATTTCGTTTAAGATAACGACCCAAGACATTCCTCGAAGCTCGTAAAGGAATGGCTTCTCTACAACGTCAAGTCAACGCTCCCACATCCTCCCCAGTCATCAGTCCTCAACATACGATTTAGAATATGAATCAGCTAAAGAAGGTTCTCGTGGAACAGTGGAAGAATGTCTCTCCCGCAACAGCCTAAATATTGGCTCAGAGTGTAATTACAGCAAAATGAGGCCATTTCGATTTAATAAACAACTTTCCCTGCACAGACAATATTTTGATGTCAATTTTGTCACTTCGTTTTGTTTATACTTTTTGTAAAAGATGAATGATTTTGCTGTTTATTTGATTACTGGTTACTAATAAAAATATACCGTACTGCTTAGTAAAAGAAATATGACACATTTGTTGATTGACTTTACATCAGAGCAACTGTTATACGGACAATTTTTTGATACAGTGTAGGTGCAAACAGCCGTCATTATCATGGACCTAAAAAATCATGGTCTGTGGTCATCATCATCATCATTAAAATTCAATAGCAGTTTTTCGTTCAAAATCAAAATAGAGCTCATGAGAATGTGTTCAATTTTTTCAAATCAGCACTTGAAACAGAATAATTTGGCATTGATGGAAAACAGTGCTTTTTAATTTCCACGATGATCATGGTGTTCTTTTGAAGAATAATGATTGTTTTTTACACCTCAAACATTTCCTTGCTCTTTAGCAATTCACACTTTCAAACGGGAACATCGCGTTTTCTATAAAAAAAAAAATCTTAAATTATGTATTGAATTTCTATGTAGGGAATCAATCATCACTGAGTCATCACTTTACTTAGCTTAACAAAAGATCAATAAACAGGGTCTTGAAATCAAAACTAAAAGGATAACAGAGTGCTTCCGTTCCATAAAATTGATGGCGTTGAGGGCACCAACCACAATCCTCACAAAGCAATTATCATAAGAGAACAAACTGCCAAGGAAAAAAAAATTTCGGCCTTTCGCCTCGAGCAATCATCCGGATTTTGTGGTCATTCCTGGATTGAAAGTTTCGAATAAATTTAATTACACATTTAAATGGTTTTTAGCTGTTTCATTTTTCCTTCCTTTCGTTGGTTTGCCTTTCTATAGCGATGTTACGCGGGTAAAAACTCTACTCAAACGAACAAGAAACAATTTTTGAAAGCTTGTTTCAGTTACCAACATGAAGAGTCCCTTTCCTGTATTCAGAACGAATGGCTACGGCAATAAGAACGTAAGTAAAGTTAAATTGAAATGAACTTTTCCACCCTTCCGAACAACCGCCAAATATTTCGCAGCGCAAGGGTCGGTTGGTTTGTTATGTTGCATCGTTTATTTTGTTTTTCGGGAATTTAATTAAAAAGTTTTATTTCTACTTAAAATGATCAGAAAATCAAAAGAACTGCTTAGCGATTACTCGCAGATAAGTTGTGTGTACATTGTGGTTAAATCTTAAATGGACAATGATAGGAATCGAAGTGATGGCTCCACTCAAAGCAATTGTTCTATAAATTTAAGGCTGCTAGTATCAACAATCAATATGAAACTATCGAATTGAAATTTGTTCACTGTTGTAGAACCCCTAGGTCCGAAGTACACCTTGCAGTCTACACCTTGCAATACACACTTGCGCTTTTCAGCACCTTTCGGTACGAGTATCTTTGTTTTTGTTTTGATTCGCTATGTTATTTCGACAGAATGGGGGGGCCCCTTAACACTCCAAAAAAACCCCCCCCCCCTAACCACAAAGAACACCACTACAATAAAACCCCCCCCCACCCCCTCCCCGAGTATTTTATAACACTCAAAAAAAACCCAAATCACAGCACCACACCCACTTCTCTGCCCCCCCCCCCGTAATATTCCCCTCGGAGGAACACACCCAACCCCAAACCAAAAGGTAAGGGGTTTAAAAATAAAAACCACTTTTTAAATTTAAAACCGCCAACCCCTAGACCAAGTTCCGACCTGTTCCCTCCCCCCTATTTTACCAAAAAATTTAAAAGGTTACCCATCCCCACCACCGAACCGTCCGGAATCCCACTTAATTAATTGCTCACGGATTTTTGAATACACATTCATGAAGTAAAAATCACTCACCTCCTATTAATTCAAATTTTCTACCTACAATTATTATCCCCTTCCCTCTTATCCATTTTAATTATTTTTGTAATTACTTCTTAATTTGAACTCATTTATCCGGATTTCGGTGAAATTTTACAGTTATCTGTAAAATATTTACCGGATTTCGGAAATTTTTTACCGAAATTCGTTAAATTGGATTACCGAACGTTCAGCTTTTGAGAATTCGGTAAAATCTTACAGATATCGGTAAAAAAATCTGAGTGTGTACACACCAAATCCTAGTTTTGATGTTGGGTAAAAAATATGGTTTTGATCAGTAAAATAAAATTTCTGCTGATTGATCTGTAAAATTTCTTCAATTTATAGATATCTGTCAAAGAACTACAAGTTTTCGGTAATTCGTATGAAAATATTACGGAACATAAGTATATATTTTACAGACTCACTTTGTAAACTAATGAACTGTCATTGTTTTGACGTAGGACTTACGTCTCTCTTTTCTATTCCTGTATAGGGGCGCCGTTCTAAAATTTCTGAAATCGCAAGCGTTACGCGGGTTTGGAGACTTTGAACGATAATATCTCCTCTCTGGCCTACAGACATTTTACGATAAGTATTTCATTCGAAAGGTAGAACATCAAAGCTGAATCCCGATTGATAACTAAATTCATTACATTTGTTTAAACTAATTAAAAAGTACTTTAAAGAAAAATGTTTAAATGCACAACGCTATTGGTCGAAAATGACATCATATTTGCGCCACGCTCTGATTGGTTCATACTGCCACAGTTACCGTGCCAACGAATATCAAACATGAGGGGACGACCGACCAATCATCAGTTCTCGCTGTGCATCCGCATGCGACAGACGTGTTCGGCGAGCACGTTGGTAGAAAACGCCGTCCGTGAACACAAGAAGACCAGACCAAGAAGAATCATCCACGTCACCTGCAGCTAGCCATCCGCAACGACGAGGAGCTGAACAAACTTTTCTCCGATGTGACCATTTCACAGAGTGGTGTCCTGCAGCCCAAGAAGACTGAAGAAAATTTCAATCGCGAACCATGTTATCAACTAAAATCCGTCCTTTTCAGGACGATCAAATCAAGTTGCGAACTAAAGAGTATGTTTGATAGAAATTTCTCTTGAGCTCATCGAAATTTTCATTACCACGCACCGGCTCAATATGGCGTTGAAAAAGCCGCGTCCCGGAGAAAATGGCCTAATCAATCGCCCACATCATCTTCGTGGTCAAGTGGTTAGCGGCGTCGCCCGTCGTTCATTGCCATGAAGTGAAGGTTCGATTCCCGCTCCAGCCTGTGGAACTTTTTGCAACACGAAAATGTCCAGTCTCATACACTGGGTGTTAGCAAATGTAAATTTTTATCGTAGTATTACGTACTGTCAAACACTCAGGCCGTCCTGCTGCCCAAGGAGACCGAGAAGAAAATTTCAATCGCGAACCATGTTCCCTCCGTTAAAAACTAAAACCCGGTCTTTTAAGGACGAACAAATAAATTTGCCAACTAAAGAAAATGTTTGATTGAAATTTCTCTTGGGCTCATAGAATTTTCATTACCACTCACCGGCTCAACATGGCGTTGCTTGAAAAGCCGCGTTCTGGAGAAAATGAGCAAAATTTTATTAGTATCCATTTATAAATCTCTATTTCCCAGGTTAAAACTAGCAAGCACGTTGGATATTCAATAAACGAAATATTAACAGTTAATTTGAGCCGAACTGCAACACGGCAGACCAATTATGTGTTTCACATATTCAGTGTTGGGGGTAGGTTAGCTTCATTGTAGTTCTTGTTGTACATAGGTTCATAGTGGATTAGTTGCAGGTAGTTTTAAAGTGTGAGTTATAATTTTTCTAACCAATATTTAAAAACTCTATTGTTTTGCAGTTTCAGAAGCAAGTGTGTCTTTATCTTAACTCCCTTTGGATGGGGTTCTAAGGCCCTGACAAGGGCCGTTTTTCTGTTGCCTGAGTAGAAAAGATGCGAATTTAACCTCCGAAACGCCTGTCGCTCTAATGAAAACTAATGATTTTATTTTCACGCTGCTGTCTTGCGTAACAACTGAGGCCCGTCCCCTTTTGTGAAATTTGATTCGCATTACCTTCGTTGAGAACCCCCTTCCTGTTATGTAATGGTATATGCCATTATATAAAACAGGCCTGGCATGGCGAACAGTTATCATTCGGTCTTGGATCATCGACACGTTAAGACGTGTGTGTATCCCGCTCTCTTGATAAAAAAAACGCTTTTCCGAGTTTTTCCCCAAGTAACACGAAATGTGTCATTGCATACATTTGTGCTTTAATGTGACAAATTATTATGTTACCATTCCGGTGATTGAAAACCTTGTAGGGAACTACTATAGAATTGAAATAGCGTAGAAGGTGGAGCCTGCGAAACAAAATTTATGTTTGACAATGATCATAAACAAAAAAATCTTAGACTATTGTAAAACAAATTTTTAATAGTTTTCAATAAAGTGTCCATGAACCAGGTTAGAACCTAGAACTCCAAGCTTACAAGATCAGTCTTCTTACCACTCGACCATTTCAAGACGTGAAAAATGGAATCCTAAGAATCCTGTTAAACCTCACCATTGTTATTTAAACATTTACCATCATGATAGAAGACAATTTAACAAAAACAATTCAAGCAAAAAGTATGGGTTTAATTTGAAAAGATTTATTATGTTTTGGTGATTATTCCATTACACTTTAGCTAATATTAGTTCTAGCAACTATACCGCTGCAAATAATGTTCGATCGTAAAAAGAATTGGCTACAGCAATATTTAATTTTTCATATCATAGTGGAATGGTTCTTGCATGGAATTAGGCATCATACTAGCATGGAATTAGGTTTTTGAATGTTTAGCGGTAAAAACATATGTGATATAAATACATATTTGATAGTTATAAGTCTTACGTAAAAGTATAGGAACGGTAATTCAAGCTCCAATATGACACGAACAAAACATACATTACTAGTTTTGATGGCATTTGACATTTCTTGAATTTGTTTGTCTCTAAAAATTTTGAAGACTTAAGTTGCTTCTATATGTACAACATAAGATTCTCAAACAAGATGTGAGACAATAAACGAGCAAGTCCTATCTTTAGAACATTAAACACATATACCACACGGTATGACAAACCAATTTGTTATATTAGTAAATCTAGACTCAAATTGCAAGACACGAACATCTTCCTGACTAAACTAGTCAAACTGAACTTTTATAGATCTACAGCATGACACATGGAAAAACATAACCTTTTTGTTTATGTTTTCGGTGCTACCTGGGTCGCCCGGCTGCTAGAGATCCAGTGGACGCCCCTGACCTGTGGCTGGCACGTCCGCTAGACGAGGCAAGCGGAAGAAGCCCATTGTCGACGCAAACATAAATCATCCTTCCGTAAACAACTAAAATCTGTCCTTTTCAGGACGACCAAATCAATTTGCCAACTAAAGAGTATGTTTGATTGAAATTTCTCTTGAGCCCATCGAAATGTTTATTACCACGCACCGGCTCAACATGGCGTTGCTTAAACTGCCGCGTCCCGGAGAAAATGGCCAAAATCAATCGCCCACATCATCTTCGTGGTCAAGTAGTTAGCGGCGTCGTCAGTCGTTCAAGCAGTTGTTGTCATGAAGTTCAGGGTTCGATTCCACTCATAGCCTGTGGAACTTTTTGCAAAACGAAAATGCCTCAAACTGGTTGTTCGTAATTCGCTCTACACCCAAACTAAGAAATTAAGATTGTAAGACAATTTCGCTTGATTTTGTTCCATTCTTGCTATTGATCGTAACTTGGATGAAAATTCTAACATTAGTTGTGGGCAAAATAGCATCAGCAATTCGAAATGAAAAATTGAACGTGTGCGTGGGGTTGTGCACAGTGATATTTAGTTGATGAGTAAGAGATGTGTGTCCAGAAAGTCAGATGGCTCACCAAAATATAATACACCAATTACGAAATCAGGGTACGAACTGTGAACGACAGCGCGGCGGCTCTTGATGTCAGCCAATTAGCCACTTTGACAAGGTAAGAGATGGGGAATAGAAACCCTACAGTTAGTTCACTTGGCGAGGAATTCGGGGTACAGAAATGAAGCAAATGGACATATTTTCTACCAAGCTATGTGCAACCTATCGCTAACAAACTTGCATGGAATTGTTCATTTCATAAAACGCTTTGTCGATGATCAGTGAGAAAAAACATAGAACACTTGACGGCGGCAATACAAGAGTGGCCAATAGCGTTGCGGCATTTTGTGATATCGACTCATCCATATTGTTGTATATTGATATGTTGGTGATGATTGAATAAGGATCCTACAGCGATAAATTTGTTTCGAGTTATTTTTGCTTACCAGTCGCTTGCACACACTTGCATGGCTTCATTTGTACCATAAAACGCTTTGTGGATCAAAATGGGCAAAATTGCCATTTCTGAATCATGCGGATTTCTCAAGATATGATTAAAAAACTGCAATTGCATTTTTTGCCACCTTCTCAACTTTTGGGTGTATGTTCAATCTTCAGTCCGTACAATCTCGAGTTGAAGACGGTGTAAATGCCTATTTTTATCGTAGTATCACGTCACGCCAAAAACACTCAGGCTGTCCTGCACCCCAAGAAAACTGATAAGAACATTTCAATCGCGAACCATGTTCCCTCCGTAAACACAGGATCCATTTCACACTTACAAGCACGTTGGACATTTTAGCGCCAACATTTGATTAGGGCGAATCTGCTTTTGTAAACAAACACTTTGTCTGCTAATTTATCGGAAGTTGAATACAATTCCTTCAAATTGAATATATCAGCGGATAGAGATAAAGCTCCTCTTCCTTAAAGAGTGCTTAATTTGTATTTGTGATCTTTTGTTCAAGAGCAAATGACTACGAAAGCCATTGTTTACAAAAGCAAATTAGGGCGTATCTAATGTTGGCGCTGATTTAACAAACAAAATATCATTAACAGTGAATTCGAGCCGAACTGCAGTTTCTATAAATTTTCGTGAAGAACCAATAGCGGAAGAAGAACCGGAGCCTCACACACCAATAGCATAGGGTTTCATGGTTCTATAGACTGAATAGAATATAGTAGAAATTTATTAATTCGATGACATCAATTTCTTCACATCAACAAACAGTCCTACGTCAACTTTGCAGTTATGTCACTGATATAACTCACCCTTTCGTTTTTGCTGCGACTTCGAATCGATGCGTCACTTTTACGACTTCTTCCCTTTTTGCTTTTCCCATTATTGCTTAGTGGCAAAGAGGTGACGATGAATCGCAAATCAGTCGCGGTGATTTCAAACTTCAATGTTTGTTTTAGAAACGCGTAGTGGATGCAGGTAAAACCGGAAACTGATTGACCTGCGGATGTAGGGAGCTTGAAAGGTGTTATCTTTATGGTACGCTCAAAGAAGATTTCAATGCAGGAGTGGGCGTTGATTGTGAGGTTTAATGAGGTGGATCCAAGCCAGTGGATTGCCTTATTATATTTTGGCCTTCTGACACTTCAATAGCCAGGAGCTTTGTTGGTTCTCAAAATAATGTTCTAGATGCATTTTCACCGCTGTTAAAAGAAATATATGTGAGCAATAAATGTTTTTAAACATAAAGTTTGTACGGATTAATGAACTCAAAGTTTGATCGCTTTGCAGTAGCAATACACCATTTCAGGTTTAGCCCAAATTTCGCTTAGGGATTTGTTTAATATTCGATCACTTTTCGTCATACCTTTCCTAAACCCTCTGCTGCATGTGAGTCATATTTAAGAGTAGGGATGAAGATACATAAAAAAAACACATATTTATGTTCTAAAGAATGGCTCATAAGAAGATGATCAACGGAAAAGTAGTGTTATGGGAAAATCCAACAGTAAAACGTTTATAAAATAGTTCATCAAAATACAAGTATTCAGCATATTTTGTTTAGTCAATTGGATGTGTTGTATCCCAAATGCTCGTACCTTTCGTTTGACGCGGGGGAAGAGTTTCTTCACAATGTATCCGGCACTAATCTAGCTTTAACTTTTTTTCCAATTACACCTTCTCATCAATCGCTATGCTATTCGTCTTTTCAGAAGATTCCTTTTAACCAAAGCCCAATACATTTCAAATGGACGGAGCTCTGTGGCAAATTTGGTGGATTGCACTCTTTTGGGACAATATTTACATTATTAGCAATATACGGATTCTGAGTCAACTTTCCATAATGGCAAGATGCCAGGTCAAGCCACAACAACACTGAACTATTATGTTTCCGAATGAATGGCAATAGGCACCCATTAGGACATTTTTCCACGTAAATTTGTCAATTTATGGAGACAGTCGTGACGAATATGTCACTTCCGAAAAATCATCCACATATTGTCTGTCATACGACAAAATTCTAAGGAAAATCTTTTTTTTTGCTTTAAATGCTCAGCAACATTTCCACATAGAACAGGTATGAATTTCTAGTCCCTGAATCTGCTTTAAATCAGCTTTTCAATCCGTAACATTCGTCAATTATCAAGCAGTCTTACTACTTTAACAAAGCGTCATTTAATTTGCATCCCTATGACGGGTGTTCAATAAAAAATGAGAATGTTTTCAATACCTTTCAATAATTAAAGAAAAGAGCGTTAATTTTTTTCTCCCCCTGACAATTGCTCACTGGACTCCCTAGAAATGGGTGGCATGTTTCTTTTCGCTGAGGTGCTGTCAGTTCAATCGAAGATGGCGTCGAAACAGCAATTACTCCGCGAGTGTGTTGTACGATTTTACGAAACTTTGCCCATGGTCATCGTGGAAAAAAGTTTCTGAGTAGAGCACTTTCGAGACGAAAACGTGCCCGTAAGTGCAGTTTACAGGGTACTGCAATCCCTGAAGACGTGGTGCGGAAGGCCGGTAGCGGCCGTCCGGCGAAGATAATGACGAATAAGAAGAAGGAAGCGATTGAAAAAGCTGTTCGACAACAAGAACGGAACGAGAATGGCGTATGCAATTAAAATAAGCCACACATTCAAGTAAAATATATTGAAACGGAGCCTTGGATATGGAGCTTTAAAAAAACGGAAGATCCACGGATTGACACGCAAGAATATTGCCGACAGAGTTGGCAAATCGCAGGCGCTGCTTTAGATGCACGCTGGTCATACCATAAATTTTGTATGTTTACTTTGGAAGTGTCTCTGAACAAGCTGAAACAAGTCTTTGTGAAATACCTGCTGACAAACGAGGGTTTGAACGATACCAATGTGTTTCTGCGGTGATGGTTTGGGGTCCTATATCGTCAAAAGGTAATTTCCCCATTTGTTCATAGGCAGGGGCGTAAAATAAACAAAGAGTATTATTTACAATACGTTTTCAAAGACCCACCTACTTCTCTGTGCTAAGAAACTTTTTGGAGAGGAAAGTTTTTGTTTCCAACAGGATTCAGCTTCAGCGCATAAGGCAGTAGTTGTTCAGCAGTGGTGTAAGCAAAATTTTACATGTTTCATCAGTTCCTCTGAATCATTCTGCATCGTCTCCTGATTTGAGCCCACTAGACTTCAATATCTGGAGATACATGCTAGGAAAACTGTGTAACAGGTACGTCCTACAACAGTGAAACAAGAGGAAGTGCGCAAAATTTGTTCGGTATCGTGAAGTACGGCAAATCATTCATCGGTTGCTAAGAGTGTGTGTGGAAGCTTGTGTGCGTAGGCTTGTGTGCGTAGAAAGCAAGATAACCAAGCTTTTGGCGCCACTATCATTCCCAGGTAAAAGGAATTCAGCAGAAGAAGAAGAGAAAATCCCGCTTGCGGCTTCCACCTTACCCATTAGGACGAAACTTTCTAGGCGCACGTTATCGCCGTCGGAAGGGAGCCGATCTGTCACCAGATCGCTCCGTCGGAGGGACAGGGGTCCTCTGGTGGTTTCCAAGGAACCACATTTTCGGCCAGTGCCCGCCAACGGGCACTTAAAGCCGAAACTTCACCAAGCATCAATCGCTGTATAGTCTCCAGCCGACATAGGAGTCGGCGCCTAAACAGCGGCAACAATCAAAGTCATCAACTGGTGAGTCCGTTCTATTTTTCTTTGGAGTGTGGCGTCCGAAGAGGACGCCACAGAGGATCTTTTTTTCTGCCGGCTTAAAACCGATGATACCAGGACCGCTTAATCTGGACGCGTCCCTGAGATACTTAGGTTATGTCCAAAACGTTCGTCGTTACCCCGTTTTCGGACGCCTCCTAAACCATGTTGACAGTGAAGGAATAAGGAAAGAAAAGCACGTGAGCACAAATAGATAGGGAAAAGAAAAAGCACACAATGTAGGAGTAGACAAGAGCAACCCAATAATAGATTAACAAAGAACGATCGACAATAAAGAAAGTGGGGATCTTTCGTTTTGGTTCTGCGGCCCTATATACACCCGCGCGGTGTTCCTCCCCTGTGGGTTATTCTTACTCTATACACCACACCTCCGCCTCCTCACTCGCGCTTGTGTTTGTTTTCTTCGCGTGTTGTTTCCGGGTGGGTTCCTGGTGGTGTGCTCTATTAGGGTTACCATGGGCTGCCACAAAACATGCTAGGAAATATGAAATTGAATTGAACACGTTATCACTGTATACCGGATGGTCTATTACCGTGAAATAAAATCTGGTCATTTTAACCATACTAAGTACTACTGTGAGATTAGTCTGAAGAAATGTGAATGAGGTATAACATCCCATCTGCTTGTTGCGCTACTGGTGGGGAGTAGCGGCATTACCAATGATGAGTGTCTGGGTAGGGGTTACTCTCTTACCGCTCGTTTTCTGATATGTTTGGTAGTGTAGGAATTATACTGATTGGTAATAGCGTAGTTCTTTTGCTTCTGGGTAATTGAAATCAATCTGGCAGGATCGGTCCCAATTTATCTACAACAGATTTCTATCGGACTCGCCCTTTTGGGAGTCTTATCCGGGCACACTAAACGCGACGTGCAGTGTCCGTAAGAGTTGCGCTTATGCTGCACGTTTTCGACGGTCTGAGCCATGCCGGCTACAACTTGGAGCACATGTGTTTGGACTAATTTAAAAAAAAACCTTTGGTTGAGATTTGGGATCAAATGCCGGAAGAGGTGGTCGTGCGGCTTGCAACAATTTTGAAAAGCGTCTTCGAGCCATGATTAAATAAAAAGGAGAAAAACATGAATTTCAATGTTAGTTCAATTCTTTGACTTGTTATTTAAAGTGCAATGAGTGAGAAATACAATCCTGTTTAAGTTTTATAACAATTTTCAAGTAACAACCCTGTAACAGAAACCTTAAAAGCTTGTAGGATATGTTCAACTAAGATAAGCTTGGGTTGACTACACAAATCAAATAAATGCTTCCAAGTGATTGATCAGAATTAGTGAAGTTGTACAATGAATCAATTGAATGGGCCCGGGCTTCACCGACCATTCTCATTATACGAGTAGCAATGATTCCATTTTTAAATGAGCAATAACGACACCGGTCACGTTCTTGCAATCGTATAGGAACGAGTAAGGACACTAAACTAAGCATGGCAGGAAATGTCATGACATTGTTTTAACTGTTTTCAAATGGCGCTGAATATAGCTGCTGCCATCAGCCGATGCTTTTAGAAAAGTTGCGACAAAGTCGCTATGAATCTTATGTGGAATTATATGGAATCAAAATATAAGAATAAATACTAACAGCTCATAATTTGAGATTACCAAATAAGTTTTCAAAAAGTTATCACACGATGTCTAAACTGTTTGAAAATGTCAGGAAGCAAATGGTGACATTTTTCGCTTTCTAAATTTCTATGCTTTGATTTCGCTTGAACAGTACCTAAAAACGATTGCTATTGCTGGCCCCAACATTTGGCAGCAGGTGAATGTTTTGCGAAAAATGTACATTTAACGACACTGATTTTGACCAATTCAAACCAACAGTAAGAACGCTGTCGGAGCCACTAGCAAAATGTGATAGTAGTTTACTTGTTCCGAGAATGGTTGTACGACAAGTGTGGTGAACCAATAGTATGGATCATAATGAATTATGATGAATTAGAACAAACATAATAAAAGGATGAAAAAACAGAGGCTAATTAGCGCGTTTTCCTCATTAAAATGCCGGCATAATTGCTTTGAAATCTTTAAATGATTTCTATCTATAGAGTGTCTCAGTAAGTCTAAGCACGATTCTTAAATAACAATACGAGCTCGGTTTTTAAGTAAATTGAGTTTTTATAGCACTTTTATGTTCTCAACAATATTCTTCTACAGTTCAACGTGACATTTCCGAGATCCATTTAATCGAACGCCAAATAGCGGACTTTTGATCTAACACTACTCATTAGCTTAAGCACACCTGTTTTTTAATGATGTTTGACACTTTTTTGCCGGCTCTTTCGAAAGTTTTGATGAAATCCACTGCCTTAACGTGTTTGCGCAAAAATGCCTTTGTCAGAGCCCAAAAAGCCTTGCTTGGGGAGAGTTTGGAGGGTATGAATTCGATTTCGTTGGCTTTGTACCAAGCTATCGTGTCCTTCACGTAATGCACTGATGCCAAAAGCGGCCAAAACAGTACTGGATTATTATGTTTTCGGATCATGGGGAGCAGGCGAAACCCCAAGCATTCCCGAACGTAAACATCAGCAGAATCAACGCAGAATCTACGGATTTGAAAGCATTCCACACTCACAAATTGCTTGCCAAACCGTTGCTTTTTTACCGAATTTTTCGGTAAAAATTAATATATCGGCATCGTTAATGGTTTGGCTAGCACGGACCGTATAGAACTGGCCACGTGGAAGCGTCTTATAATCAAATTTAAACGTAGGATTCATTCACGGAAGTACCTTTTTTTACGGTCGAAAGCTTGCTTGATTTTCCGGTCCAGGTTTTGGTCCACAAGGCGCGGTTTACGTCCATATTTTTTCTTGCCCATAAAGGAAGTCTTCTCTTATACTACCGAATTGCGTTATGAACTGCTTCGATGCTCACACCATCCAATTTCGCCAAATGACTCAGCGAACCGTTGAGAAAAGTGCACCATTTGTGGACGACCTGTTTGGTCTTTGCCGGAGAAATGCTTCGCATTTTCATGAAAAGTAAATGCACCGGCACTTGAGACTCACAGAGTTATAGATTGAAATGGCAAAAAATGATACACAGTAATGATCAGCTGTTTAAACGTCATCTGGAAGCAACAGTGGTGCATCAAAATCGTGCTTAGACTTTCTGGGACACCCTTATATTTTAGCCAAAACAGTTTTTGCACGACAGGAATTTTGCAAACGACAATCTTCAAGCGTAAATCGTGCATGCATCGAAAACTGTCAAGGTGACTTGAATATGAGTAAACATATTCTAGAACAATTGAAAATCAGAAATATGGTTAAATGGAAAACTATGGAAATCAATTCAAATTGCTTTAAACATTGGCTTATCGGACTATTGCACAAATGTCAAGTCTTTATACGTTAAATACATTTACCGACGAACTAACTAACTTTTACCAAATTTTAACAATTCAAGCTGAACAATGCATTAGGTCCTAAGTAACATTTCTTTCTCTATCTCTTTCTCTTTGATCGACTTTCTGTTTCGTTAAATGTTTGCCTATCAAACGATTTGCTGATGTTTTTGACGTATTGGATCCTTAGTTATACTTCATATTACCGTACTGTGTGTTGAAAATACTTGAACATGTTTTTACATAGCCGCAAAGAGAAAGTCGACTAAGAGAGTCCCCCAATGTTACTTAGGACCTAATGCATTGTTCAGCTTGAATTGTTTTTTTAGGCTAACAACCTTAAGAATGATGTTAAAATTTCAATATTGATAACGCTTCACAATTAATAATGGTTTTACGAAAATCCCTTTTCTGAAGCTCTACAAATCGTTTCAAGCTTGCTCAAAAGACAAATTCCATCACGGTAAGTTGATTGATTAGATTGCTAGGCAAAAATAATAATGCTGAATACCAGACGAGATGAGTTTATAGGTGCTCATAAAAATAAGATTTATGGACCGCATCGAGCGATTGCCGTCAAACTGCGTTCGAGCAATGGATGACGGTAATTGCTCAGAATTGGGTTGTTAAATTTTTTCGCCAAGTAGCTGTTTAATGCTTTTTAGCATAATGACGGAGCCGGTTAGCCAATGGGGAAATGTGACTGGATTAGGATTGCTTGAAGTGCCGCACGCCGCTCGCCGAAGATAGAATGGTTAGAAGTTGGTTTTTGTGTGTGGTTTAATGAGCGTTTTTGATGAGAGCCCATTTAACCTATTTACCATAAGCGATCCATTAGGGGAAAAGTGTGACTAACCAGAGGCGAGTTGTTTTGTTTTTTTGCCGCTAACGAAACGAAGTGTGAATGGCAACCGTCACAAAACGAGTGAACGGGAAAAATAATGCTCGAATTCACTGTTCTTGGCATGATCCCGATAAAATCGAGTTTGGAAATCAACGACTCATGAAGGTGAAAAATATAGTTGCCCATGTGGCATATCAACCGTGAAACCCACCCGTGTTGCACCGGAGATGTTCGGGAGATAACCACGTAGAGCCATTTTTCCCACTCATGATCAGAGCAAAAGCTAAGGGAAATACGCCTTCACGGATTCGTCGTTTGCACCCCCACATTTCAGCTGGAAACAGTTAAATGCGGTCTCGACGGTGGTGGTTAGTCTTACAGCAGACTGCAACCGTTGACCAAGAAACATAATCGCCCGTTTTGTTCCGATGTGGTTTGAAGATATGGAATTGAAAAAAAAAACAAACACTGCGTCTGTTAAAAATAAAATTCACGATAGGATCGAGCTGGACTTTTGTTACTGCCAAGGGCTATACTGCGATAATGCTGGGGGGTTTTTGGTTGTGGAGAAATGTTTGTGGAGCAAAGGTTTGGAAGAACGGGAAACCCAATCTAAGTCATACATTTTGTTTGTTGGCTAGATTGTGGACTGATACACGATACACGGTTAGAAATTTAACTGAACAGTGTTCAGTATTTTTAAGATAGAACAGTTTGCACCTTTGTCAAGAATAATAATGTATCAGTATTATTATTTTTTCCTATTGATTTTCTGTTTTTTAACAACAAAATTTTACAACATAAATTCTCGCGTTAAAAAAGAACTTTCAATAAATTAAACCATGGAATGCTGAAGAGATCGTATCAATACCAAAATCTCTTTTGCAATATGTTAAAGGCCTACGCTCCATGATATTTGGAATCCATTTGTAGGAGAAACAAATCATTTCTTATAAGGATCAATTTGAGAAAAAGGCTCAAAGTTATAGTTGTACTTTATAGAAGGCATCTTCAAGTTGAATACTGTGTAGAAGGAGATGGATAAGGGACATTATCACAACTAATATAAAAGGTAGAAAAACATATTTTCAAATAGGGAAAGAAGTAAACAAATAATTACATTGATCATCAGACATACTAACTTTTTTTCAATATAGATATTTGACGTAGCAAAAAAACATACAAAGCTTCCATCAATATCAATATCAGTGAGGGTTACTCACCTGGTAGCACGGAACTTGTCATATTTGCCAAAGGCTTCGCTTAGGTATTTAGATTTTTGAGTTCCGTTTTCCAATTCCCAACAAAAATGTCATTAAGATTCTCAGATGGCGCTCTGTCTACATCAATCTTGAAATGATGGATAGAATCTTCATAAAATATGTTTCATCTTCAGAGTCCCGATTATTTAAACCAATGACGGCTCCGAAGGAGCATTTTCAGTTATTTCCATTGATTATACAGAATAAACATTCTTCATTTTTAACCATTTTTTTTAATGTACCAACCATAGTTTGCATGCATTATAACATAGAATTTTGCCTCAAAAACAAGCCACAGACATTGCAACAGCAGCGACAAACCAATCATTTATTTATCTCTAATTGAAAAAGAAACTGTTATAGATTTCGAAAACTCTGACCAATGAAATGTTCACCATCATGTTCCTGTACCATCCGTTTGTTATAGCCATTGCCGAATGTATGTTCTCTTTATCAGAAACGTTCACATCTTTCCTTCTCCCCTCGAATATGCCACCAACCCAGCGTCCTATTTATCTGATTGTACCGATAGAGCAAACCCTCAGTGGAAGCCACCAAAACGACACGACCATCGGTAGCCAGCGAATACGGTGCACACATAATTAAAAGGTACATTTTTGTGAGTTGATCTGATAACGCAAAATTGACCAACCATCCACGCCGAAGAAAGACCAAAGACCCAACCAACCAACACCCGATGCAATCGCTTTTTTTTTTAAAGAGGTCCCCGTCACTGACAGGGTGCTGCCCCTAAGCAGCGGGAGATGAAATTATAATTTATGGTCGACATTTGGTGCAACCCGGTTTTGGGATTGATCAACCAAAACTAGCATGTTTGCGCGTGTCAATATGTGTTTACAAGTTTGACAGCAAACGAGGTTGGTGACGGTGTGTTCGGGGAACAAGAGGCAGTCCAGCTGTCCGTCAAACTCCCTTTATCTAGTAGTTTTGCAGGCGTCTTGGATACTTTACGTGAGCTACAAATTCGAGCTGCAACGTGATTGGAATCAAGCATAGTGAATATGCGTTCTCCGATGACAACAAAACGCAAATCGACTGTCAACTAATTTAGATGTCAATGATAAAGGAAAGTGAAAGAAGTTAATAGTTAAGGTATGCTCTCCAAGTCCGGCAGTTAAGACTGCTACCGCTGCTGCCGCATTCCTGCGTCAACTGGTGGCACCTTTTCAGGCCGTTTTCGGAAGTTATGTTCGATTGAGCCGATTAGCCGTGAGAATTGGTTTGTGATGATTTGGTTGAAAGAAAAGCGAAAGTGATGCAACGAGCTCGATAATCTTTTATCGTTGTTTAGGCTTTTGCAGCTGTGTTATTTTATTAAAATCATCATTTGTATTACTTAATAGAATATTAGTTGTTGAACTAATGTTTGTTATGGAATAATCTTATTCTAAAAAATAATAGCAATGTTGTTCAAAACGTTGAAATTTGTCATGTATTCCATTCATCGTACGCTTAAAGCCGTTATTGCTGCCTTGGCACAAATCGTGAATTAAAACCATCTGTCCCATGAACATGAACATAACCAATAAAACCGTTAAAAAAGTGATTGCAAAAAGTAATAAACATGCACTGGCAAACAAACAAACGAGGAAGCTCGTATGACAAACAGCAGGAAATAAAAATTCTTCCTGCATTGCAAACATGCTACTGTTGCTAGTGGTGGACACTCGAATGCAACACTGCATTCAAAACACGACAATGCAAATATGATAGATGGCTCTGGGCGATCCTTTGAACTGGTCAACAATAGAGTTGCAAGCGTACGTTCCGTACCCAGCAAGGAATGTCACGATTCAGAAAGCTTGGAAAGTTTTATGGTGACAGGCATGCACATCCCAACTTGCTTCTTCTGACCTCCACGGTAGTTTCCAAATCAAATTGAGTGAAAATCAAGATGCATGCTCTGGTACAAACACTAAAATACCCGCGCATTCCTTCACCAGTGAAATATTGCGGTCACGTTGTTCGGAACCTTGTAATTGCTCACATGTGCATCGCTTTCACGTGTCATAATTATTTTCCAAATACAACGCCATAAATTTTCCGCAAAAAGAACATGGTCCGAGGGCTGGTTGCTTCAAATTCCACGACATGCAACGAGCCGGCTGGCCGAGGTAACGCAATTGGGGAAACAGATTCGATCGCTTCGACCGAAGGACTTGTTTGCACATCAACCCGTAGCAAATGGCACGGAAGGGCAAAAAAAATGAGTGGTCCGATGCTGAACGGATAACCAACCACGTTGCTGGCGGCTCGCACAAACAGACAATAATCATAATAATATTTGCGAAAATCTGTCACGCACTCGCGGCTCAACCTTCCACTGAGCACCACCCAATGGATTCAGGTCCAAGCCCGACCAACGATGACGACGACGGCGATGAAAGCGACAGTAACGTGATGATCATAAATTCAACGGATTTATGAAATTAAATTGAATTATGGACGAATCATTTACACTTTTACGTTGCCTTCTGGGCAGTTTTTTTTTAAATCGAGGGGAGAGTGGAACTAGATTGCATATGGAATACTTGAACTGTATCGTTATGATCGGAGCACCCCTCGAAGGTGGACCCAGTGTCCTTTTCAAAGTGCATTTAAACATTTAAAGCCGACGACCAGAAGGTGGAGATCACGGGCAGCATTCGTTGATTTACATACAAACAGATGCGATGAAGCTTTCAACTGTCCTCGTGTTGGATACAAGCGACAGTCGAGCCATGTCGGACGGTGAATAGAGTCAATTTGATCATCAAGCAGGATCTGCATACAAATAACATATTGCATTGTGTGTATGCTTTAATTAGAATTGAAATCGCAGGAAAAAGATATTTCAGCGTTTATCAAATCATTCGAATTTATCGCGTGTAAAAGGCTTAAAACATGCGGAAATCCAATGAACCGAATGCTTGTATACTAAATACCGAATGCATTTTTTTATTATTGCGTATCACAATAAGCGTATTGTCTACTCTCAACTTAGTTTTATAAATGCACTTCCACAGTTGATAATTGAAAACTTTCAAAGTCTTTTAAAGTAACATTTTAAGTGACGTAAGCGCTTTTCCCACTTCCTTTAGAAAATTTCAAGATGTATAGAAATGTTATAAAGATGTAAGACAACCGTTATTCAATATTCATATAGGCAAATCAGGAAAAAATAATTCAGGTTAATGTGTATTAAATGAAAAGCTTTTAAAACGGTTGAAACTAGCTTTTATTGCATATTTTTATCCCTTCTTTGCCGCTGTTATTCTTCAGCTCACTTGATAAACGCTTATTCAATCTCTTCTAATCTAATCTAGATATGATCTAGATATGATATACTCTAATCTAATCTAAAACAAACGCAACCAGTAGAAGAAAAGATCCTGAAGATAATTAGGTTAGATGACGTCCAATTATTGTTTTGTCAATATTCATGCTTGAAGCATATCAAAGACATGATACAAGCGTCAATGCGGCCAGGCCTACTGAGTTGCATTAACCACAAAAATGGTTCTGTAAAATGAGTTGGATTCAAAGGAATAGATTTGAATCATAACGCATTATATGAATCTACAGGGGAGGAAGGATGCGTGGACATACACAGAAAATAATAATTAATTTTAACAAGCGCGTAAAATTTCCCCTCGTTTAATTCTAAGCCGAAGGAGGCGTACAACAATGTTTGCAATCTTTCATAGAACAGGCTAGATTCAGGCGTTATCTAGCTTAAATTTACATGAAATATCCCATTATTTTCTGCCAAATCTAGCATTCCCTTTATGTGCATTAGATTACACAGAAAATTAAATGTTTCTTTTTATCTGTACCAAAAACTCCCATGAGAATATTAATGCAACTGAGCAAGAGAGAATGAATACAAAAAACGTTCTGTCGCGGCACGGAAACCGACCGCTGCAAGAATTATTTTACAGCGGTTAGTTAACCTAGGCGTCCACTTCCTGTGGTATAAATTTCACGGTGTTTCGTGCAGTGAGTCAAAAGTTATTCCAGATGGAAGCCGAGAGCAAAGAAAAAAATCTGCACACCCACGTTGATAATCCAACATGGTCCGCAATAAAAATCGTAAAAACATAGAAAACCGCCTACTCAACCGTGTATGATACCTTTCATTAAAGACCATAATGGTCCCGTGAAGTTTTGGCCAGACTTGGCGAGTTGCCACTACAGCCGGGAAGTCATCCAGTGGCACCGTGATAATAACGTAGATTTCAACGATAAAAACATAAATCCACCCAACTGCCCGCAGTTCCGGCCCATCGAGAGATGTTGGGCAGTAAAGAAGCAGAAGCTTAAAAAAAGTGGGAAAACGGATCGGGACGCGACTCAGATGCAAAGAACACGAATACCATGGCAGTTGACCTGGGTTTGGAGCGTGGGTGGAGGGGAAGAAAAAAGAAGAAAAAAAAGAATTTAAATGAGAAACAAAAAGAAATTATTAAAATTGATTTTTTTTTCTTGATTTTTTTAAATATTAAATTTATTTGTATGTTATCCAGTTACAGAAAAAAAGATGATTTTAATTTTTATATTTTTAAATGAATAAAATTATTAAAGTTTGAAAAAAAAAAAAAATAAAACGGCGTTGCTTAACTATTAGCAAGTACGAGTACAATCGAGACCTACTGTGGCAGATTATGCACGAATATGTATTATGGAGAGTGTGAGCTGTTTAGTGGAATACCTGTAACTAGAAAATAAGAAGAATGATTAGTAATTTCCATTTAATTCCAACTACCTTTATTGCTTATCTTGACAGATACGCGTATTTCGTCTACAATGTGCAGACTTCTTCAGTGTCGTGTACTAATACTCGACTGAAAGAAAACCTTCGCCACCTGCCGTATTTATCCTATTTTCTATATACAAACACTTG
The DNA here is from genome assembly GCA_024533555.2 of Aedes koreicus. NCBI lineage: Eukaryota > Metazoa > Arthropoda > Insecta > Diptera > Culicidae > Aedes > Aedes koreicus. The sequence goes on along the minus strand of JAHHFK020004600.1, from coordinate 345,232 downwards.
TACCTACAGCTAACATTTCTTGTACCTAACCTATCCTGAGTCCAAAACAAATATTATGCTTGATATCTACCTCGCCTTTTCTTTATACCCAACCTGATTATTCCGTAGCAGCGGGTGTTCCACTGCGTCGGTTTTGATGTCGTTTGGGTATTAAGTTAAAGAACCATGTGTACCCGTTACCTTGGTCTTTGTTTAGTAGATTTGTGTTTTGTTGTTTGTGTTGTTAGTTAATTTCTAAGAAATTAACAAAAACAACAAAACACAAATCTACTAAACAAAGACCAAGGTAACGGGTACACATGGCTCTTTAACTTAATACCCAAACGACATCAAAACCGACGCAGTGGAACACCCGCTGCTACGGAATAATCAGGTTGGGTATAAAGAAAAGGCGAGGTAGATATCAAGCATAATATTTGTTTTGGACTCAGGATAGGTTAGGTACAAGAAATGTTAGCTGTAGGTACAAGTGTTTGTATATAGAAAATAGGATAAATACGGCAGGTGGCGAAGGTTTTCTTTCAGTCGAGTATTAGTACACGACACTGAAGAAGTCTGCACATTGTAGACGAAATACGCGTATCTGTCAAGATAAGCAATAAAGGTAGTTGGAATTAAATGGAAATTACTAATCATTCTTCTTATTTTCTAGTTAAATATTATTTAAATAAAAAAAAACGCTGTGGGGCACAGGAACAATCGAACGAGTGATGGATTGTATCCCATCCGCGTGGAAGGGACCCCCAGATAACATACACACCCTCCAACAGATAAAAAGAGAGGCTGTATTGAAAATAATTATAGCTATTTTGTTCGTGACACGCAAATAGAACAAAAAAAACAGACACAACACTCGTGGAGGAGCAACGCGCCCTTAGTGTCTTCAAATTAAAGGTGCTGGATACAATCTACGATGGAGTGCAGATGGAATATGGAATGTAGAGTTGGCAAATAACTCACGATTGCACCAGTTACTCGGAGATCCATCCATCTTTCACACCGCAAAATCGGTCGTCTACGGTGGACTGATCACATCGTAAGAATGTGAGACGAAAGCACAGCTAAAATTATCACAATAACGATCCGACGGGTACAAGAAGGAGAGACCCGTCCAGAGCAAGGTGAATCGATTTGATGGTACACCCTTCTACAAGTTCCTGCTGTTTCCAGAAAACGGAATTCCACTGACATGTCCCGCCGATCTTTCTGATGTGAAAGCGATCCGGTAGCAACTGCAACTCGTTTCTCCAAATCTTCTACAAAACCCAACTGCCGATTTGATCCACCGTTTCTTTGCGGAGCAAACTGATGAGCCAAGAGTTGAGAGAACCCACTCTAACCACCAATGAACCCAAATTTGGTAAAATATTGCCTCCCCTCTTTTATCTCCCCAACAGAAGAGCGCCTTGTATAGGCTCATCATCCAGAAAGGCAATTTTCGTAAATTGTATCACACCATCCGCCACTATGAGTACAGAATGCTTAGTTGTTGAGAATGGACAGTTAACCGAATTAGTAACATACTCTCTTTATCAGCTCTTTATCGCTACTAGCCAAAAGTTTATTAATGCGTATAGTTTATTAATGCGTATATACTAGCGAATAAGAGCTGCTGTTATTCAAAGTTTGTGTTAGCCTACAACAATTGGTTTTAAGCTCAGTCGGCAAAGACGCAGCTACAAAGCAACACCATGCTGGAGGTGGCTGGGTTCGATTCCCGGTCTGGTCAAGGAATTTTTCGTTAAGGCAAATTTCTAGACTCCCTGGGCATAGGGTATGATTGTACTTGCCATACAATCATACTAATGCAAAAATGGCATCTGTCATCGAATGGTCTCAATTAACAACTGTGGAAGTGCATTTAGAACACTAAGTTGAGAGCAAGCAATAAGCGAATTGTAAAAGCAATAAGCTTAAAATGCTAAAGAGAAATGTTAGCTTACAAAATGAATAGTAGATGAGAAATTGTGAATAAACGTTGTTTGGTTGTTTATCCAACAAACATTTTGAATTGATTTAAAGCTGAATAAGCTATTTTTTAGCTTAAGAAGCTACTTTTCGATTGAATAAACCGTTATACAACATGCAATGTTTGTTAGGTAGCTCTTTTTCAGTTTCTTTGCAGCCGACTGCTTGGAAACTTAGCTTAACAAACTGAAAATTTTACTTGGGCAGTACTATTCAGGCATTTGTATGGTCTTGTTGCAAGGAAAACCATACTCTATGGCCAGGGAGTTTGAAGCAGTCTAGAGCTAACTGAGAATCGAACCTAGCATGATGTTACTTTGTAGCTGCGACCTTTCAGACTAAACTATCGGAGGACCAAAATCCTCCGATAGTAAATAATAACAAATAATAGTAAATCTTATGACATCGCTAAATGTGTGTTCATGCGCTATACATAAACAAGCATATACTATTAATTAAGCATATTAAGCATATGGTATTAAACTATCTCAATGAGTAGTTGACAAATAGTATGCAGAATACTGAGTTGGAAGGCTCAAGCATTGCTCAGATGGAAGCTACATTGACTTTTGAACTTCTTCAATTTTTAATCTTTTATCATCTAAACTTCCATCGATAAATAACAGCTTCAGATTACGCAAAAACAGTTAATATAATACGATTTTGAATAAAATTTACTTATTGGCTGAAATTATTCACAAGAGTAAAGCAGAGCTAGATGATAAGTGTATTTAAAGAGATTATATTGAGCTCGTTTTTGTTATATTCTGCTGGGAATTACACGTTTGATATAATGTCATGATTAAACATTTCAAACATGGAATGAGAAGCAGTACAAATATTGTATTGTGAGTGTGTGTATACAATCCAACTCCCACTGTCCGGCAGTGCTTTTATGGAAGAAAAATGTCTGCAGCTATCATGCTTTTATCCTAATCCCAAACTGTAAACATTTTTAGCCCGGGTGTTGAAAGGTGATAGCTCTGTTGAGATCTAGTGACCCATTTCAGAATTCCTGGTCACTCATGTCCATTCCGAGGTCACTTTCACTTACTACAAGCCCCGCATAAACACAATACTTATATCAATTGGATATTTGTACTATATTCACACTTCCATTATCGCAACATGTTTTGTTATGATTATGGCACGTATTTAGTAGTATGTATTTTGTATTTGTTTATAATTGCTTAGATCTCACCAGTAATGTTTGATGTTTCCTTGCTGATCCTGCTCCTTTTGTTCCACTTTTCGTATTTTTTTTTCGTATCTTCCGCTGAATGATGTGCAGCCATATACTTACAACCTAAGCCACGTGCGACGCTGGCTGAACAGCTGCTTGAATTCCACAAACGCTCGCGTCCATGCAACCATCATTGTAAAACCGCATGCAGACCAAGGTTAGTATGAAAGGTGAAGAAAAAGAAAAAGAAAAAAAAAATATTTGGTGTATGGAGATTATAGGTGATATTCTCACAACGACTCTTTGTTTCTTTGACTGGAAATTTTGAGTCACTCTAAACTAACCATGAAGAAAAAAAAAAATATATATATATATATATATATATATATATATATATATATATATATATATATATATATATATATATATATATATATATATATATATATATATATATATATATATATATATATATATATATATATATATATATATATATATATATATATATATATATATATATATATATATATATATATATATATATATATATATATATATATATATATATATATATATATATATATATATATATATATATATATATATATATATATATATATATATATATATATATATATATATATATATATATATATATATATATATATATATATATATATATATATATATATATATTAGGGTGCCAATGGCATGTATGGGAAAAAATTGACCATCGAATTTCAAAAACGGGTACTGCTCAAAAGTTTCGTCTCCTCAAAAAAAGTCCCCATGCAAAATTTGAGCTCAATCGGACTTCGTTAAGTGTTGGACCAAAGCGGTCAAAGTTGGACATTTTTGAAACACGAAAAATTTCCCAAGGGGGGGGGGTACGTGAAAATTCCGAAATCGTTTTTTTGTTTTTGATGCCAAATGTCTTAGAAATGCATGAAACGTCGAGATCTGGTGTTATCTCGAAAAAAAATTTTTTGAAAAAAATTGACTTTTTGGGATTTAGAAATTTTTTGAGGTGGAGGAGTGAAATGAATTTGATATGGAGGATTTGAATTCAATTGCTGAGATATCCATGGCAATAGTACTGAAACATGTCTTATATCATCGTTGGCAACTGCTAGCATATTATATGTGATATTTCATTAGGGTGGTTCACTTGTTTTGCATTAGGGTGGTCCATTTTATAGAAAAATAAAAAAATAAGATAATAGTATCAAAACATCTCTTATATAATCGTAAGCCACTATCAATATTAAATATATGATATTTCATTAGGGTGGCTCAGTTATTTTCCATTAGGGTCGTTAAGAACAATAAAAAATATTTCCAGCAAATTTAAACGCTATTCGCATTACATGGGCCCGGCGCGGGGCGAGGCCCGCCCGGGTAATATTTTGAAATGATTGCTTGGGTTTTGTATGTGAGCATTCTCACTATGCTGGCACGGCACGCCCAGCACGGCACATCAGCGTAGTGAGAACAGTCACATACAAAATCCAAGCAATCATTTCAAAATATTACCCCGGCGGGTCTCGCCCCGCGTCGGGCCCGTTGTAATGCGAATAGCGCTTTAACCAGTCAATATTTTTCGTATAGGTTAAAACCATTAAGCTTTCTCACGTCTATCATCTTTCTCTTCCAAGCAGGTAGAAAGAATAGATTGTTTACATACGAAAAAAAAAACAAAAAACGTATGAAAACAATCCTATTCTTTCTACGTGCTTGAAAGAGAAAGATGATAGACGTCAGAAAGCTTAATGATTTCTCACAAAACTTTTCAATATTACCTATCTTACAATGAGAAATTCGCTTCTTTCGTTCTTTTTCATTAATTAGTGCATCAATATAATAATTTCAACCGATTTCTATCCACAGACTGTAAGATTAGCGTACGGACTACCAAAGAGAATTATTTACTAGAGACGCTCTCTTTGTGGTCCTTTTGGAAACTTTTGCGAGACTTACATTCGGAATGCGACGCTTCTTTAAGGTGAAACAGATCGGTGCCCTCGTCTAATACTAATCTTAGAGATTAAGCATTGTGCATCAGTGAGTTTCTTATTTCTGTTTTGCACCGTCGTTGCAAGCTAAGATTAAAAATTTCAGAGTTATCTATCCTACATTTACCGAATATTGTAGAGTGGGAAGTCTTCGACTGCAACCTAATTAACAATTTTGACCGAGTAAACGTTTATTCAGCTGTTTATATGAGAAAGAAGAGTTTAGTCAGCTAAAATTGTCTGTTGGACCCCTAAGATGGGGAACTATCTCATTGATACGGTATTTGCAGATATAACTAACCTTTTCAATGGTTGTGACAAAAGACACGTAACGAAAGGGAGGGAACGGTATTGTGATATTTCCAAAATTCATGTTGCTAGGTTTTTGGTACATTGCATCGCATATATTTTCTTAAATTACATCTGATTTTTTTGAACTTTTATACATTGTTCGATGTTCTTCAACTAAGTGCAAAATAAACTGTTTCTGATCTTCATCCGTTGACAATTTCGAATTATATGTTTTGATTAATGCAATACCTCGTTCTGCATTGTCATTTACTACTTCCAAGCTTTTAATTCGTTTAATGGCATTTTCATATTCTTGTTTGCTATTCCACTGCGTAATATCAGTTTCCAACAATGATTCCGGAATCTCTAGAGCACATAACAAGTTTTTAGTATGCTGACTGCCTTGAACAAATGAGTGCAGCTGTAGTGTTGAAACGTCGTTTGATTCGACTATGGATTTAGCACACACATTTGTTTTGTTAGCTGAAAATAAAAATATTGTTAGAAATATAATGTTCTGCGTACATCGAATTGAACAAAATAATTACCTGATGTATGTAAGGCTTCAATATATTTTTTTTTATCTGCGATATCCAACGTTTCATCAAATAAACACAATCCGATGAGATTGCTATCCAAATACTGCAGATGTTTCAAGAACCCTTTATATACTGCTTTGGCAACTTCTTCGTCAACAGCTTCGTAGATTTTAAGCGATTTTATCAAATTAAGGTCATTGTTTGCAGACATTGCAGCACACGTAGACAGAAACCAGTTTTTCAAATATACTTTTACAATGAATACATTAAATCGTGCTAACTGTTGTTGAGTTGCCTTAGGTAACGCAAAAGTGTGTCGGTAAAGGAACATTTTTAGTGAATAAATAATTTTTGCCATCCATCTTGCATTATGGAAAGCACCAGGAGCTCTAATTTTAAAATGTTCTTTAATTTTTCCACCCAAAAATATAAGCGTAAGCTGAATAACTTCGCGATAATCTTCGCGGTGATGTTGTTCTTTTAATTGTCGCTCAAAAAATTCAAGAGATCCACCCTCTCGTTGGCTGTTATTGATGATTTAACGAATACATCATTAACACCAGAATGGTATGAGCTCTTTTCTAAACGGTGCCATTCCGTCTGAAACCGCTTAAAAATCTCAACATTTGGAGATTGTGCAGTTTCAAATTGTAGTGCCTTGAATGCCTTGCCAACTAACAGCTCGTGTATGTGATGTCTACAGGGAAGTCCAATCAGCTGTCTTTTAAACATTTTGTCAAGATGTTGACACGCTCCTTTCTTTCGACCAGTGTTTGACGCAGTGGTATCAAATGATGTAAACATAACCCTAAAACACGGAATAACGGTATAATTTAAAAATTATCAATAATAATATTAAAAATTACTAATAGAAATTACCTGTCTTCAAGATCCCAATCGACAACTGCATTGTACACCGCTTCTGCTTGTTCTATTCCTGTTGAATTTTGGATGGGAGGAACAGCTAACAGCTTACGGATGCCTTCACCAGATACAACTATAGCCAATCGTTCAGTTTTGGGGGTGGCTTTAGACGACAATATACTAGGAAGCAGTTTTGAATCCCAATGAACTGTTAAGTTAACCTGTGGCTTAAATGTTGCTCTCAGCTCGTTCTGCTTTTGCACACGAATTTCTTTTCTTGAATTCCTAATGGACTCTTTGTTTAACACTAATGTTGAAACGTCGTGCCCCAATGATTTCGCTATAGATGATATTAGAAATACCACATTTCGATCACTCACTTTGCAGCGGTCCAAAGCAGCAGCCACATCGACAGTAATGACATTTTTTAATGGTGATTTAGAAGTTGAAGACGATTTGGAAGGACCTAGAAGAAAATTTAAGAATCAATCGTTTGTTAACCATGAAAAACATTTTAAAACATATTTGAAATTAATTCAATTTACACTTACCCGGTATCTGAAAATCTTCGCCGATAGTACTGATAGAAGGAACGGACTCACTCTGGGTTTGAGATCAGGACTCGAAATCACTAGCAGTTAAATTTTTTCTTTCCTGTAGACTTGCTTCTTCCTGCTCACTTGTTCGTGGATTAGTCTCTGTTGTCGCCTCTGCTGTTTCTTCCTCCTCAAAATCACTACACGAGATAGTTGCCGTTGGAAAAGACTCACTTGTTGTTGGAAGAGTTAGTTCTCGTTGTTCTTGCAAATACCGATATGCTTTTCTTTCTACTTTATTCTTCGGTTTATACCTCTTCCCGATATCGAAAAGGTTCTGCAATGAATCAGAGAAATCCTTTCTCTTCTCAATTTCTCTCGCCGGCATTCTTAGCTTGCGCTTCTGCAAGATTTTCCAAGCTTCGTAGTACCGCAAGATTTTATGTTGCACTGTCCTGTCGTCGAGCAAATGGTTCAAATGCTTTTTATTCCATGATACTTTCAAAGCATGTATTGTTAATTGTGCACTTGGTTTAGTCTTTTGCTTCTCTGCTCGCAAATGAAACATGAATTTCCGGAAAACTTCGTTGTATGTAGGCAAATTCGAAGATTCGGGGAACAAAGGTAGGTATTTTCCAACTAGCCGAATATCCTCCATTTTGAAAAACAAAAAACTGTTGACTAGACCGCGGTTCCTCGTTCAAATATAAAAATACTGAATGAGTAAAACTAAAAATAACAATTCCTTATATACCAAATGTGTGGCCATTTCATTACCTGCTCAGTCTTTCAAAACTGCTCGCTTGGGACGTATTCGTTGCCTACGGGTAGCTTATATTTTGTTTGGGTAGATAACACTTCAGAACAAAAAGCATTCGAAGCAGACGTTGTCACTACCGAAGCGCGTATACCACAGCAAGCGGCAGGTAACGTACTTTTGTTTTGATCCCCTATAACGTACCTACTTGTGTTTCTCGGAAATGAAGCAGTCCAAGGCCAAGAACCTCTTAAGAAAAGATAAACAAAAAACTTTTGTTGCACTTCGTAGTCGCCTATCAAGCTATTGTAATAATTTTAGTACATCAAAAATCGTTTTTTTTCCTTTTTTTTGTCCATATTTTGGTAACGGCACATTTTTGTTAACTATTAAAAAAAACATAATAAAAATATCTTAACGAAGTGTAGTATGCCAAAAAAGAATCATGGTTTCAAACTATACAAAAAATATTGACTGGTAAATTTGCTGGAAATATTTTGTTGCTTTTAATTTCCAACTCAAAGGACCACCCTAATGGAAAATAAAGGAACCATCCTAATGAAATATCATATATTTAATATTGATAATGGCTTACGATTATATAAGAGATGTTTTGATACTATTATCTTATTTTTTTTATTTTTCTATAAAATGGACCACCCTAATGCAAAACAAGTGAACCACCCTAATGATATATCACATAATATGCTAGCAGTTGCCAACGATGATATAAGACATGTTTCAGTACTATTGCCATGGATATCTCAGCAATTGAATTCAAATCCTCCATATCAAATTCATTTCACTCCTCCACCTCAAAAAATTTCTAAGTCCCAAAAAGTCAATTTTTTTCAAAAAAAATTTTTTCGAGATAACACCAGATCTCGACGTTTCATGCATTTCTAAGACATTTGGCATCAAAAACAAAAAATCGATTTCGGAATTTTCACGTACCCCCCCCCCCTTGGGAAATTTTTCGTGTTTCAAAAAAGTCAAACTTTGACCGCTTTGGTCCAACACTTAACGAAGTCCGATTGAGCTCAAATTTTGCATGGGGACTTTTTTTTGAGGAGACGAAACTTTTGAACACCACCCGTTTTTGAAATTCGAAAAGTCGATTTTTTTGGCACCCTAATATATATATATATATATATATATATATATATATATATATATATATATATATATATATATATATATATATATATATATATATATATATATATATATATATATATATATATATATATATATATATATATATATATATATATATATATATATATATATTATATATAATAATTGCTTGGCTAAACCCTTAACTACAGCTTGTGATCTACTTGCTATCCCAAATTTAAATATATTTCATATAAGAGCTAATTTGAAACATTGAAAAAAAAAACTTGTCTACCTGTTATCTAGCGGGTTTATTTTTAATGTGTTTATCCTTTCTATTAATTTTAAGTGTGATATGAAGGGTAAAATCTCATTGCCTCGCATTACAACCGATTACAACCGATTTGTCGTTTTTGAACTTTACAAAAAAGGAGGTTACACGAAACGTCAACGAAACAACGACCGTATGCTATTGTATATGACGCATCTAACACTGCTACATATATAAGCCACATGGATAGGTCTATTCTATAGAGAAGCAGTACAAATATTGTATTGCGTTGAAAATATGTTTTACTTTTCAAATGATTATAAAATCCACAAGACGAAATCTTGGCTTTGGCAGTGTTTACTTTTCTCGGCAACCAATTTTAATACCTTAAATTCTAAATTCTTCTATTAAAACTCTTCACTCAATATATTCATATGATAACTTCACACTTAGAAATTATGAATTTTACACGAGACGTAATTCATGTTTGTAAAAAGTCGGGGAACGTAAAGAGAGATTTCGTGTAAAATTATGTCTCCTGAAACTGACAAATACGCAAATCGACGAAAGATGTGTTTGATTGAATTTATTTTCTCATCTCTTTGAACACATTCTTTTGTGCTAGAGGACGCTTGCATGTGTCGGTCTCAGGGAACAGAAATTTACATGACATTTTGGTAGTGTGTTGGTAGTTAAGCTTTAACGTGATTATCATTCAAATAGTGAGCCATTTCCTCAAGCCGTATTTTTCATCAAATAAATATGTAGCCGTATTTTTCATCAAATTGTATATGACGCATCTAACACTGCTACATATATAAGCCACATGGATAGGTCTATTCTATAGAGAAGCAGTACAAATATTGTATTGCGTTGAAAATATGTTTTACTTTTCAAATAATTATAAAATCCACAAGACGAAATCTTGGCTTTGGCAGTGTTTACTTTTCTCGGCAACCAATTTTAATACCTTAAATTCTAAATTCTTCTATTAAAACTCTTCACTCAATATATTCATATGATAACTTCACACTTAGAAATTATGAATTTTACACGAGACGTAATTCATGTTTGTAAAAAGTCGGGGAACGTAAAGAGAGATTTCGTGTAAAATTATGTCTCCTGAAACTGACAAATACGCAAATCGACGAAAGATGTGTTTGATTGAATTTATTTTCTCATCTCTTTGAACTCATTCTTTTGTGCTAGAGGACGCTTGCATGTGTCGGTCTCAGGGAACAGAAATTTACATGACATTTTGGTAGTGTGTTGTCTTTCGTGATTATCATTCAAATTGTGAGCCTTTCCTCAGCCGTATTTTTCACAAAAAATCAATTACACTTGAAAATGCAGCTGTTTTCGTTGCCCATAATGAAAATATTTTTGTTCATATGCAGTTCAAATGAAACGATAGCTGATTTAAAAAAAGTGGTGCCGACAATAGCCACACTCACTTGAGAAGATAGGCGCTTAATAAAAACACTTCCAAGCCGTTCTGGAAAATTCTGTATATTGCAATACATGGCGGATTACAGAGCAAATGTGTGAACAAACAAAAACGTCAAATGTATGCACGACACTGTAAAAATACTCATTAAAGAGTTGACTCTGCTGAGCTTGCATAGATTAGCTACATCTACTACATCCCCTACTCTCCTCAGCTACATCCCCTACTTAAAACGAGGTAATAAAACAGTTATGAATAACTATATAACTCATATAACGCTTCATAATTGTATTTGGAAAACTGATCATTGCCATTTCTGTCCACGTTTAATCAAAAGTATCCAAATCCTGGAGAGTGTGGGCTGTTTAGTGGAATACCTGTAACTAGAAAATGAGAAGAATGATTAGTAATTTCCATTTAATTCCAACTACCTTTATTGCTTATCTTGACAAATACGCGTATTTCATGTACAATGTGTAGAATTCTTCAGAGTCGTATACTAATACTCGACTATTAGTACTTTAAGCCAAACTACTAATTCTATGGACGCAAAATAAACAATCGACTGTACGGAATCTGGTGGCAGGAGATAAACAAAAGGCCCAATAATTTTAATTCAGCCAACAAGAAGCTGATATGAATATGTTTCCTGACTTTTAAATGAATGGAACTTTAAAAGGAAATATAATTTGATTATTTTTAATAAAAAAAATCATTTAACCAAATGTTTAATCGCAACACTGTAGTACCATGTATATGCTAACTAGGATAAGACAACAGATTTCAACTCTGAGAAAAATTTTGAGTCCTTTCAGGTCCTATAGCAACAATTCAAAGTCACACGTCAATCGGCGAAACTATAATTACTTTGACAGAGAAAAATTCTCCAAAGCCTATTCATTAACCTCTAAACATAAACTATTGTGGGTTTTCAAAAGAAAATTCCATAAGAGAAAATTCTTTTGAAAACCCTAAAATGAACAGATGCTTGTAGAAAAAGTTAATAAGTATTTGTCCGATTGTGAGTCCAGTGATTGGATCGTTTTTTTTTTTTTTTGTGGCAGCAGTGTATTGCACAATACATAATCCAAGGTCGTAACATTCCCAAATCTGGAAGTGTGTTGCAGTACCGTTATCCAAATGATATCATAATGTAAATATGTGGGACTTACTGTATGTGAAAGTATCCTTGGAATGGGCGTTACTCACCAGATATTCTGAAATGGGTTCCTAGAGCTGCAGTAGAGCTATCACTGTCTAGCTCCCTGATTAAAGCTGCTTTCAGCGATCACTTGAAGAATTGTTGCAAACAGATTTCTTCCATAATATCCTTGACGGACAATGGGTGTTATATTAGACACACACACACAAACACACACACACACACACACACACACACACACACGCGCGCACGCACGCACACGCACAATTACGCCGACCGTGCCCGAATGAGGGGGGGGGGGTCTTTTAAAAACCAACCCCCCCCCCCCCCCCAAAACCCCCGGTTGATTGGAAAAGGTACCACCGGGTCGTTCCACCCCCAAAAAAATTTAACCCTACCCCCCAAAAACAATGGACCCCCCCAATGTGACTGAAAGACGACAAGCATAACGAAAAACAAAACAAAACAACATAGATAAAATATATTAGATAGGATAATGGGATGTAATGTTAGCCTAGTTCCTTCATTCGGCCTATGTACCATATATGTCATTAACTCGGCAATAATCAACAAAATTATGTTCCTATCAGGATGACCGATTTATTTTGAAGCAATTGAGATATTATTGATCAATTAAAAGTTGTTCACTTCCACGTAATTTTCGATTTCCTCGACTTTTTAGACACCATGACTTTACTGGTTAAGATGACCAGATTATCTACACGATCTTCGAATGATCTAAAGTTGCAGAAATTGAACCTATAAACCGAATAGTGGAGCCAAGATGTATAGAAAATAGTCACAAGTTATAAACTAACAGGTCACATAGGCAAAATAACAATGATATAACAAGAAAACCATAGACCCAATGTTAGGAACATATTTTTTTTCTGTTCCCAACTATGGCCTGTTGTATGAAAAGCGTAGTAAAAATGTTGTTATTGGTAAAATTTACAATAAAAATTTCTGAGTTTCAGTTGAAAGTTCTTCATATGGCTCATCTTGACACAAACTAAAGGAACAAATTCTGTGTAGATTGAATTCTAATGTTTTGATTATCAAGTGGTCGCCAAATCATATGTGAAAATCACTTAAGCGCCACTTAGCAGTTTTAGTATAGTTTGATTAATGAAATTTATTTTTTGGGTAGAGCGAATACAGCTGGCAACGCCTTGAATCAGAAAGTCAGAAAAAAAATCATACATAGACAACATTTAATAACAAATCTATCGAATGGGACGAACTTGCATCAACGAATAGACCCAATTTGGAGCTTATAGACCGACATTATATCCAAATCCCTAGAATGTTTTTGACTTAATAAAATGAGTTGCGTAACTTTTCGTGATACATACTACCAAATGGTATATTAAACATATCTAAGCAAATGTATAACTAGTTAAACATCGGTTCCAGCTCCAATACTTAATGAGTTATAATAAAAAATGTAATCGATTGTTGCATAATAGGCTGAGTTAAGGGACACATACCCTATTCATTTCCACAATTTTTAAAAAGAAAGAATTAATTTTTGGCTGGCAAGGAACAAAAAAAAAAAAAAAAAAAAAAAAAAATTTTTTGTCCCCCCCCCCTTTTTTAAAGAGAACAGCCCTCCCCCAAAAAAAAAAAAAAAAATTATTGGGGGGGGGTGGCGGTGGTTGGTGAAAAAACCTTGGTTGCCCCGGTCGGGGCAAACCCCCCCAAAACAAAAAAAACACCTGCACAAACTAGTGGAACTTGACGTTTTCTACTTTTGTGAATTTTGAGAAGCAGTGGCCTTTCATTCAACCTTTTCGTCGTGTTTTATTAAACTGCACCACAGTTGCAGCCCATTCACGTTTTCCTCATGACTGGCCAGACTAACACTTACAACACTTTTCCTTCATTTTTCTCCGACGATGTTTCAACATAGAGCATCGTAATTTTACTTCCACGAAAAACTTGACAAAAATATACCAAAACTTTCCAGAAAACATCATGCATCCTAAGCTAACGGTTCAAGCGCAACTATAATTCAATCCTTGGAACGATCTTTTTTATCAGTTTGCAGAGCAGTAATGAGCAAAACATAATGAGCCATTTGTCGGAGCTTCCATCAGCATTTACTTAATAACTCACGTCTGATTGTTTTGCAGTTATAAAAAGACTTAAAACCTCGGACACAAAACTATAGTTTCACTGATTGGCATGAAATTTTGCAAAGTTGCTCGACGAAAATGTAATTTTATTCCAGAAAAATTGCGAAAAGTCCAAGCATTTTCACTAAGGCACGATGCTTATTATTTAAAATGGGAGACAATTTCTTATAACCATATTTTAATACGACATTATTCCTAGATCATAACGTGTGTGACTCTTTCAATCCCAAAAGAAAGCTTCTTCTATCAGTCACACTTCGGAGTGCTCGAAAAGAGATTAAGTTAAATTAGATTAACTGCCTTATAATTCTACTTTGTGTCGACAAATGTGTCAAAAAAAAAGTGACAACCTCATCGCGTGAAATATAAAAAAATAACATGAAACGTTAACATAATCAATTTATTTTCACTCGAATTACCCTTCATTGACTGAATGGTGTTCGAAAATGGTTTTAATTTTTTTTTTGTTCATTGCTCAAACCATGCTGAAACTACACATTGTTTTGAATTCGATTAGAGTGTACGCTCCAGTGCTCCCGAGACCGGAGGGTCATGGCTGATGACTGTGGCTGACGCATGATAATTGATAATAACGTGGAAGTTCCGAGCGCGAGTTGGCGAGAAATAGCTGGTATTTGCGCCCGGCGCTTATCAGATGATTGATGCCTGTTTTAATTTAATTTATATTGTGCCAGTTAGCAGGAATCTGCCATCCTTTTGAGCCACACCAGAGCCGGCAATAGAAATGGCGAAGGTTATTTAAATGTTCAGCTATGACCATCACTAATCGAATCTCGTTTTCTATCGTTATGTGTATCAGATAATGATACCTCAAACTTTCGTTGTCTGTTGAAAAAAAGAAGCATCTCTGCAGATCATGCTGAATACAAATTACACGTTTCTTTTTTACTCTTCATCCTCGTTTGTAGCAATATCGTGCCGGCATGCGTCCAATTAACCAATTCCGAACAATCTTGATAACAGGTCGCACGCGTGTGTGACTGCTGCACTTGATTATGCATGCACGTTTTGCATCAATTGCAGCGTCGTCGTCGTCGTCACACGGCTGATGCGTAACTTCATGTTGACTCTGTGATAGAGGTAGATGAATAGAAGTGTACGGATCATAAGCCATATAATTGCCCCGTGTATCATTTGTACGCTAACAAGGATCGGGAGCTTTAATTTCTTTTAATATGGCACTTAATTTTTCCCTCTCGACTGCTGGCAATGGTGGTGGTACGGTCGACAAAGATTTCATCTTGCCTCAGTGCGTGCAAGCGCGCAGAGATCACAAGAAGCTGTGCATTGGACCGACGTGCTCATAAAGCAAAAAACAGATTCACCGCAAATCAGCCAAATGTCACGTGTTCAAAGCATAATAATTCTGTGCCGGAGTTTGCCGGGAGTCTTGGAGCTGCGCCGCGAGGGGCGGATAAATATGCGTGAACCGGGTTTTTGCTATCTGCTGTTGCGATTGGTGCCTGGTGGTAAGGCACGAGAGGAAGTCACAGGAAACGAGCGAATCGTCGTCGCACGTCTCGCACACGTTATTTATTTATTTTTTATGAGATTAGACATAAATATGCCGCCGGGTTAGGTGGAAGATGGAACAATCGTGTGAGTAAGAGTGATAGAGATGTGTGGATTACCCCTCATACTTTATGGGGAGAGAGATTAGTTTTTATGACTGTGTTCAAATAATTGGTGAAAACCGCAGGAAATTACAAGACCATATACATTTGGAATGATTTTGGGTGTTTGGCAGTTCCGTGGCTGTAAAACTATATCACGTTGGTAGAAACTTTTTATAGGGAGCCACGAGTATGTTAGGGCGACATACCAAAGATGAGCATGCTAGAAGCTCCATGAGATCGAAGCTAAGAGATTTTAAAAAAAAAATGGAGTGCTGTATGTCCTTAATAAAAATACGATTGCCTGAGTTATAATTCCAAGAAGTTCAAGATAAACAAATAACCAATAATCATTCCGGTTACAAGGCGACAATGGTGTTCTAGGAAGGTGCATTTTGCTAAAAGTCACATCATGTTTTGTGTAAATTCTTGTGAATGTGCCGAAACAGAATTCTCCTGATAACTCAAAAAACAAGGATAATCATAATAATTATAATGATTGATAGTTGATAGTTCGATGAGAGTCACCTATTTTTCAAGACTTTAGATTATTCAAAGTCTTTCAAGATGGCTGGTTAATCATAAATATTACAAGTTGATAAGCAATTCCAAGCAATGCTGGATCTCTTGAACGCTTTTGGTTGATCATCTTTCTGGCCTTTAGAGATTAAAGTTAAAATAAGAGAAAATTAATAAAAATGTATTTAAAAGGTCGTCAAATCAACAGATATTCAGTTAAATAAATATTTATAATTATATCAAATCCTTCCCGGCAAATCACGTGCCCTTACTCACACCCCATTAAATGCAATGCAATTTTCTTCCAATCACTGCCAAAGATGTCACACTTTTAATAAATACGATCTCACTCCCTGCCTCTAAGAACACTGCTCAAATCACTGGTGGGTAGATGCCAAACGTGAGTGTTTATTTTCGTAGCGATTTTCCACGACTTGTCCTCTTGTCGATTCTCGGCAAGAGATTATAGAGGTGAAGGTGTGAAAGGGCGAGGAAAACTGCACTGAGATGGTGATTGTTTTTTCACGCGTGCAAGAAAAGCCGGGCACGACTTTGTCCCAATGCTTAGAATAACAACAACAATCGAACTTGGTGGTAACGATATTCTCGTTTAGACCGAAAGACGAATCGGCTCACGGCCAGGAGTGGAGTCGCAGATTGAGATCGAATATTTGACAAGTGAAAGGAGAAAGTTTGTTGTTTTAAGGTTCATATTTCATTCCGCTGATGGCTCATGGCGGTGGTGGGGTTCGTTAGTTATTTTTTGCTCTCACAACGAACGACGACGCCGATGACGACGACGGATGGTCGTTAGAATTGACGGCAAACGTGCTTCTCGACGGGTTTTCGGAGGCAAGCTGCTCCGTCATAATCGATTTATACAAGACATTTATTTAGTTTATGATTAAGATGTTTGAGCGTCGAGGGCAGGGCAGGGAAAAGCTTAAGTTTTTTCTTTCTTTTCGTTGGATTGCTTGTCAATAACGAGCTACTCTTGCTGCTGCAACAAGACGAATTAAGACGGAATGGTTTTCCATTCAAGAGAACTCAAACACGACCACGAGCATTTCTTTTCGTTTCAATATCTCGTCCCATTTCAGAGTAAACACTTTTAAAACGAGCCAATCATCGTCAGTTGTCGAGAGGAGGAATTAAAATGTTTGATAGGCGGATTAAGGGCAAAATGCATGATGTGATGCTCACTCGCCGAAGTTTGGACACAAGTGATGAAGCGTGTGGTACGGAAAACTCTCCTAAAAGGCTGGCTGGCGACGAGAACTGTACGAACAAGTGTTTTGCATCTCTGGCATTCCCATGGAATGCAAATGGAAACATGAGCTCTCTCGAAGCGTCATCCTGTTGCCCAATGCTGATGCTGTTGGTTCAGTATTATCGAGAATTGGCACTGCGAGGCAATGTTTACCTAAAGGCTCTCGTCGGGTGGGGATTGTTTTGGGATGACACGGAAAGTTCTGTGAGCACTCCATTGTTGTAAATTATTGAAAACTTTTCGAAAAAAAGACCTTTTGGGGCCCTGTGTATTTTTGAACAACAACAAAAATATATACAGCTTTTAGTTACATTCAGATGTGTAATGATCGTTGATTGATTTTTGTCTACAAATATTTTTAAAATATTTGAATTTTAAACTACCTTCGGACCAAAAGAAGAAGTTGTGATTCGACAAACATTCTCGTGTTCTAACGCCGTTGGTGATTGATTCTGTGTCGCCTGTTTGCAAATAGCACTCAATAATGAAATGCCCCGGCGTCGTGCCACCCTTCTGTCTCCCTGATGATGTGGTTTTTGATGCTCTCATTTTCTTGATGCTACACACGCTAAGGTAAAATTCAGCTGCCCACATTAAACGAAATCCAATTATTTTTCAAATCAACCGCCAGTGTTGAATTGAAAATGCAAATAATCAAGTTTCACAATAATACAAATAACATTGAATCTCAAACAGTGAAAACAGTTTTTCGATGTATGTAAGATTATTATTTTTTTTTTTTAATCTTTATTTTACGTCGGCCTATTTCCTCACATGGTGACAATCACCGACGCCAGGAAGACGACTCCACCACCTGGACCCTACCTAACGACTCATGAATATGAACCGGGACCAACGGCTTTACTTCCCTTCCGAAGGAAGACGTGACCAGATTTTTTCGCCTCAGAAAAACCACCGACGTCGACTGGGATTGAACCCAGACCCTACTGGGGTGCCGCCAAGTAGCAGTCACGCTTACCACTACACCACCGACGCCGGCGAGACTATGTAAGATTATTGAATTCGATTCAAAACAAAATTAAGTTTGTAGAAATAAATTACCCAAATTTGAGTAACTGTTCACAGTCGTGCAGATTTCTCCGACTGCATTTCACTTTCAATCCGTTTTCCAAACAGTAGGCCAATCTAGCAAACAATGCAATAAGACCAAGTACGCCTAACGAACGAAGAGCCGGTAGACTGCAATGTGCTGTCAGAGAAGGATAGTTTTTCATCGAATCTTTGCCAACAAACGCTGACGATCTGGTAAAGTAGAGGGAAAACAAACAAGCCCTGCCCGATGATGCGCTGTTGATGGATTTCATCAACGAAAGACGTCCGTCCGATTGGCGAACAGCGGACTGTTGCTACACATTTGATATGGTAATATCTGGTGATGGGTGTAATTTTATGCGGCGAACAAGTGGCGCTCGAATGGAGATGATGATGATGCTGATGATGATGAGTCGGAGAGGGAAGAAGGCGAAAAATGCGGTTTTATGCGTTGAAAGATTTTAAGCCGGCTCAGATTTCACCGTCTGGCATGGATGAATGCGGTCCGGAGCTGGTGCTGATGGACGGGTGTCACATTCTATTCGATGTGGGTGGCATTTTTCTTTGTGGAATTGCACGCAGGATAGAAATTTACAAGTAAAACGTGGCAGAAACCTGTAGAATTAAAGTTTGTTTTGTCTGTCTAGTTTTTTTCAGGTGCATAATTTTCGTATTGGGAATTGAATAGAAAAAAATATATATACATCAAATATTTGTAATTTTGGAAGCGATTTACAAAAAAATTACCGGAGTTGCCAAGGAACCACTACAATGCATTCGAAAGAGGTTTTCATCCACTTTCCAGAAGAACATTAAGATACCCTGCCGCTCGGGCCCCCTTCGGCGCTTGAGACAACACGCGAGCTGGACGTCGCGCCTTTTGCGCTGGGCTTTGCGCCGGGGCCTCTCTCTTTGCCAGAAGCCGAAGCTGGTCGCGAGGATGGACCCTCTGACCCCGCCGCATAAGTTCGTTTCCCTTTTGGGGCGCTTCTTAGAAGCGCCAGGTGCCGTCTCGCCCGGGGACTGCCTAGCCCGCTTGGAGGTTCCCGCCCCGATGGATAGGGTGGACTCTCCGACGGAGACGGATGGTTCCGTCTGCGTCTGCTTCGAGGCTATGTCCCTCGCCCTTTCGGTGGCCGCTAGCCGTGCCAACTCGTTGGCACTTTGCTCGGCTAGTAGTTTGGCCTCCAGCTCTTCCCTCTCCTTGCATGCAGCCTGCACTGTCATGCGTAGCCTAAGAAGGCTCAACTTGAGGTCTTTCGCAATGTTGTTGCGCGACGACGTGAAGTCGATGATCGCATCCAATTGCTCCGAGACCTCCATCACCTTAGGAAGGGTTTCCCGCATCCTATCCATGGCCCGGATGAGTCCTGGCCCATCCATGGCCACGCCTAGCTTGGTGCCACCTGCCTCCGATGCCGTAGCACTACCGCAGGTGTCGCTCACGCCCGATCCCACCGTTTTACGCGGTGGTAACCTCGCTAGGCCGCCTTTAGCGAACGGATTCGCTCTTTCTTGGGTCTTTTTTGTTTCCTCCATGTTGTTGGGTCCCCCTCCAGCCGCTATCCAAGCCCACGTGGAGTAGTCGCTATTGTGATCCCATAGTTATCTATGCATGCAGGGAGGCCATGCGAGGGTTGACACGGCCCTTCATGGGGAACCGTGTTCAGAGCCGGATCAGCGCAAGACCGGTATAGGTCATCTGAGCCTACTCCCGCCCAACTGGCGAGGTCGGGCGGTGGAGAACGGAACGTACTGGAGGCCTGCCTTTCCTACTCGGTGTCACCCGGCAGTACTGACGGAGACGACACAGGCGCCAGCCCGAATACAACGGTACCACTCGTGAATCTTTTCGCAGCCAGTTGCCATAATTGGGGTTTTACTGGCATCCACCCCAATGCGTCGTATGACGCTCCCTCCGTAGTTCGTTTAGCCGTTAAGGGGAGCTTAACGTTTCCAAGGTGCACCGCGGGGAGGCGAACTACATTCACACCTCACATCTAGACTCTAGATAAGGGTAAAAGTATGATAGCCGGTTAGAGTTGAAAAATGGCTTCATTATTTGCTTGAATCGTTACATAAGTTATTATAATGTATGAAAAAGAAACAAAGTTGTTGATCACAGTTGCAAAGTTGCCTTGATTTTGGGTCACTTTGTTAAAAAAAAAACCCCTCAAAAGTGAACATCCATGAGAACTTCATTTTATACATAGTAAAGACTAAAAATGTTATTACAATCTTTCCCCTTCAATCAAGAAAATAAATTAACGTATCTGAAACAATATCTCTAAACTTATAATGTTAACTATTAGACAAGCATTGATTGTTTTTATTTTGCTGCTTGCTGAAAGTTAAAAAAAAAAACTATGCTCAGTTCAGTTGATTGAATAATTCAATTTTTTTCCGTATCCAAGAAATATTATCCGAGACGACACGAGACGACCAGTAATTTGATTCAGACCAGTAATTGGATAAGCGTGTGAGAAAGCAAGAAAGCAAGCTTTTCAGATCGAGAAGCTGCAGTTGTCTTATCCTATCCTAAGCATTTATCCGTATCTTGTTCAAAGAATCAGGGAAAATATCCGTATCGTGTTCAAAGAATCAGGAAAAATATCCGTAGCGTGTTCAAAGAATCAGGCAAAATATCCGTATTGTGTTCAAAGAATCAGGCAAAATATCATTAATAGAACAATCTTCGTAATAAAGCGCATCACCGGTAAAAATACATAAGCACACTGTTTCTGTTTTGCATAAAAATGGCATAAAACAAGAATTAGTTGAATAGGTTTATTGGCAGGGAAGTCATCTTTCAAATACATAGCACTACAAGTCGAGAAGACTCGCATGAACCAAGAAGAAAGCTTCTATCAATGTCGATGTGCATTGCTCCTCATTCTAAGTTTGATTTCAAAAAAGTTTCTCTGCTGTTGAATTTAGTGCACATTGTGTTACTTAGGCAACGGTTTTGTACACAGAAAAAAATCTTGAAGTAAAAACTAAAATTTTACCCGACTATGCCTATTTTCAAAACAACCATGAAATTTCAGTCAAATTTAATACGTTTGTGGTACAACCATCAACATTTGTGGTATATTTGACAGACCTCATATTGATATCTACCGCACCATGGATGATCTTATCGCAGGCATGGTAAAATCAAAGGCATTTATAGTCAGGTGAAAATTGTTAGTGTTTACGCTTAATTTAATCCTCGAAATGGTAATTTCTACTGCTATTTTTTTTTTGCGTGTATGGTGGCTTTTTGTTATGGTGGTTTTTCTCGAATTTGAACAACAATTTTAATATAATTCAAAGCTACAAAGTTTTGGTTTCATACTACTCAGATAAACTCCGCTTGATACGACGACACGATACCTTCATTGTTGCATACACCGTGTAAGATACGACGTTCAGTTCAGATAGAATGCACATGACTTTCTTTTCGTCATTGATGAATAAAATTTCCACGATTATTTGCTAGTTACTTGTGTATTTAGAATGCAAGTAGTAACAATATAGCACAAAAACACAAACAGCTTGTTAACTGTTGTGACTTACGTCGTTTTGAAAAGTTATGTTTTATTTTCCTGTTTAGATGTTATCAGATAAAACAATTTTATTAAAGGTTAGTAAAGGGTTAACGAGAAGTTACGCCATAAGCTATAAACCACCATATTTCAAAATGTATGTTTGTTGAAAGCTAATCAATTATTATTTAAACAACCATCAAAAAAAATTATTCTCTTGAAAATATTAGCACGGTCGAAAAAGAACGGTGTCCCAGCTTTTGCTTTGCCAATATATGGGTGAGAGGGTCGCGGGGGCAAAGTACATTTTCAGTACAACCTTTAAGAAACTCGATGGTTATCCTTTGCAAAAATCTAACAGTAAAGTGAATATTTCGACGTATTACAGTATCAGTTCGATTTTGGCATGGTTCCTATTTGAGGCAGTTTGATTTTTAAACATAGACAAAATCGAAGGTTTTTAAAGTCTTGTTATTTTTTAATTCCAAAACAAATCTGGAATTGTTTCATCTTATTTCCAGAATCGGAGGGGTATTGTAAAATACTTTGGGTGAGAGTAGACAAGATAGTCCACCCGTCTTTGCGGCGTATTCTTACGAAATGAGGGTTCGTGTCCCGCACCAGCCGGTGGAACTTTTTCCAACCCAAAAATGTCCCTACTCCACTGGTCCATCAGGTGTTGTTGTCCGTTGCATAATTTTAAGTGTGCAGCCTGTGCAACCTCTGGTTTAAGACGGTGTAATTGTCTCTCTCTCTCTCTCTCTCTCTCTCTCTCTCTCTCTCTCTCCACTCACTCAAAAAAAATCAAGCTTGCTTCCTCCTATTGGAAAACCTGGTTACACACAACAAAGGTGAACAAAGGTTACACACGAAATTATTGCAACACTTACAATTGTAACTTTTTTCCTACTGGACAGAAATTAACCCAACAGTTTCTCTTTAAAGTACATTGTTTACTGTTTCCTGTGAATTGCGTAGTTGTGTGGTTTGTTGCTGCCAAGATGGAAGTACGTCAAGTGGAGACGTGTGAACAAATTTCATACGATCACGTGGAAAATCCGGCGCTGTACCATAATGTTTTGAAAAAAAAATGTTGCAAATCTGTAATTCAACCGTCCCAAGAGTACTGAAAAGGTTCAACAACCGGTTGACTTTAGAAGCGTGCAGCAGGAAGGAAACCAGAAGTAGCATCTAGGAAGACGGAGGGAAAGGTTAGGGGTAATTTCAACCGGATTCCTAACATTTGAACTCGGGATGTTGCCAAAAAGGTCATGGTTTCGCAAAATTACGTCCAGAAGGTCAAGGCGAGAGCTTTATTACATGGATACAAGGTTCAAAAATCCCAAACCGCGATGAACAGCAGCAAAATGTTGCCAAGAACCGTGCTAGGTAACTTTACATGAAGATGTTGACCAGGTACAGTTGCTGCGTGATGGATAAAGAAACATACGTCGAAACTGGCCTCCAACAAATGCCAGAACACCGGAAAAAATAAATTCAAAGTGGATAATCGTTTCAAAACGCAGAAAACGTCAAAATTTGAATATAAATACCTGCCCCTGTATAAATATCTGCCCCTGTAGAAGGCGAAATGAAATTTTTGTTATTAACACCATCAATGGTGGAATTTAAAAGACTGAATGCCTTTGAAAACAAATCTGATTGATCCAATGTATGTAAACTGAGCTTAATGCACGCATAAAGCCTGTTCACGTTAAATTTTGGATACATTTCTTTCTGAGTAGTTTTTGAATTATTTCACGGATCGCTGAAATGATATAACATTTAAAACTCTCCAGTTTATTTAGTGTTCCACTAAATGTTCACATGTTCACATTATTGTTGCATTTGGTAAAATGGCGTCGAAACAAGTGGAAGTGCGCTAATGTTTTTTGTACGAACGGCATCAATATTCGACGTTGTCGGTACGCGGTCTTGCCAAGAAACTAAAACTACCAAAAAGTACCGTGTTTAGTGTTTGAAAATTGTTTGACCAGTGCTTGACTGTGGATTATAAGCTTGGGAGAGGAACAAACCGAAAAGTATACTCCCGCCACATGGACAAAGAAGTGGTAGCCATTATTGAGAAATATTCCTACCTTTCTGAGCGACATGTGGCTCGCGAAGTTGGAAAATCAAAATCAAATGTGCAAAAATTTAAGCAGAGGCATGGAATGAAGGCGTACAAAGTGTAAAAGGTGCCCAACCATGATGACAAGCAATATTCAACTGCACAATGTCGTGTTAAGGAGCTTTACACCAAGTTTTTGCAAAAAAAATTCTTGGTCTATAATGGACGACAAAACATATGTGCTCGAAGCCTTGCAACAACTTCCGGGTCTGGTTTTTATACCGTAATTTAAAAAAAAAAAGTCCGTTGCCGAATAACAAAGATATCTACATTCCCAAAAAAGCATTCGGTTTGGCACGCCATATGTAGTTGTGTCTAAAAATCCAAAAGGTTTGTTTTTATCGGCACTATCAACAAGGATGAGTACGGGCAAAAAAATTCTGTAAAAGCAAATGCTAGCGTTTATTAAACAAAACACACACACACAACTCTTCAGCCTTGTTTCGGCCTGGTTTGGCCTCTTGTTACTATACAAAATCCGTCCTGGAATGGTATAAGGCTCAAGAGGTCAAATACGTGCCAAAAATTACTAATCCGCCTAAGTCCAGAGCTTCACCCGATAAAAAATACTGGGCTCTGGTTAGGCGAAAACTCTTTGAAACTAAGAAGAAATCAAACAGGCGATTTCAAGAAAAAGTGGAAAACCGCCACCGATAGCGTATCTGCGGATAATGTATGGAATCTGATAGCGGGTGTGCCACAGAAAGTTTGAAAATTTTATAAAGCGTGTCCACACTTACATTGCATCACTTTCAATAAGCTGTAACATTTCGCTCTTTGGGTTGATTTCAACGAAATTTTGGGTGAAATGACCTCAACGTGTATTGTTCACACTGTTTCAAACTGGAGTCGAAGGAACAGCAAGTGCGCGTGAACATTTTGCACACGCACCTCGACAACCCACTTCTTTCGCACCGAGCCATCGGAAAGATGTTGAAAATTCACCAGTCTACAGAGTCTCGTGTCATAAAAACGCTTCGGAAAACGTTTAACTGTCAATCGGAAGAAGGTGAGTGGTAGAAGAAGTGTTCCGTACTGTGTGAAGGATCACAAGCGAGTGGTTGCTGCCTTTAAACGCAAACCCAACTGCTCCGTTCGGGATGTCGCGAAAAAGCTGCACTTGACCAAAAGTTTCGTGCAGAAAGCCAAGAAACGAGCCGGGCTCCGTTCATTCAAAATTCAAAAAGCTCCAAAACCACAATAAAAAAACAGAATAGGACAGCTAAAACACGTGCGCGCATGCTGTACACACAAATGTTGACGAAACCACACTGCTGCATCATGGACGATAAAACACACGTAAAAGCGGACTTTTAACAAATTCCCGGCCATTAGTATGTGACTGCGAAAGACAAGTTCGATGTTCCAGAGTCTCTCAGGAAACAGTAAGTGTCAAAGTTCCTCAATAAATTCCTGGTTTGGCAGGGGATTTGTTCGTGTGGTAAACATAGCAAGCCTTTCGTGACAACTTCAACTGTAAATTGTCAAGTATACATAAATGAATGCCTGAAAAAACGACTGCTTCCGTTTTTCAAAACACATAACGTTCCTGCAATTTTTTGGTCGGACCTAGCCTCTTATAACTACTCCAAGAATGTTCTGGAGTGGTACAAGACGAATGGTGTCAATTTCGTGCCGAAAGATCTTAATCCCCCAAACTCTCCAGAGTTGCGGCCAATTGAAAAATATTGGGCTATAATGAAGCACGTAAGCATCCTAAAGTTGTCACTACAGAACAGGAAATGTTGAAGTCATGGTTGAAAGCGGAAAAAAATGTCGGTGCAAGGTTGTACAAAATCTTATGCGTGGTGTTAAGAAGAAAGTTCGGGCTTTTGGATTTGGTAAAGAAATACAGTGAAGTAAAAATACTTTAACCAAGATTATACATTGTATTTTAATCCCTGAATATATCATGACAATTGGTTGAGAGACTTATTTATGAGGACGAATTTAAAGTGATGCAATTTAACTTTGGACACCCTTTAGAATTAAAGATTAACCCAACTGTTTTTATATTTCTATTTTACTGAAATAAACAATCGATTTTGTTGAATATGTTAAGATTATTTTTACTGCCGTTATCTTAGTGTCTAAAATTTAACGCGGTCAGGCTTTAAAACTGCCTTGCAAATTTGTTTTTCATCCGCTAAATACATGAGATTGTAAAGAAAATAAGCTGTGTTGAAATAATTTCGTGTTTGCCCTTTAATAGATACATTGATGATAGAATAATTTAGCTGGTTTAAAAAAAACTGCACAACTGTATTTGACAACATTCTATGTAAAATTGGTACTCCAACTGTGAAAGTATTCAAATTTTAAGAAAGAAACTTATTCGAAACAATTAAAAAACTGCGTACGTGTTGCAAACTTTTGAACTGAAATATATTTAAGCAAGTTGATAAAGGCAGCGCAGAACTCATCTGGGAAAATGAATATCGTATTATCAAGCTCAAGCTCAAGCTATTATCAAAATGAATATCATATTATCAAGCTCTAAAATGACGTTAACTAGTAAATCACCATCACACTTTGTAAGTGGCCTAAACAGTGTTCATACGGTTGGTTTGAAAAGGTTGTATCGCCTCTGACCCGTTTCATATTTTTCTTATTTTATCAATACATTAAACCACCATCATACTTTGTGGTTGGCATCAACAGCATTCTTACTGCTGATTCAAATCCGACCAAATAAACTCTCAACTAAAGAATCACAGTCACACTTTATGAGTGGCCACATCGAAAGAATCAACCATCGCACTTTGTGAGTAAACCCAAAAGCATTCTAACTGTAGGTTCAAATCAGTCCATATCGACTCTCAAGTGTTATTTATATTCCTTATATTTTTTATTTAAGTAATCCAACTGCACACATTGTGAGCCAGCCCAACAGCATCCTTACTAATGGTTTAAACCAGTTCTTATGTTTAAACATTTCTGTATCGCACCCCATCAAAACCTTGTTAATTAAGAATGATAAAAATCTTACTGGGGGTTGAACTCTACGCTCCGCTGTGTAAAAATCTGAACATATACAGAAAGACATAATCATAAAATAGCATTTTTATAAATTTTCCCTCTCTCGGAGTTATTGAATCACAGCAGTTCATGGCAAAAAAAAAGAAGAAAAATCTCTTATACATTTTTTTCAACTAGTCGTTAATATTGAGCATTTGTTCATCCAAGTATTGTGATCAGTTTGAAATCCACCGCTTATATAATATAAAATTTCAATATGACAGATTATGACAACTGTCCATTATGCCTAACTTAATTTATCGTAAACACTCATTATGGCTATAATATATAACGTATGCATAAACAAATGAAGTAATTTCGGATGACGATGAAAAAATAGCTTAAAAAGATAATATAATGGAATAACTTTTTTTTAGTCCTACGTTTATTAAAACATCTACAAAAATGATTCACTTGGCTCCTAATCGGTACCTTAGTCATGGCAGATGAAAAATATGTTGGACAAAAAATTCCCTCAGTCGCTGCTGGGGGGACGGGGCGTAGGGAAGGTTTGCGGGTTTCGGTATTGCGTTTATCTCAAGCGTGTTCATCCATCTCCTCCAATGATCTCTTGGCATGATGTGCCGATGCCAGATGTAACCAAAAAACCACATCCTCATTCGCGTGATACTTCTTGATGAAAATGGCAACTTGCGGCAGGCACTTCGTACTGCATATCTCCCCCTTCAACGCAAGCCTAGAAGGAAATAACAGTGGCTTGGACATTCCCTTCTCGTGGATCGTCATCAACAGAAGGTGGCTTAGGAACTTGGGAACTTCTGGATCATGGTGTGGGAGATATATTTGACGTCAACGCTGACCTCCTTGGTGGGGGACGTAAAGTATCCCTGCCATTCGTAGCCGTCCAGCGTCAAGTATGTCGCGATATTTATTATGACCACTACCCCAAAAAATGTTTTTCACCAGCACCTTCAGTCGCTACCTCTGGGCGATTGCCTGCTGCTCAGATGCGAACAGCCTGGACGGACGCTTCCGCATAACAATTGCCATCTTGCCCAGGTACTTCTTTGGCTGGTTCCACCAACCCTCAGCCCAAGGCGCAAAACGATGAGGCCACCTGGCCCACTGTCTTCCTCTTCAGCTTTTGCTGTACTTTACGGTCACGCAGCTCTGTCGGGTGGCCAGAACCAGGATCTTTTCGACACTCTCGCTTTTCATAAGAAGGGAGAGGATTTTGTAAATGCTGCATTAGCTATATCTTCGTTCCAGGGTGGAGCTTTCAGTACGGATAAACCATCCAGCTTAGTTGCTTTACTGTTTTGCCATGGCTGCTGCATACACTGTCATTTTACTGACCACAACAGATTTGGCATGATTGGCTATGTGGACTCACCACCAGGTGGCAGGGTAATCTCATGAAAAAACTTTACAAGATAGGCTCAAATTACTGACGTAGTTTTTATTTTCATTATAGCATACACACTACCAAAATGTCATGTAAATTTCTGTCCCCTGAGACCGACACATGCAAGCGTCCTTTAGCACATAAGAATGAGTTGAAAGAGATGAGAAAATAAATTCAACCAAACACCTCTTTCGCCGAATCGCTTATGTTTCAGGTTCATGTGACGTAATTTTACTGAAAATCGTTCTTTACGTTCCCCGACTTTTTACAAACATGAATTACGTCTCGTGTAAAATTCACAATTTCTAAGTGTGTAAAGTCTAGGCCATGTGACAGCCATCTGATTGTCAGCATTTGAAAAAGGACTTACAAAGGGCAAACAAGCAGCTTGTCATTGCATTATATTAAAAGAAAGTATCCAATAAGAAATGCATTTGAAAAGACAAATGATTTTGCAGTTGCATTTGCAAGGTAAGCGTCCCAACCAGCTATTGGCTGAGACGAGAAAGGAAGAAATATGTCGCACACTGAGGCTATTGTAAAGATTGAGAGTATCGGGAACCATTGATCCGAAGAACCTGGCCGTCCTCGCAGTGTGCGAAACAAAAAGCTCGTGGATATAAACTGACCCACACACTACCAAAATGTCATGTAAATTTCGGTGCCCTGAGACCGACACATGCAAGCGTCTTTTAGCACATAAGAATAAGTTTAAAGAGATGAGCAAATAAATTCAATCAAACACAACTCTTGTCGACTTGCGTATGTATCAGTTTCAGGAGACATAATTTTACACGGAATTTTTGTTTACGTTCTCCGACTCTTTATATAGATGAATTACTTCTCGTGTAAAACCAATTATTTTCTAAGTGTGCAGGATCTCGATTTTGTTATCGGGCGAGAAAAACTTCGTGCTGCATCAGACACACTTAGAAATTATTTATTTTACATGAGACGTAATTTATATTTGACAAAAACTTGAAGAACGCAAACATATAGTTCATGTAAAATTATGTCTCCCGAAACTGAAACCCACGCAACTCAGCAACAGGTGTTTTTGATTGAATTTATTTTCTCGTCTCTTTCAACTCATTCTTAAGTTCCAAAGCACGCTTGGATGTGTCGGTCTCAGGGCACCGAAATTTACTTGACCTTTTGGTAGAGTGGAGTTTCAAAGCTCAAAACGACAGGGTCTATGAAACATCGCTTCAGGATATCCCCTCTTCAATTCGTGCAGTTCAACGAAAACCTTAGTTCTGTTATGATTTGAAGAGCGATTTCTACAGAAGGTCGTCTACCACTGCTTTTTATTGACAAATCAAAATTAACGCAGCTTACTACGTGACGAAGTAACTGGAGAACCATTTGAAGAAGCACGCTCCAACTATGTTTGGTGAACGCATGGAGCCAAGGTTACCGGTGGTGCACAAAGAATTTGCCAGAATGTATTCCAAAATAATTATGGCCTGATTCTTCACCAGATGCAAACTTGGATTTCTCTGTTTGGGGAATTATGGAAGCCCGTTGCCAAAACCTAAAACCAATAGGCATCGAGTCACTCGAGGCAACCATACACACTACCAAAATATCATGTAAATTTCTGTCCCCTAAGACCGACACATGCAAGCGTCCTTTAGCACATAAGAATGAGTTGAAAGAGATGAGAAAATAAATATTATCAAACACATATTTCGTCAAATTGCGTATGTGTCAGTTTCAGGAGACATAATTTTACACGAAATCTTTGCTTACTTTCCCCAATTTTTTCAAACGTGAATTACCTCTCGTGTAAAATTCATAATTTCTAAATGTGTACACAAGATTTGGGATGAAATCACTGAGAATCGGCGTGCCGCCTGGTTTTAAGGAGGCTTAGAGGCTAAGTTAGAGGAATTATTGAGGCGAAAGGCTAAAAAAAAAGTTAAAGTGTATACATGAAGTATTAAATATATGAAACGAGGAACAAAAAGAACTCTTAAAATCGACTGTTTTTGATGGAGGATCCGATATTTGTTTCATGCGTCAGTTTTTCCGGCCTATCCTGTATAATCTGTCATTTTGTAATGCATACGGTAATGGCTACCGTAGTTATGACAACCGTTCATATTGCAACCGTTTGTATGACATGCAGCGGCTTTTTTTTTGCACCGATATTTCAGCAAGGTCAATACCGTGTGAAAAAGAGAAATACTCATGTTAGTGCGTCAAATTTGACGCCAGCTGTGGTCCAAACCACTTGATGGAAACAGTTCAAATTTTGTCCACATTATGTCCCGTACTTTTTTATGCTGTGCTTAAATTTTTCTTATGCTACTTAAATTTTTCACAAAAGTACGTATTTTTGAAATTGGTATGTCCAAAAACTACTTTTTTTGACATATGTTATCAAAACTTTTATAAACATGAAATTTTGGTCTCATAAGGTCAATACATTAACTATAGTTCTGTCAAAAATTCAGCCAAAAATGTTGATAATTGACAAAGTTACAGAAGGTTGAAAATGACGGTTTATGAAAGCAAAATTTTGCTGGGCTTTTTTTTTGCTACTGATTGTATTTAGGTCCTGTTCTTTGTTACGGTTTTTGTAAAGAATTCAAATCTGTATTACTGATACACAATGCACTAGAGCGAACCTACTTGGTTAAGGTTTTCAATGAACGGAAAACACATTCACTAACAAACACCAACCTATTTCATTAATTTTAGTGCGCTGGGCATGAAAGAAACAGGCATAAAATATTAACAAAATTCCAGGTCAGATTCTGACCTATGTGAAGCATTTTTTGGAATTCTAATGATGAAAAATGTTAGAAGAAAATATATGCAAAAGTGAGTGTGAAATATATTTAAATGAATTTCTATCCATATCAAGAACACCAAGCAAGATCCGTGGAATCCCGAAATATTTCAACGATCCATGAATCACCATCCACATCCGACGCCCCAAGCAATGCTCGGATGCATAAGCCAATTTCTTGCAACCATGCTCTGCGCAGCAATCAATTTCAATACATCCCATTTAAATAAATTGCTCGTTTGCGATGAATATCCGTCGTTGGTGCTTGTAGGCATATCATAACCTATCTGCACTAAAACCATGATGATACTCCACTACATTTATTCCACCATCCCAACAAGGATTAAAACCGTCCTGTGGCAATTATTTATCCTAACATTCTCGACTGCCCTAGTTCCACTTCATCGCCGCAGTCGCACCTCATCACAGTAGTGGTATACAGTGTGTGCAACGATAATCACCACCGCACTAAAATTGTGGTCTTTCAAATCGATAGACCCGGAAAGCCCGGATGGTCATCGCGGAAAGCATAATCATAATTGAATTGGATATCAATTTTATTGCAATCTACGCTGCTTGTCTGCACCCGATCGATGGCCCAGGTAGTGAACCCACTTTTGCTCTTCAGTGTGCACACATTTAAACAAGGAACTTGTTCAAGCTTACGCCATGCAATCCCATCCGACAATGGCTGGCGGATGGGGGATGCAATTCATGGGTATGGATTTAGCTAATTGCATTATGAGACTCAGTCATCGGGATCCAGCAAAATTGATGAGTTTTTCCCACTGCATCACCACAATCCTCGCACAGGGATTGGGATTAATAATTCACGGTTGCAGTCGTGTGACTTTGACTCGAGAGGGCTGGTTATAGAGTCTATGACTCTTCATCTATGATATTGCGATTCTCGGTTGCCGGTTTCTGACACGTCAAGTGACACTACTTTGCTGACTCTACTGTTGTATATTCGAGAAACATTGTGAATGGTACAGAAATTCAAAATAGTGTAAGTGAATTTTTATTTTTGTAATCAAACAACGCTGTACAGATTTTGATGTAAGAACGGTAAAATACATCAACGACCAACTACGCGACATTCTACGAAGCATACGTTCATCTTTCCATCCCCTTGAGATACAGTGCCGCAATCTGATCCATCATGCAGGTGAAGTCGATGTCAATGAGGTCAATTAACATTGGCAAGTGGGTTCAATGGACCGCGGTCTGATTGAATTGGATCGCACGGCTGGGACTGCAGTGGGTTACTGAAATTGACAGCCAATCACCAAGTCGGTGACTAAAAGTGCTAGCGTGTGTGTTTTTCATCTCGTTATATAGTGACCAAATTGATGGCCGGTGCACTGGCTGAAGTATCCTCAGCATATCTGCTCTGGGATTGGCGTTTATTTGATAAAGTGCAGTGTAATTTGGTCAGTGAAATGGAAATAATTGATGACGCTGCAAACTGGAGTGAACTCGACGGTGAACCGCGTTTTTTTTTGGGTGCGCATCCAACGGCCGGCGAGACAATTTGTAAATGATGGCTTGTCAGGTTTTGTGTGAAAATTTAAAGTCACGCAAACGTAATTCGATTTATGGGTAGCAAACAAAAACATCGTCGGTCTACAGGCTTTTAGTTCAACTTCAATGTTATCCTTGACAAACGACTCATGGAAACCTGCATTATGCAATTATTTTTCATAGTGCAAACGGGTCGTCATTGTCGGTGTCGTTAGGTATTGAAATGCTTCCGATAAAAATGAACCTTTCATCATAAACATGTTCCACGCTTGGATTCGAAACAATCCTACCCTAAAAGTTCCTATTACCTTGAATGCCTTTAGAACATTTCATTTTATTCAACCATTCCTCTTCTAGGGTAAGGGTATGTAATGTTAGCCTAGCTCCTTTATTCGGCCTATGTACCAAATATGTCATTAATTCAGCGATAATCAACAAAATTATGTTGCCATCATGATGACCGATTTAATTCGAAGCATTTCGGACATTATTAATCAATTTACTGTTGTTCACTTCCGTGTAATTTAAGATTTTCGTAACTTTTTAGACATCATGATTTCACTGGTTAAGCTGAACAAATTAACTCCTGATCTTCGAATGATCTAAATTTGGTTAAATTGAAGCAATAAACCAAATAATGCAACCAAGATGTACAGAAAATAGTCACACGTTACAAACTAACTGTCCACATAGATAAAATAACAATGATTTTACAAGAAAATCGTAGACCCAATGTTGGGGACATATTTTTTTCTTTGTTCCCAACTATGGCCTGTTGTCTGGATAACTTAGTAAAAATGATGTTATTGATAAAATTTTCAGTAAAAATGTATAAGTTTCGGTTGAATATTTTCCAAATGGCTCATATAAACAAAAACCAAAGGAACAAAACCTGTGCAGAGTGAATTATTATGTTTTCACTATCGAACCGACAATAAATCATATGTGAAAATCTTTTAAGTGTTTCAAAGCAGTTTAAGTTAAGTTTGTTTTGTGAAATTTTATGTTGGATAAAGCGAATACAGCTGGCAATGCCTTAAATCATAAAATCTTGAAGAAAAACCATACAAAGACTGCATTTAATAAAAAATCGATCGAATGGGACGAAGTTGCATCCATGAATAGGCCCAATTTGATGCTTATAGACCGATATTACATCCATATCCCTCGAAAGTTTCTGACTTTATAAAAAGAGTTGTGTAACTTTTCGTGATACATATTACCAAACATCTTATTTAACGTATCTAAGCAAGTGTATAGCAAGCTAAATATCGCTTATAGCTTAAATTTTGTATGAGTAATAATAAAACATGTAATCGATCGTTGCATATTAGGCTGAGTCAAGGGACACATACCCTACAGGCACACTCGGGCATCTCATGTGTCCAAAACAAGAAACTATTGTTCCAGAAAAGTTACGCGAATGTGACGAAGCAAACTGGGCAGAGCAATAGGTCAACTACCGGTCAACAACCTAGACCTAGACCAGCTGGTGCAAAGCCACAGACTGCGAAACCAACCGCTCAGATTCCTTCTTCACCTCTACCAACACCACCGCTCGCATCGGGCGCTTTTCCCGGACTACCACAGCCCACGGGCCAGAGCGTGTTCCTAGCCCGAAATCGAACACAAGCACCCAGCCAGCTGCAAGTGTGGCGACCCCGCACTCGCAACCACAATCAGGACAAGCTCTTCAGCGTCGTTCCTAGCACTACCGCAAGCTGTGGTTTCTCTGGATGACGTGTTCAAAAACCAAATACTACTCGAAGGAACACATCCAGGTCACTCACATCAAGAGAAGTTTGGATGGCCGTCTGATTGTGATGTGAGTGCAAGGTACGACGATTTGCAATGTTTACGCTCCCTCCGGCACTTCGCAACGCGCAGCACGGGAGAGTTTCTTCAATAATACGCTTGCGTACTACCTCCGCCACAATACTCCACACGTCCTTCTAACCGGTGACTTTAACCGGTGAGCATGCGATTTGAGTAGCCCAAACACCAGCCCCGCCCTCAAAACAGCCATCGAACAACTGCAGCTCCACGATGTGTGGGAAAAACTATGTCCGCGTGGTGTTCCGATATAAGTGGCAATATTGGACCCGGAAGCGCAGAAACTATGGCTCATGGATCGAATGGTGGATTTCGTACGCAAAACAAAAAATCAAATCTTTCTTCAAGTAGAAATCTCGAACCATCTTCAATGAATTCGCAATGAGCACCAGCTACGGGTAGCATACTACAAGTACTACCAGCACCCAGAAATGATAAATTCAAATAATCGGCTGAAAGGAGAGGCGTTGGCGCTTCAACGAAGATTCATGTGAATAAATTAAAGGCACGGGGCTGAAGAACCCATCCCAACAAAGATCAGTGTTGAATAGCCGCTTGTTAAAACAAATTTGGAGAAGTTATTCAGGTTTCTAGAAAAAAAAGCTTTACAACTTTTTCTAATTTGTTTTAACAAACAGTTATTCAGCATTGATGTTTGTTGGGATCTCAATCTTTCAGTTGGGAGATAGGTGAAGGAAGAGCACCATCATCAAACAGTTGCAGACAGAACAGGATGAAACAACAACAGAGGCAATAGACGAGAACGACAACAGTTTCGTCTGAGATCGAGTTATCCCACCAGACGACCAGACCAGAACGATGATTACACGAGCCCGATCACCACGGATGAAATTTAGGCAGCAATCAAAGAGAGTGCTCCTCGTAAGTCCTCCGATGGAATTCTCATATAGTTCTATCTTCGCGTGTTCGACGTCATCAACCGAAAGCTAAACCTGATGCTAAATGAGGTACTCTGCTGAAATCTACCATCACAGTTCGTGGAAGGCATTATAGTGTTAGTCAAGAAGAGAGATAGCGACCGGACAGCACGCTCATATCGACCCATCTTACTGCTCAATTGCGACTACAAATTCTTCTCCCGCATTCTCAAAACCCGGCCGCAGTGAGTCATGCGAGAACATCACATTTTGAGTGACAGGCAGATATGTGCGAACTCAGAGCGCAACATCTTTCAAGCCACTCTTGCTCTGAAAGATCGCATTGCCTATTTGCGTCACCACCACCGCCCAGTAAAACTCCTGAGTTACGACTACATGCAGGCATTCGATAGAGTGCCCCGAGTAACACATCTTCATCATTTTATGTTGAGTAAGCTTCTTTATAACCAAATCTAGTCATATAAAAGTATTTCTCCGGATTACATACAGTAAATGTAGTTAAAAACGTGGGCGTTGTCTTTGCAAACTCGATACGGCTGATGACGCACCAAATGTGGTTGCATTGCCAGAGCAAGCAAACCCTGCACCAGAAAGTTAGCACGTTCGCCACATCTAGGATATGAAACCTTGCGTCCATTCTACCACCGTTGGCATACATACAGCCAAAATAACAACAGCAATAGGAACGTTCATCTGGAGAGGGATGATAGCACGTGTATCGATGATGCAACTCGCACGCAGTAGGGAGAATAGGGGCTGAAGTTGCAACTTCCGGCGGTGAAATGTAAGTCGCTCACAATCACTCGACATCTGCAAGAGATCAAATCCATTCCTTTTTATAGATTCTTTCTTTTCCACGTAAATCCTTGCCCACATATCTCAATAGATCAACTTGACCATAGACAAACCTTTCAAATTTATTTGAAATCCCCCTCCAAATCCAACAAAACCCCTTCGCCGATCAAATCAACCAGCAAATCGAACTGCCAAGGGTAGAACGCAACAATTTGGCACCTGACTGCTCACACGCGTGGTGAAAACTTGGCTCGAGAAACAGCGGACAAAACTTTACTTGCTGATGAACGAGAAGATCGAGCACCGAAAGCTGCTTTTCGTACTTCGGGGAGTAGAGAACGAAAACTGCATACACTGTGGAAACCGCACAGTGGAAACGCTCCTCCTCCTTTATGAATGCGCTCGCATCGGCCCGGCTTGGATGGTTCTTCAGCAGAGAATAACATGAATCTTGGGTGGATGGAGACGACTATCTTTTGGGGACTTGGTGAGACCTGTTTTGCCAGGATTAGACAGGGGAAAACGAGTGGAAGTGCTCAAAATTTTCATTAAATTCATCTGCTTTTTATGCGAAAGTAATGGTAGAATTGATGTAGACGCACTGAAATTTTATCTAGACCTAGAATAACAAATAGAGTCATACCGATCGTGTGCGATCGGTGGATGTAAAAAGCCTATTCTATTGTGTATGCACAGTTCAATAGTGTTAAGCGCGTTCACTGTGCCTGAGAGAAAATGAGTGACCACGTACTAGGGTGGACCTCGCAACATAATTTATATAATAATAAGTTATTGGCGCAATCACAGTTACTTCCCCATTTCCTATACTGTGGTAAGGTAAGTTTCTATAAAGGAGTAACGCATGCATAAAAAAGAAAAAATTTCGGTTGGCGATGAAAATAAAACTTCCAAAAATTATTCGAAGAGATAAATCAACTCTAAATCCTACGTTTATTAGGCCTCCTACTAAATTGTTTCGACACATTTGGTCGGAGCCTGAGCCATGGACGAAGAGAAGATGCCAGCACGTTCTTTTGCTCTTTCGTGGCCTTGGCGATCAGCTGCTCCCCTGTTTTGGCTACGACTTTGTTGGAGTAGATCCTCCGTTTGAGATTCCCCATAAATGCATTATCGGTTGCTGGAAGACGTTTGAAGGCTTAAGGTCTCGGTACTACATTTATCTTCAGCAGGTCCATCTTCTATAGAGATTTCTTGCCCCTTTCCTCACCCCACCTTTACCCATTTTCCCCCCCTCTCCCCTATCCCCCCTTTCTCCCTTTCACATCCCCCACCACACTCTCTCCCCCCCCCCCCACATTCCCCCTCTCCTCATAACCGAAAAAGCGCAATAAATGTGGCATTTTTGAACATCTTTTAGGTCATACCAGATGTTTTGTAGAACATCCATAAGACAAATATTATGTTCTATGGATGCTTCGAACAGCATGCTTATAACATAATGATATGTTTTGACAAAGCAAGCACGGTCTGAACAAAGTAAAAAATATATAAACAAGATATTTTAATGGCGAAACGATATCGTAGATAATGGTATTTTACGCGTTAAAGATGATTGTTTATTACTTTTTCAAATGAGAAATAAAAACTGCTTTGGGCATGGAAGTTGTATCAAAATTGTATATGCGGCTCAAGGTTAGCAGTGCAACTTTACGTTTTACCTTCCTTAATTTAATGCGCCATCGATTGGATTAAAAAACGTAGAAGGTACCCCGAATAAATTGTTGAATTTTAGTGAGATTTCTTTATGGAATTCACAAAAACCAACATGGCGTTTTACCAAGTCTACAGTCCTACAGTACAAGTCTACAGTACGGGTAAAAACATTATTAACACATTTGATTTTCAAATGTTCGTTTTTAATTTTTCTGCGTTTTTTGTTGTGAAATTGAACCGGGAAATGTCAGTACGAATGAAAATACAAATACAATTTTTTCTATTATGTTGTGCGTAGCTACATCTCAAAAAACTCCCCCACAAATTAAACGTAACAATTTATAAAAAAAATACTAAACATTCTCCCAAACTGTTGCTTTATGCTACATTTGAATAAACCCCTATGCCCAATTTGGCTTCTATTTGAATCAGTGAGTGGCATCACAATCTTACATATAGTTAGTGTTTTATTTTATTCCAGTATTTCAAATAAACATATTTTCAGCCGTCACTGTATTGGTTGCACCATCTATTCTGAATGATTTCTCTATTGCATGAGGATGTTAAAAACATGTTTAAAATTCATCTTGAATGCAACCTATCAACATATTTACAAACATCTAGCATACACGCTATTTCCAAACAATCCAAAATGATAAAAACTTGTTCGATATAATATCCGGTGCTCAATTTTAATACCAGATTCTATGAATCTTTTCATAAAACGTTTTCCTTTCCGTGAAACATCCTTATCCCAACAAACATCAGAGTCGAATAACCGCTTGTTCAAACAAATTTAGAGAAGTTATTCAGCTTTCTAGAAGAAAAAGCTGAAATACTTCTCCAAATTTGTTTGAACAAACAGTTATTCAGCATTAATGTTTGTAGGGATACCACGATTTTCGATAGCTAGTTTATATCTTGAAATATTGGAAAGACTTTTGCCATAGTCACAATCATTTTGTTCACTATGGCTGTCTTGAAGGAGGAAGCGTTTTTCATCTGGAAATAAAATATCACAGTGACCGTGTCGAACCAAAAAAATGACTTTGGCTTGCTTTTGACGCTCCTTAAATCCGTGTACAAGTTGTTTTTCATTCCTGATCATGTCTCATGAGCCAGTTTATCGACGAAGGGTACATTTAAAAATGTTTGCTCAATTTACGGCCAGATACAGCCGGACTCCGTTTTAATTTGCTCCCTCACACATTTGATCATTTTCTTCGTTTTGGCTGTTCGTCTGGCACCTCCTTTGCGTTGGCCTTCATGGTGGCTGAAGAATGTTAACAAATGGAAAAGGTCGCTTACTTATCTTCAGCAATAAGCTGCTAAAAATATAAAAAAAAAAATGTAGAAGGTTGCAAAAGGTTGTAGAAGGCATCTAATACAGTGGTTGATTTGGTTCTTTAATGACCTAGAATGGCCGACATGATACTCTGACGTTTAAGGCACGGTGTTCTATAAGTTCGGATACACTTTCAAAATATGTTAACAAATGAGAATATTTTTTTTTTTTTTTCATGGGTTCATTTTATTGAAAGCAATGTTTATACGCAACGTTTACAACATTTCTCTTAGAATGAAAACCCCCCACCCCCTTATACTTCTTCACGAGCTTCGAGTTGGGCACGCGGTACGCATGGACTGCATGGGCATTTCGTCCCAGAATTTGAGAATTACCGTCTTATACTGGTCCATGGTGTTTCAGCAGCATCGACATCATATAGGACCAAACAAAAAAAAATCGAGAGGTTTCAGATCCGAGTAGGCCACAAAGTCCAGAAAGTCGGTTAAATTGTCCCGACACCAGGCTTGGGCCACATTTGCTGTTTGGGCTCAGCATTGTAGTACATTTTGTAGTACGCCAGGGCTGGGTTAGTAATATAACAAATACAATTGAAACACAACCTATGTTCTTTGCGACTTCACCTATAGTACAATGATAACCTTTCTTGAAAATGGACCGTAGCAGCACACTTGTTGCAAATCAGTTGAGGTAACTTCATTGTGACTCATTTCAGTCATAATAGAGTAACATAACAGTTCCTTGATTCACTTGTCTTCTAGATCTATGGGATAGAATCCAACTGAGCTAATAAGGACGTTTAAAAGTACGCTGGCAAAGTAGTTTATTATTTTCCTCTGGAATTAACCTTGAAATGTATGAAGTCAGA
Source organism: Aedes koreicus (assembly GCA_024533555.2). Lineage (NCBI taxonomy): Eukaryota > Metazoa > Arthropoda > Insecta > Diptera > Culicidae > Aedes > Aedes koreicus. The sequence goes on along the minus strand of JAHHFK020004600.1, from coordinate 304,731 downwards.
TCTGCTTGACATAAGGGCAAGCTTTGGCTGTTAAGTACTTTATATAACCTATCTATCTTACAATATTTTCGTACTTTGGTCATTATGTTATCCACACAGAAAAAAAATTATTTTAACAGACGCGAAAAATTTCTCATCGGTTGATTGCAAGCCAAAGCGCGTATATACAACGTAATTGTATACAATCTTTCATACAGGATACAATACTGTTTGCAATCTTCCATAAAACAGACCTGATTGTAGTTGGCTAAAATGTACATGAAAGATCCCATTAATTTATGCCAAATCCTTCCCTTTATGTGCATTTGATAACGCAGAAAATTAAATGTATCTTTCAAACTGTGTACTTTCCAATTGGTTTTCCCCTAAATCAAGTGGAATGGGGCAAAGAGCATAGAAATTTTCGATGTCAATCGCAATTTAGAGCGGTTTTCAAAAAGCAACGGACACTAAGCATGAGTATGAGTATAATTGACCACCTGAGGTTGCTACTCCGTTATTGCTTGAGGAGCTGTAATTACTCAGAGAACCAACAGATCATGCTTGGGACTAACATACGTCCTCAATGTGTAATAACTGGTAATCCCAAACCAAAGAAATACTGGCAGCAGCCTCACCGGAATGCAGGTCAAATAAGATAAAGGTATGAATATGTTGACGTGATCAGTGCTTTCAATAATCGGTTCAACCCGATGCGATTCATTTGCCGATAACTCATTCCAAAACCTGATTTTCATAATGTCACGTTTGACGAAAGTTTGATTATTTTCATAAATTTGTCTCAAAATATATTACTCTAACTTTAAAACTTAAGACGTGAGAGCACATTAATGATATGTATCTTTGAATGTCATTTGAATATGACAGTGAATATAAACCAACTTTATACTAGTTAGGGCTATGCCCTGTTATACTAAGTTATAGAACTAGTCAAGAGCTACAATTTTTTCATACATCATATTCATAAACTCAGCTTAACAAACAAGTTATCGGTAAATTTATCCAAATGAGACGAAATGATTATTTACAGCACTGGACGTGATACTCGCTTTATAGGAAGCCGAAGAGTCCTCTGCACATCCAGGAGAAATCACTGGGATATTGGAGAACAGGATTGGGTGGCAGCAAGGTTCATTGTAGTACGAACCAATAAGAACCGAATTATACAGTCTGGGGTTATTTGGGCCACTCACATAGTGTGATGGTGGTTTTTCATTAAGAAAACAAGGTAATTTATATTAACGCTGGAGAGCTAATTTGTTTCGATTTATACCGACCGTACGGATGTTGCTGCAGCCACTCACAAAATGGGACAGTGGTTTGCTTGGTCCAACATATGTTAGCCCGGTGAGTATGGCGAACGAGCAATATGGATCACAATTAGTTATGATCCCCACCACCAGTCCACCACAGCCGGCGAACAATTATATCTCACCGGGAGGCAGTTTTATTGTTTTTTTTTTTTTTTCTATGCTTATTCGATCACTTGCGACATCGAACAATAGGTAACGGAAACAAAAGTAAACGCAATATGCCCGATTACAAAATATTGCGCAACAAAGCAACAACACAACCGGTCGCAGCCGATGCCCGACGCAGACTCTTTAAAAAAAATCCTTCGGTCCGATTGCAAGCCCAAACAACAAAACTACAAAACTGTTTTCAATTTTTTAAACAGTTGACCTCATTTAGAGGATATTTATCTGGTCTGAATTAACATGAAATATCCCATGAATTTAACCAAATCTAGCATTCTAAATGCATATGTGCATTAGACAAAGCAGAAAATTACATGTTTCTTTCAAACTTATTGATATCCCTCAAAAGCGGTTTATTATGTGTGTGAGTCGGATTTTCACTGCTACACTTATACAACAGGACGTAATCATCTCTATAGTATGGACAAAGTAAACAAATAGTTGCAATAAAAAAAAACTATCATTATAGACTTAGGTTCTCCCTTAGCTCCATGAGCAAAGGCGCAGCTTTGCTTTTGCTCAGGAAGTACCAGCACATTAGTTCCAAGTTCAGTCTCAAGCTTAATGATTCACGTCTAAAAACGTAACTCGAACGAACACACCCTCAAATATTCTGTCAAAATAACCCAGTGAATCAAAACAAAAACAAAGATTATAATACCGCAAGAATGTATTGTATGGTGAAGGCTGCAAGGTGTACCTTAGACTAAGGGGTACTAAAACAGGGAACCACCTTGAAATCACAAGCTTCATATGGATTGTTGGTATAAATGACTTGCCACTGAATCATACACATTCAAAACTGGTACCTGCTATCGAAGGCCCCCATTTAATAACTGTGGAAATACATTTAGGACACTTAGCTGCGAGCAAACAATAAGTTCATTGTGTGGATGCTATAAGCTTGCCTTGAAAATAAAATTTAGTGTATGCAACGAAATCGATCGTATTCGTTTTTCATAGGAACGAAATTGATTTTTACTATTTATGAAACTGGATTCGTATGCAATACCACATGCCCTGTCAAAAGAACGAAGCAGTTGTACACAGTTTGAATGAAACATGTATTTTTCTGCATTATCTTATCCATATACCACGAGTAATTCTTGATAAGAGTTTAAAAGCCAATGGTTTACAATAACTTAAAACGTATATTTCATGAAGTTTGTCAGAAGTAGATAATTTATCATCTCCATGCGAAGCGCTAGGAGTGGACGGTAATTTATTGCTAGAACGAAATCGACATGAAGAGAAAGTGTATTGATAGTTCCGTCTAGGGCAACGGCAGGCTTTGAAAATTGAAAGATCAGGTTTGAAAACGAGCGGAGGGCATTTTGAACGGTAGTATCCGATCAGGCACATAACCCTTTACCATACTACCCCATGCAGGATAGGCAAGAGGAGGAAATCCCCTTGACTGGCAAAAGGTTATGCAACCGGTCGGGCTCTTATACTACCTATTGCTTTTTTTTAGTTCTAGCGATTTGTCCCTCTCAATACTGCCTAACACGGGTGAGAAATTATCTCCCGCTATTGGGTTTATTTTTAGCGTAACGTATATTTCGCTTAAATCTAAAATCACTTTTGTGAATTAAAAGCAACATCAGGTAGAAGAATGTTAGTTCTACCACGTAGAATTGAGGCCCTTTGAGGCTTTGAGGCCCTAATCATGAACTACCCGAGATTTATACGTGGAATGCTAGATTTGGCTAGAAATTCATGTAATATTTCATGTAAACTTAAGCCAGATATCATCTAAATCTGTTGTATGAAAGATTGCAAAAAAACACATTTGTTTTGCTTGCTGTAGCTTGCAAGTGATAAGTTTGATTTTACGGGTCTGTTAAAATAAAATAAAAATTTCTGAGTTTTTTCAAAAAGATTATTCGTGCGTTGTACGAAAACAACACAAAGAACTACGATAATTTTGTTGACAAAACGAAAAAGATACGTTTCGCTAAAGATACGTTATCGACTGTAAATGAACCTAAAAAAATCAACCGTGAGGAGTCTTTTTTTAATGATTTTGAAATGGGAATTGATCCTGTTCAATTGGAATTTATTGTAATGATCCGCACGGAATTCAATACTGTGTTTGTTTGTTTTTTTGACTGAAAAATATTTTCATTGTGAAATGCCAAAAGAGAATCAGAAAGAGTGCAGGCAACCCTATCATTGCTCTTGACACAAGGGGTGAGTCACTTAGAACAGTGTGCCACGCACGCCGTAGTAGACAATCTTATACCATACCACACTTATACCACACTTTTAACATTTGAACTTTTCGAAGATGTAGCCTGGCTGCTCTGGAAAATTGACGTTGTATATTGTTGTGGCGTTGTTTTGATTTCTTTGTTTTGTCACGCAAAAGATATGAGTTTGAAAAAAAATATTATATGTGAACTCTTGAGCTATTGGCTTGTCGAGGCAAAATCTTGAGTGGAACAATATATGAGATAAACGATTTAATTAATAAGTCATGACATAATATCACTCATCAGCTACAATCAAAGGCTCATTTTTGGAGCAAATTTGAGGCGGAATATGGAACCATCAACCTCCATTACCTCCAGTGGTTGGCTAAGCAAACCATCGCGATGGTGCAAGAGATTCAAGAGGACATGCGGATCATGGCTGAGAGCCTTTGTGAAGAAGTTTCAGCTGGTGGTACTCCGTTGGGCAAAGATCGAAAAGAGGAAACTGGCATATTTACAGCATGTCCAGGCATAGCAGTTATGTTCATTTCCGAATACCATTAAACGTAACCCGTCACCCTCCTGCTGCAATGTAGTTCATAAGCCTCAGCAATGCCAACAGAGGAAGATCGTTCGAGACTACTACTAGTACCTCACACTACGACTCATATAGCATATCTTGTGATCCTTTGAGTGGTCCAGAGCATTAGATTAGAGCAAATTAGAGACCAAGCGAGAAGTAAGGATTGAAAAATACTTTAGGTCGCATTGGATAGATTTTACTACGAGGTGCTCTGTCCATGCTTGAAATAATAAATCCATGTTATTGAAATTGATAAAAACGCTTTACCACTCAAATTGAAATAAACAACTAAAATATCACAAGGACGCATGAATTCAAATTCTAAAACTATAAAGAAGAAAGGGCGTGTATATCATGGTTTGTTAAGAGCGCTGCTAACCCTCACTACATCTCTGGCCAAACACCTGCGATCAATCAATCAACTATAATCTTTCCGTACTTCAGATTCTCAACTCGAAAGAGATAATTGCACTAACTCTTCCAAATATCTCCAACAAGCGTTAAAAACCATTTCAACCACTAAGCACGACCAAAACACTCATGTGCCCATTCAGAACCCCATTCCAAACCTGAACTCGTGATTTGTTTACATCCAAATTTATTGGAGAAAAAAAAAAAGAACCACCCATAAACCCACTCCATACCAACAACTTTCGCGACGGGTGCTGATAGAAGTATAAATTATTCCCAAACACCCTTTAGCACCAAATTAGTTCTATAACCCGAATCGAAAGTGGTTCCCTGCCACCTGCACGCCCTCACCACATCGCAGAATTTATTGCATCGCAACACTCGTTAGTTTCATTCCCCCTCTGCTCCCTACAATTCCTTCGTTGATGCGACGAGAAGACTAAACATAAAAAAACACAACTCGCTATGTGCGCTTCTGAGGAACTTTACTTCCCCCATCCGAGTTTATAAGAGATAGCCTGTGTTTAAGTCGTGTGGCCAAATTCATGCTGATGATACGCACCGAATGGAGTGTGATTCTATTCAGGTCATACGAGTTCTCAACCGGGAGCGAGCGGACGATTGGCATGATGCAACTTCTCGCCAGTACGAACCATTGCCAACTGACATTCAGATACAAGCCTACTGCCAAGATGGTGCGTGCTTTTTGGGTCAGATTGGGCCATCTGGATTGGATCACCGCCGACGAGCTCATTAAGTGGTGGGTGACCTCGGGTGGGATAGTTTGTGAGTTTTTACATTAATTTTGGAACAATATTTATTTGACGATTATTGCTGTGCTAATTTCAGATCGAATTTTTGAATTCAAGTCAAGTCTAGGACAGTTTTAGAACATGTCAAAACTGAGGGACCAACTATGTTTCATTCTTGTCATTCTCACTACATTGATTTCCAGACATAACAAAATTGTACCTGGTAACTAGCTCAGCTGCAAGTCTGGTACGAAATCTGTTAATTCCACAATCATCGTTGTTCAGCATTAGACCTGCAGTTTGAATGCATTTAATTACCGATGATAGGAAATTTTCGCAGACTACCTTTATAATCGGGTCCAGAGAACTTGTTTCAGAAGCCGATCGACACCACAGCTTGCAAGAAATTAATTCACTTACATACGTACTTATTCAAATTAATCCTCCATTCTAAAGCGATCTGGGACCAAGAGACCGCTGTGTTCAGACACAATCATTAACGGCTGAGTGATTTCGTCATTAAATGTGAAAAGTGACCACCTCGCACCGGAGGCTGGTCGGTTAGCGGCTCGGTTCGACTTGCAAATTGAGTAAGATATCGATTTCTCTCCATTACCTAGATTTATATTTGTTCGATTTGCTTTTGCCTCCGTGTCCGCTGATGTGGCATTGCATTGCAGTTGGATTGCCAGCGAATGTCTGAGGGGAAGGCAGGGTCATGTGAAATTTGCATAAGCAGTTGTATGGTCATACAGTAAACCAACCAGTCTTACCTGTACTGCTGCTGTTCGGCGGAAGCATACAAGAAGAACTACTATTTAACCTATTGAACACTATAAATCACGAATTAACTATAGTGCGGTAGGTCCCTTGCTGGATCTTATTTTGTCAGAATATTTTAATGTTACTTTCAACTTATCTAACAGAAGTCGATCAAAAGAAATCCAATTTTCACAAAATGAATAAATTTTGCAATGAATGGAAATTTTTCAGAATTATCAAACAAATATCTCAATTCCAATTGGAAACCCGTCAAAGTCAAGCAAACGCATCCACAATGTATCAGTTGTGGGTCAGCCTTTATGAAGCCCCATTTACATTCAAGCAGCAACCCGTGTGAACCCAACCCGATGAAGCAACGCTTTGCGATAATACATTGAACCGAAATTTTCCATCAAAGCAATCTTTGACCGGTGATATGGTGAAAAAAAATCCATTTCACATTTGATCACCGAGCAATCAAGATGGGCACGAAAGGAATCCGTTTGAAGATGCTGCTTCTTCAACTGATGGTGGTCATCGTTTTGACCGAAGCTACCGGCAGCCAAGTTGCATTGGACACGGAGGTAAACTTACCAGCGATCGTTTTTCGCAAAGAGCACGGAATACCGGCAAAGTTTCAGGAATCTGCAGTTCAGATGAACTTTTGTGCAGCTTTTCCAGTTTCGGACGACACTTTTCTCACTTCGGCTCACTGCTTGGCAACCGCTCCAAGGTAAGTTCACAATCAATGAAAAGATTTTGAGAAAATTTAAATTTTGTTTTTCATCTCAGAACCAAAAGTATCGATCTGGTTGGACTGGGAAAAGTGGTCATTGAAAAGATTGAGGTTCATCCGATGTTCGATTTGGCCGCATTCCAGCTAAAAAATGTTATCCCACTGTCTGGGCATGTTAGTCTCAACTCCAACATTCCCGTGGGTTCATGCAATGTTCTGGTTTTGAATAATGCATTCCGCTGGGTCGTTCTACGCGGAGCAACGCCAACTCGCTGTCAGGATAACGTTTCAAAGGAAAAAATCTGCTTCAAATCGGAAAAAACTCCAGCCGGATTAGACTTCGTCGTATTCTGCGAATTGGGCAGAACGCTGCATGCAGTTTTTCACAGTCAGCGTGGTTCGGAAATCAGCTTTACTGTTTGCAAAACTACTCATTGCTCGTAAGTTCATATCGCAAATAATTTGTTTTCTTAATTTTTCATTTTGTGAAATTTAAACATTCCTCATTAGGGAGTTCATAAAACAAAGTGTTACAACACGTGTGAAACGACAAACGGATGATGCACCAGCGGATACAGCACCAGCGGATACAGCACCAGCGGATACAGCACCAGCGGATGCAGCACCAGCTCCAGCAGATGCAGCACCAGCGCCAGCAGACACACCGCCAGTAGATGCAGCACCAGCGCCAGCAGACACACCACCTGCAGATGCTGCACCAGCGCCAGCAGATCCTGCACCATCACCAGCAGATAAACCACAAGCTCCAGCAAACGCGGCCGTTCCACCGACAGATGTTGCCTCTCCTGCTACCTCGGATGGATCGCCAGCCTCGTCTGCACCTACAACACCTACCGATACTGGCGATGTTCCCCTTCCCCCGCCCAAGCAACTGTTTCCAAACATGCCAGAAAAATTTCCTTACCCAATGCTTGATGTTGTGCAAAACCCTCCGGTCCCAACTAGGCCACGAAAGCGACCAGGGTTCCAAAATCCCTATCCAGTTCAAGCGGCCAAGGAAAACGTACATTTAGAATCACTTCCCGCAATAAATTCGGTACCCTCAGGGCAGCCCACACCACAAATCCAGGAAAAACCACAGACCACCCCAGTTGTGGCAAACGAAGGCGATGTTTCAGTGCAGCTTCCAATTCGAACCGAATCTGTAGATACGTCAGATCTGACGGAGTACGAAGTGCTTGGGACCCATGATGCTCCAATACTGCCAGCTAACAATGACATCAAAGAGAAAGAAGCTCCTGTTATGACCCAGCAAGTTACCACATCCGATGACCACAATATTGCGTCCGATGATCACTATACTGCATCCGACGGCCAACATACTACATCCGACAGCCAGTATACTGCCCCAGCAGTGGTACAACAACGAGTTCAAAGACCCAGCTCTGGAGGTTTTGCTATGGCACCGGCAGACTGGCGATATTCCGTTACACCACGGCCACACCGAAAATGTAAAACGACCACCTCTAGACCATCCTGTCGTGCCCAACAGCCGTCCACTGCAGAGGCTGATGCATACAACTATCGTGAACAAACGGCTGCTGTATCCCCTGCCATGGATGCAGCCGTTCATTCTTCACCCGGAAACTATCAACCGACTCAGGCAATGGCAGCTGCAGCAAGTGTCACAATCGGTCCGAGCCGCCCAGTTGGCCCTGATCCGTGGATGGTGGCCGCTCACGAAGCAGTTCCGACAGGCTTTGTTAAACCCAAAGAAGACGAAAAGTTACCCGAAGGTGCACCGGTGGAATCTGCCGCCGAATCCAATAGACTGGCGGCCATATCCCTCCTATTGGCCAATGCATTGTACTTTTTACTGTGATTAATTCTATAAATGAAAATAAATTTATGCGTTTTTGATTGAGAAATACAAAGCAATTGAGTTCTATTAGAATTATTCTGGAGTAGATAAATTGGGAGTTATTCTTGAGGGTTTTTTTTAAGTTGGTGAAGTGAGTGAAGTCACGCGCAGTGGCCAGAGAGTCTGAGGGTTATTCCGAAAATTGAAGTGACGTTTGTCACTTGGTGAAGTGAAAAAAGTCACCTGCAGTGACGTCACTCTCCATTTGATTTACCCAGAGGAGTTGATAAAAAACAAAAACGAATAAACCCATTGTGAGCGAGAGGTTACTCGCTGTTATTGAGATTCCCAGTCATACCAGGTAAGACGATTCACGCTGACAGAAGAGATTTTTTCGTTTCTCTTGCGGTATAGCATCAGGGAGAAATGAGACTTCATGCCTCATTTCTTGTTGTAGTCAGCGTTTGGGTATTTATTGGGACTTGTTAGATTTAGACAAGAAGAGGTAAAGTTCCCACAGAATAATCCAAATGCTCATCATTAAATTTAAACTTTCTATTTGTAGTTGAAAAATTTTCAAGCAAAAATAACATCCAAAAAATAATAAACGATTTCCTTAAAAAAAAAATAGACCACATTAAAAAATCCTTCAAAGTATCATAAAAAGCAAAGAAAATTCAAAATGTTACGCAGAAGAAGCAAAACATTGTTCTAGATGCACTTCCTCAGTTATTAATTAAGAGTTTTCAATTCCATTTTTGCTTTTTTATGATTGTACCATTTTTGACCATTTTCGCGTTTTTAAGCAAGTATAAGACACCTCCAGCATGGTATTGCTTTGTAGCTGCGCCTTCGCCGACTGAGCTAAGGAAGGACTTTGATGGTTAGAATACTGTATTGAATCGCTGTTCATCTTGAAGTCTTAAAATATATTAAAATAAACTTGAGATCCTTGCCCTTGCTGCTACGATGGACATCACCCCTGTCATCTCGAACCAAGTAGGAAGTCCCGAAATATGAAGAGGTAGATTGAACCTGACCGATGATTAATTCTTAGTGTTCCTGCTATTTTCCAATTGTGATTGATGCTCTAGTTTAGTTGCGTTGCAACATTTGACTGTTTGAATTAGCCGCAGCTGCTGCGTTTTCGCTTGAATTTGTGCAAATTTGATCAGTGCTTTTTTTATAATGTGTTAATTAAATGTATCATCTTTAAATGCCGATTGCCTGTTCGGTAGTTGTGTGAAAAACTTGCATTTTTCCCAACTGGCATGTACCTTATAACTTTTCCGATATACATATTCATTTTATACATTGGTGCATGAGCATTAGAATAGTCAAAATAAAAGCATTGAACATAATATTCAACCTGCGATATTTTATGCCATGAATTATGTTTCCTCATTGGTGAACAAAATCTCGATAACATGAACAAATCAAGAACATTAATCACTTTAACGGGAACTTAATAATGATTTCCAGAACAAAGTTTGCGTTTATATGAAGATTGGTGTCTTCGCTATTTAGAGCACCGCTGCGCAGTCGTTATCATTTACTTTAGCGAACAATGTTCACGTTGCATGACTTATGTTCATGGTGTATATTCGTAAAGGAAAAAAAATATCTATTTCGAAATTCGTCACTCGAGGTTGACGAATTTCAGAACTGCTTTGTTTCCATGTATGAATTTGCTTATTTTTTTCTGTGTATGAATTTGCTCATGTATGCAACTCAAGAATTTCCAGAGTGTCAAATAAATTATGTGTTAGTATTGACCAAACATAGGGAATCACATTGGAATCACACTATTTGACAAATTTCTAAATAATTGGAACAACAAACACAAACCTAATATATGCCATAGCAATATTTGGTGAGATATATTTTGGCGATCACACGTTGGTTAAATATAGTTGTCAAAATTTGCCAAATATTTGGCTTTTCGTCAAACAGTGAGATCTCAGCTTTAGTAATTTGGCTTGTGAAATCTTTGTAGATTCTTAGATTTGTGCCGTCAAAAATTTGAAGTGGGGATTTAAATCAGCCTTGATTGTGGTCATTTTCGTATTCTAGCGACTTTCACCTTAAAATGGAGATAAATTATTTATGGTCTCCATTGATTTTTGTTGTTGTTTTTAGTTTTATGTCTATAGACAATTTTAGTACGATATTGTTGTTTTATGATAACTCGATGGGTTTCTTTTGTTATATTTACTGAAAATTGTTAGTTTATGCATTTTAAATACGATTTTCCATATATTTTTAATATATAGTAAATACGGTATGTGTACTTGCATTTTTCTATACGAGTTTCAAATCTTCCCATTGGTATTATTTATCTATTTGCTTGGTTAAAGTCCCCAACACTCGATTCTCGGCAACGCCCACACTCACCAGACCGTTGAGTACCTGGTCCACTGCACTCAACGCCTTCTTTGCAGGGTTGTTATCCGACATGCCCGCCCAGCGTATTCTACCAGCTTTTGCCACCTTCAGAATACTTGGTTCGCCATAGAGTTAAGTGAGCCCGTGATTCACTTCGCCAACGATAGTCTGAGAGTCGATGGTCGAAAGTGGTAAATTCGACAGAGATTTTACACTAGGGCCGAACTGAAAAGCGTAAGCAATGGCTTTTTTCCAAAAATTTCTCGACATTGAGAACTATCCGAGAGAATTGAAAAAATGAGTACACTTCGTGTCACGAAATATTTACATTTTATACGTTTGTTAATTGAGTCCTTTTGAAAAATGTTTGTTAAATTATATATTTCTCGTCGAATGCTTTGGACATGGTCAGTTTAAAGATGCACATAGGATGACTGAAGAGACAGATGACTACCGGTTGGACCTGGGGGTGGGAAGGCTTTGGGCCCCCATATTTCAGGAGCTGTCATAAAATGAGTTTCACTTATTTTTTTCGTACGGCATGGACATAGTTGTCCTAAGAACCAAACATTCACCCACAAGTTGATAGGCACATTGCGTCCCGTATCCCATGTGAACCATCAGCTGAGGGCTAATGTCGAACACTGAAATCATTTCGATCTGTCTCCTGTGCTATTTACGAGCGTTGAATAGCATAGCCCAGAAAGAAGACACGAAAGTGTAGTATGAAGCAAAATTCACAATAAGGGACGGGTTGAAGCAAAATAATAAAACCATTTCAATACTAACCAACCATATGTGTTATGGTATGCTTAAATTAGTTGCTACCAGTATTACTATACACCAACGTAGTCCTCCCTTAGCTCAGTCGGTAAAGGCGCAGCTACAAAGCAACACCATGCTGGAGGTGGCTGGGTTCGATTCCCGGTCTGGTCTAGGAATTTTTCGTCAAGGAAAATTTCTCGACTCCCTGGGCATAGCGTATGATTGTACTTGCCACACAATCATACTAATGCAAAAATGGTAGCTGGCATCGAAAGCTCTCAATTAATAACTGTGGAAGAGCATTTAGAACACTAAGTTGAGAGCAAGCAATAAGCTAATTGTGAAAGCAATAAGTTTGAAATGCTAAATAAGAAGAAGAACGTAGTCCGACGTGAACCTTACGGTTATATCCCTGATATAACCAACCTCCAATTATATTGACCGCAGATTCTTCTGGAGCCCAGAATAAACACGACTTCCACTGATAATGCGCTGTCATACTTAATGACTAACGTTGTTGTCTGCTGTTTGCAAGGATCCAAGGTAGAAATATTCATCCACAACCTTGAAAATATAATAATACTACCAAGGCAAACCGCTTAAAATAACAAGATAGTTATCAACTAACTACAACTAACTACGACCTGAGGGTTGATTGTGGACCTCCTCGAAGCAACTTCAAGCACACATTCTACCACCACTAGAATATTCACTTATCAGTTGGACTGAAAAGTCCAGGGCCTAACATATATATGGCGTTATTTTTTTTTATTTACCTCATTTTCAGTTAGTACCAACCTTCAAAAAACAGCGGTCGAAATTTCATGATAAGGACTGTATCGAACATAAGTTATCAACATGTGTCTCTTTCAAATCATATAAAAAAATGACACTTTATTCATAAGGAGTGTATCGAATATAAGCTATCCACATACATTTGCGTTGTACGCATGTATTTGTGATGGTTTTTTATGCTCTGAACACTGCATGCTGTGCGTTTGACTGTCAGCTTTCTTTTGTTTACTTGTTTGTGCGGTTCAAATTCTGCTTTTTCAAAATGTCGCGTATTGAAAAGGAAGTGAAAATTAAGGTTCTGGTCACATGGCTAAGTGAGAAGGGTATTACTATGCGAAAATTGGCGAAACGGTTTGGAATTCATCATGCGAGTGTTAAAACCATCATTAATAAGTTTGGGGAACACTATTCTTTGGATGAGCTACCAGGAAGAGGCAGAAAACCCGGTTCTTCCAACCCGAAACTGGAGCAGAAAGTGGTATCTCTAATCATGAAGAACAAATCAATGTCAATACGTGATTTGGCCAAAAAAGCAGGAACGAGTGTCGGAATGATCCAGCGTATCAAGAGGCGAAACCACCTGAAGACCTACAAGAAGCAGAAAATCTCGAAACAAAGTGCAGAACAGAAGAAGCGAGCAGCAACAAGGGCCCGAAAATTGTATTCGCGTCTTTTGCAGCGTCCGGATGCATGCGTTTTGATGGACGATGAGACCTATGTAAAGGAGGACTCAAAAACCCTTCCAGGTCCACAATACTTTACTGCCGTCGTTGGGGAGGATGTGAGCGATGCGGACAGGTCGATTCAAGTGGAGAAATTCGGTCGAAAAGTACTGGTATGGCAAGCAATATGTTCCTGTGGTTTGAAGTCAACCATTTTTTACACTACCGGAACTATAAATGCGGAAATCTATCGATCTGAGTGTCTCCAGAAGAGATTGTTGCCTTTATATAAGAAGCATAGTACACCTCCACTGTTTTGACCGGATTTAGCGTCGGCTCACTATGCCAAAACCACTCTCAATTGGCTTGCGGAAAAGGGTATAGATTTCGTTGAGAAAAATATCAATCCACCAAATTGCCCTCAGCTTCGACCCATCGAACGTTACTGGGCAATCGTGAAGAGGGTCTTCAAGAAGACTGGTAAGGCAGCTGAGAACATGCAGGAGTTCAAAAAAATTTGGGCTCAAGCGTCCAAAAAATGCGATGCAACACTCGTCCGGAACTCGATGGAGAGCATTCGATCCAAAGTTCGAAAATTCGTGAAGGAATAACTTAAATTTCATCCGGTCTTCATTATGTTCAAGTTTAATCTCGTACAATAAAGGATCAATTTTTTGTATGAATAAAATATCGGTTTTCAACATAACTTGAAAGAAAGTTTGTGGATAGCTTATTTTCGATACACTCCTTACAAATAGATGATTCTTTATTGTGAGAGATTGAACTTGAAAATTGTTAAGAACGGATGAAATTTCTATTATTCCTTCACGAATTTGCGAATTTTTGATTGAACGAAAGTGTTTCATTACATTTTTGGGACGCCTTAACGCAATTTGTTTTTGATCTCCTGCATATTCTCAGCTGTTATAAAAGTCTTTTTGGAGACCCTCTTCTCAATCGCCCAAGAGCGTTCGATAGGCCGAAGCTGAGGCCGAAATCTATACCCTTTTCCATGAGCTAATTGAGACTTGTTTTGGCGTAATGTGCTGACGCTAAATCCGGCCAAAACAGTGAAGGGGTACTATCAAGGGTAATTCACTTAGAACAGTGTACCACGATATCTTACACACTAGACAAATATGTTTAATGACTGTGGCACTTTGATTTTCAATCTATAACCAACTGTGTGGCACACTGAGGAACACTTTAAACAGTTGAGCTTATACGTGGAGAGCTTAATTTCGATACATTCCTTATTATGATCTTTTATTTGTGACTTATTGTGCTAAGTGTGATGTTCCATTTGTTATGTTCGAAACAATGGATCAAAATACAATTTCGTGTTTTAAATTTACCCTGCTTCTTGGTGGGGAAAATGCTTAGCAAGCAAAGCAATGCAATGCAAACCGGTAAGAAATTTTGCTCAAATGAAGATGATATCACTAAAACTGCGGCTAACGTTGAGGCAAAAGATAAATCGTTCTACAAAAGTGGTATTGAAATGGTTGTGTTACTCTTGAGAAAGGTTATAATGATGAATAAAGTCAATTTTGAACGGAAAAGCCCGTATTTACTTTGTAAGGCCTGGGACTTTTCAGCCCTCATCGGATACTTCGTATCCTGTGGATGCAAATAAACTTATTTATGCCCTTAGTACCCGAACGTGATAACGGAAGCGGAAAAGCTCGATCTGAGTAATCCTACTTGCCGGATAGCAAACTGTTAAGATCTGAGCCGTTTCCAATTGGACATATTGAAGTCATTTACGACACTTGTCAAACTTGCCACTGCCGTTCCGGTTCCGTCCTCATTGCGTTGGGGCCTTTGCTTTTGCCCAGCGCCTTCTAACGTTTGCATTTAAAAAAAGTGGACAAAAAATGGCGATTTTTCATGGATTTACCTTCATCCGCACTGACCGTTTAGAAGTGTGCGCGTTCAAAGAACGGCACACCGCCGCGTCGAAAACAAACACCGTGCGGCACTTTTTTCCGGCATCTACAACATCTTGGCACTATCAGAGCTTCGAACGAAAGTCCGGTTCCGGACGGCCGACGACCCTGAGCGACAAGAAGCTCCAAAGGATGCTGAAGAGGAAGACCGAGGGAAAAGTGGTTACGTCGCTGCGTGCGCTTGACCGGGAGGTCGGTTCAACCGGCCAAACAGTGAAAAAGTACCTGTCGAACATGAACATACATGTCAGGCAGCGGAAGTTGCGTCCACTAATCTCGGAGCTGCAGGCAATGACGCAGCGGCAGCGGCTGAATAAGATGGTCAACTCGATTTTCCCGGCGAATCGCGACGTGGCGGTGGTGATGGACGACTCTCACCCTAGATGGCAACGACTGGCAGGACTTTGTATTTTACTTCCCCCACGAAGGAAGTGAGCTCCGAGCTGAAGTTCATTTCACACACCAAGTTCCCCAAGAAGGTGCTGCTGTGGTTGACAATCAGCGAGGAATTGATAAATAAAATGAAGAAAGAACCCAAAAATATGCCTAAACGCATGTTTTCATCCGCCATGGCGAATGTTCCGGTTAACTGCCGGAAGGCCGCTCGCAAGGGCGTACATTTTTTTGCAAGTAAGCTCAAATAATTACCTTCCATAAGTATTTTTTGAAAAGCAATTATCTGTTTAGTTTTTTTTATAACCATCCGAAAAAAAAAGTCCATTTTTTCAATGCAAACGTTATCCACTCAATATCGCACTCAAAAAAATCGACACGTTGTTTCCACGTGAAACGCACGTAATTTTCGTCCACTACCAAAACCAGTAATAAACAAGTGGAATTCACGTAAGAGCTACGTGATTTCCACGTAAATCCACATTCTACGTGAAAATCACATAAATGTTACGTGATTTTCTACGTACAATTCACTGGCACTAAATGTTCACCTGATTTTACTGAAGAAGATTTGGTTACGTGTTCAGGTGAAAGTTACGAGAAATTTCACGTGGAAACAACGTGTAGATTTTTTTGAGTGCGGTATAGCTGTCTTGCGCGATCACACACAGAATACACACAACTCCCGCTGTGCGGCGCGACCTGGGCCACGCGCGAACTACACCTATGTTCATGTGCTGCATAGAATAGGGGAAACAGAATTATGTTTACAAACGAGTTTATGAGCGTTAGTTTTTCATGTTGATTCATTTGTCTCGTGCACAACAGTTCGTGTGTTTTTCCTCCACTCCCTGACTTCGCAGTCAGTTGTAACGTGTATCCAGATATGTCTCTTACTCGATGTTGCCATGTTAGGTTCTGCTGGTGTCGTAGGAATGCATGTTACGCCGCATTTCCATCTCCTGAGCACAAAACTATTCATAGGGCAACAGATAACTACGTTGGATACTCTCCTATATATGCGGGGTCGCTCTTTTATAGTATGCATTCATTTGTCGGAATCAAACTGGGAAATTTATTGGATTCTGCAGAGCGACAGCACGGACGGGGAGTTTTTGTAACTTAATATTTAAGTCTTGATGGAGTTTTCCGGTTTTGCTAAGGAAAGGATTCGAACAACAGTGGTGTAGTGAGGTCCTTGATGTCTTGATCAGCTGGATAAACTAATCGAACAAAAGTTATTGGCTGACCTTTCCATTGCAAAAAACAATCTTCACGTGTAAAAGAGAGCTCTCAATTAACTTGGAATATTCCTAACTACTTCACTGCAACCGCTCACCACCTCTCGACCAACAGAAAATTTATTAGCCTGTGCATTGAAGCTGCCCCGCTGATGCTTGAGATTTTTCACAGGTTGGAAAATGCAAGCTCAATGGTTGTTGTTATCCTAAGTGCTTGAGCGGTTATTTACGGCGTGCTCAAGAAGTCACGACAAGCATTATGAAACCTATGGGTAAATGCATTTACGAATCAAGATGATGTTGTTCCAGCGAATGACACCCGCCGGGGTGAGAAATCGAAGTGATCAGCTGTTAAAAAAAAAAGAAGGGAAAAAACACCAGCAACTCCATGAGAAAACTAAATTGCACAAATGCTAGTTATGCTGGACTGTATGAAATCGATTGAAATGTCCCCGACTAAAAACACTCAAATTCATAATGCTCTGAATCTTCCTACAACGGACAGCTCAAACGAAAAATTTTATAATCTGCTTAAATTCCCGCGCATTTCCGGTGAAAATCGTTAATTAATTATGTTCACCACTCACACTTTCTTGCCACACAGATACGTGTCAATTTGATTACGCAATCGATGGGGAATTTGCAAAACAGGTACCCACGCGTAGGGTTGTTTGTGTTTTCAATCCCTAAGGGGTTGTGCGGTTTATGCAGCGAGCGGATGTAAACATGCCACACCTGGAAGCAGCCGGCGAGAGAAGCTGCAAATTTGATCTGATAGCTGAGTCAACACCGAAGCCATGATGGGTGAAAGCATGCTGCTGCAGCGGAAGTGCAAGTGAGTTTGTTTTGCGTGGATGTGGATTCTGTTTGTAGGATTTAGCTGAAAAGTTTTAATTGGGAACCATCAACCGCACTCTAATGGAGTTTTAATCGGGAACTTTAACTTCTTTTGGTACTCTAAAGGATGAACGCAAAATTATTTCAACACAGTTAATTTACTATAAAATCTCATGTATGTATCGGGTAAAAATCAACTTTGGAGGGCAGATTCATACATGTATTACGCTCAGTTTACAATCAATCGATCAATTATTGGAGGTTGATTGGTAAAATTCTCGACACTTCTTTGAGAAATTTCGAGATGACCTTCATACATGTTCTCGTGTATTTTGTCACACGAGAACTAGATTTGCTTGCACACACTTTTACCCTTAAATGATAAATCCTCCATGTACCCTGTCCACGTTACGTACATCTGTCTAGCTGTGTCTTGAATCTGCAGTGTAGGGCGTATTCGGAGTAACGCATGCATTAAACAAATGGACTGATTCTAGCGATTTTTTATGCTATTAAACTGCCACCTTGTTGTGAATCCATCTGGACAACCCTGTTGTGAACAAAAAATAATAAACAACCTTATCAGTTAATTGCAGCAGCCATGGCGAAAACAGTCAAGCAATTACGCTCGACGATTTGTTCGTACTACCAACGGCACCCCGAAGCGAAAAATTTGGACATTGTGGGGCACTTCGTGTCCGCCGTATATATCAGATCCGGCATAAACAACATCCTCTCCCTTCTGGAAAAAGACGAGAGCGTCGAACGGAAGCCAAGAGTGCTGCGCGAGCTACGGGAGCTGAGAAGGAAGACCGTCGGCAAAGTGGCCTCATCGTTCCGCGCCTTAGACCAAGAAGTTGGTGGAACAGGCCAAACGGCGAAAAAAGTACCTAGGCAAAACATTGTTATGCAAAAGCGTCCGCCAAGACCGGCCGTGTTTGAGCAGCAGACAATCACCCAGAAAGCGCAGCTAAGGTAGTGGTGAAAAATATTTACGGCGAAGCGTGACTTCAAGATCATAATTGGTTACGAGACCTTCTTGACGCTGGACGGAATTTTATTTCATGATAATAACTGAAATAAATCATTGATCGTTATTTCGAAGAAGTTCTCCCACTTTCACCCAGCGGAAACCTGCATCAGTCACGGTCTGGCTTGCTGATTCCACCAATTCTTCGTCCGACCAATATCACTGGTGACTGCTCCCTACATCTTCATTTTCCGCTTCATAATCGCCCAATATTTCTCTATTGGGACGGAACTGGGGACAACTTGGTGACCTCAGCTCTTTTGGGCTTAACTGGACTCCTTTGTTGTTGTATCATTGAAGCAATGGCAAACAAATATATTCGCAGGAGAGCTAAAGACGACAGGAGTATAGTTAAAGCCTTCAGGCGCAAACCAAACGCTTCTGTCCGGGATATTGCAAAAAAAAACCTAACCTTGACCAAAAGCTTTGCTCAAAAGGCCATCAATTGGGCTGCACTACGTTCATTCAAAGTCCAGCAGGCACCAAATCGTTTACGTTTACGTGATTAAATGTCCACAAAAAAACAATTTTACTACTCAAAACAGGTATAACGGTATAAATGGTATAAAGAAAACAAGGTCAACTTCGTACCCGGATCTTAATTCTCCAATCACTCCAGAGTTGAGACCAATCGAAAAATATTGAGCAATCATGAAACAGAAACTACGCAAACATCCTAAGTTATTCAAAACAGATCAAAAATTGAGGGAAACATGAGTCAATGTACAGAAGCTTGTGAGTTCTAATATTGTACAAAATTTTATGGAGGCTCTAAAGAGAAAAGTAAAGGCATTTGGATTTGGAGCGCAAGTTAAACAAAGTGAACATGGCAAAACTCGTCAAAGGTGTTTTATTTGATAATCCAAAAATTTCAAGACAATTGATTATAAGACGGAATTATGCCAAATCGCTTTATTTGTTTTATTTTTCACATGTACAACCTTTCGTTTCATGCCGAAAAAAAAATCATGAAATACTAAGTTCAATCTTCCTCATTTAAAAATTTAGCCAAATGATCTATTCGGCCACTGACTTTTGGCCTCATGACCTAATTGGTCTTATGACCTTTGGCCTAATGGCGTTCTGCTTAATGGCATTCGGCCCAATGACCCTAAACCATGCAATAAATATGCAGTATACACACCCTCAAACGTGGTAATATTGAACGTTTAGTCACTTATTGGACACGACTGGTTCAAACAGCTGTCGAATTAAATGGTCGTTGAAACGCTAGATGTTCACACTATTCTGCAAGAGATCTAATGTCATATTAAAAAATAAACTCAAAGTACCACAAATCTACTGGAACAAACAAAGACTGTAGAAATTTGCAGTCAAACCAATTTTGACAGTTCGTCAAATGAACCTTAAATCGATTTGACTTATTGAGGATGGAGTCAATGTTAAACAAAACATATTTGCAGACACTGATGCATTGATGTTAGCAATGATGGCTTTGCTGGCTAAGCAAAACTTCAAACTCACAACAATTAGACAATGTGGTTGATTTAAATACGAACGTACACACTTAGAAAATTTTACAGTATTCGGTAATTTTTAACTGAACTATCAACAGCTGAACGTTAGGTACTCAAATCAATTGCCAAACGTTCGGCACTAGAATTTTATGATAAATAAACTGTCAAAAAATACCGTAGAGTTCGGAAACGGGACATTTGATGATCTGTCAAAAACTACTGTACAGTTCGGTAATTTGTGTAGTCTGGTACCGAACCGTTTCGGTATTTTTGTTTTGTTTTTATCGTTAAACACCAAAATATTCGGATGTTATTGTTTTATTAAGTAATACTATATTTGTAGTTACTTGTTTATTTTCTTATCTATTCATATTTGAATTGTATATATGAACTAAACTACAAATTACGTACTTCGATTAATATGATAATTATGATAATTAATACTGATGGTTGAGATGGCGGTGCTTTTCTTCTTCTTCTTTTATTTTTGAGAGGGACTTTAAGCCAAAATATGGCGGTGCATCCGGAAACATGTTACCGGCAGTAAAAAATATCAACACCGGAGAAACCTGTAAATAATTAGAGGTAACAATAGTTAGATGAAATCTTACGGAAAATCTCGATGAGTCAAGGATCCTGCTCCTTCAGCTGCTGATATACCGGCTTCGTCACCGTTGATTTCGAGTTTGGGCCACGAGATGAAAACTTTTTAATAAAAACTTTCCAAACCACCTTCTGGAACACAACCGATCACTGGAACCACGAGACTTCATAGAAAATGGCCAACAGTTTGATTTTTAATAATACTTTACTGCACTTCGGTAATTCAGAGTTCGTTTAACGTTTTGTTCGGAAAGTGCTTACCGTATTCGGTGATTCTTTGTTTTTACCGTCTGAATTGTATTTTTTTCTATCCAATACGGTAAATAAAATACAACACAACCAGTCGTTCGGTAAAGTGTTACAAAATTACGGTAAAATTATTTATGTTTACCGAAAAATCGGTAATATTTCATGTTTACCGAAATATTTCGTCAATTGGTTTACCGAACAGCGAAATCGAATTTAAGTGTGTTAAGTATTGAATCGATGATCAAATAGTTTTATAAATTTTAACGGGGCGAAGGAGATACTTTAGTTCAAAATATAGATTTTTTACTACGTATTTTCATAGTTTTACATGTCAAGAGTAAATTGTTTAAAGTCATTAAAAGAAATTTTCAAAATTGACAAAACTAAAGCTGCTTGTACCGAGCATGTCGAAGGAGCGTAGCATAATATGAAAACTTTAATCACGTTTGTCCATTGTTCAGTAGAGCATGGTGATAACAAAACAAGTTCAAGATTGATTTAAAAAAAATTAGATTTTCTTAAATCCAAAATTGTTTTTATTTGTTGAAGTTCCCAATGTGATGTCGATGTAGATCACAACGAGTGGGGTTTGTTTCACATCGACTAAGGAGAACAATTCAGAGAAGTTCTCAACAAAGAAGACATGTTGTATAACACCTCGTCCACACAGAAAAAAATCTGAATTTTTATCGTGATGTGAATATCGGAGCTTGTAAAATTTTATTTCATTCCATACAAAACAGCAACTTGCATGGAATAGTTCAAGCAATGACGACCTTTTGCATACCACATTGTCCGCAATGCATGGAATGTCCCAGAACTTTACACGATATATAATGTTAATTTGTAAGTTTTATCAAGCTCCATTTATTTACATGATATTGAACAGAAATTCACACTACTTTTTCAATCTGTGCAATTAAATATTACACCGATAAAAAGAAACATTTAATTTTCTGCGTTATCTAATGCACATAAATGGAATGCTAGATTTGGCAGAAATGAATGGGATATTTCATATAAATTTAAGTCAGATAACGCCAGAATGTAGCCTGTTGTGTAAAAGATTGCCAACATTGTTGTATGGCGTATGAAATATTGCAAACAATTTCGTTGTTTACGCTTCATTCGGCTTGCAATTAATCGAAGGGAAGTTTTACACGAGTGTTGAAATTAATGATTTTTTTTGCTGTGTTGTACATCGCTAGGGTGCATTCGCTTTTCATCCTGCATGACATTGATTTTTATTGCGTGATTCAATTCTGCAATAAGGTGACATCGCTGGCACACAAATAATTTTATTGTACTTTTTCTTCATCGCTGCATCGACTCTCTTGAAACTGGTTAGCATTCATTGGAACTCGCGCCCATTCGACTACCTAAAGTCAAAAGTTACAATGGCCGGTCAACTACTGCAGGACGTGCTTTGCATTTTCCACCTTCCATGCAAATTTCCTGCATCCAGTCCGACTGCAAACAGTATTTCAATTTTTTCTTCCTTGGTCCGTGCTAATCTTCCCAGTCGACGTGGAAAGTTTTTGCTCCAGTTCCCATCTCCATTCGAGTTTGTTCCGGTGGCGTACAGCTCAGCGCAGCGCAGGATTAGGAAACCCCGTCCACTTCTTCTTTCGGTCCAATTCCTGGCTCAGCCTGTAAAGAGGAAGCCAAGTGCAATGAAAAAGGTAATTAATGAAAATAATATGGAAATTAAATCTTGCCTACACAAGCTGACTTTTGCTGCTGCCTTCGTCCGATTCACGTTCCAAGCAAGGACTTTTCGGTTGAGCAGGATAAACCGGAGAGTTTATTGAGAGTGCGGGCGGTGACGGTTGGAAGCGATAAACAAACGTTTGGACATTTTAAATTGTTTTCCAGATCCGGACGTACAGCAGTCAGCATTTCCCACTACCCATTGCTGCACTGGATTTGCTTCTCCCCCAAAGGACGGAGTGCCAAAAGTGGAGGCCTTATCTCTATGGCTTTCTGCTTCATTACCATTGCTGCCGGGGGAGAGTGCTCTTACTTCACAGTTTTTCTGGTTGGCAAAGGCGATGTGGTAGGGGTATTTTTGTCAGTGGAGTGATTTTTCATAATAAATCTTTTGTCTCGGCAGAATGACAGCCAGAATCGGAAATAATGGAAACGTTGTTCACGAATATTGAAGAAAATTTCCTTGTTTTTTTTTCGAGCTCTGTGTCCGGATTAATTACGGAATCTGTCAACATTCGATTCAATTTTCCGATTTTTCTATCTTCCCATTTGAATTTCTTGGAGTTTTTCATTAGAATAAACATCAGTGAATTCAAGAGCTGTGAGGGTTGAGGAAGCAGGATCTAGACGGAAAACACGAACGTGATCAACGCTCATTATTCCGGTGATGGCTGGGGGCGCTACATTTTCCTTTTGTCTCAGGTAAATACTTCGTTTATTCACAGAAAAATGTAAAAAATAGCTAGCGAATTGACTGCGTGCAAAGGAACAAGAGGGTATTGTGAAAGAAAAACATTTGTTGACGCGTCACTTTCCTGTAGGTGAGTAAAAGCTACGATTTTATTTTTCTGTTGTTCGGAAACACTCGGGAAGTTAACCACTGGCGAGGCATAATTCCAAATCGAGAGTTAGAAAGAAAATAAGATTATTTAACGCAAAGAAAAAGCGCTTATCAGAGATCACTTAACAAAGCCAACGAAATAAATAAAATCTGACGATTGTCGATTTGTGAGATCTAATTCCTTATTATTTCAAATTGTACCACAGAATGTACGGGTGTTCATGTTCACCGAAAGGCATAGGTAAACATCCTAATAGTTTCGGTTCGTTAGCGGCGTTAGTTTAGCAATAGTTGTGTATGCAGACCCCATACGCAACTGTTGGTACACTCACGCTTCTAACGTACCGCAAATGTTTGAGTTTTTACCCTACACCTGGCTGAATTTCAAACGCTCCAGAAGTACTTTGGAGGCAGGCCAATCAATAGTATACACATGATAGTGCTTTACTTTATTGAAAAAACTTTTTATTTTCGCTTTGCTTAAAAGACGCTTTGATCCGGTTCAAGCCAACGGTGAAGATGCTGTTTGGCCAGATCTAGCCAGCTGCCATTACACCAAGAAAGGGCTAAAATATTACAACAATAACGGGATCTAGTTCATCCCAAAAGAGCTGAATCCACCAAATTGTGCTCAGTTCCGTCCAAAAGAGTACTATTGGGCTATCAACAAGTGGAAACAGAAGACGAAGGAAACAGCCACAGGTGACATTGGCCAGATATTATATCATAAATATTGGTGGAATCAGCTAGCCAAAACCATAACTGAAGAAGTGTGCGCCGGCTGATGGGCGGCATCAACAGAAAAGTGCGAGAATGTCTTCGAATTAACGATGAATAATTTGTTCCAGTTATTTTTATGAAATAAAACAATATTAATTCTGTTCTATTCTTGAAAAGTTTTTCGATTAAAAGAAAAGTTAAGGAAATACACGCATTTTAAAGTGCCCCATTTCTAAATGATCTAGCCTTTACAAAGATCAGTGCCATCCAGTTGCTCATCAGGTATGGGTTTTACTCCCATGTGTGAGGTGGTTTTTCCATTACATGTTGTGAATAATCCCTGCCAGAGGCCAGCCTATGACATTTCCAAACAGTAAAACATATCTTGTGAATGCATTTCCTGTAATCTCAGCTAATAATGAAGCAAGGATCATTCACTGGATTGGTTCCACGAAAGCCTTCCCCTCACTTTATCCCGTATTCTAACTCCCATCATGGCTTGACACATATTTCGTAATAATACCTTTAGAGGTCAGCTTGTACAGGGGTTGTGTAGTGTAGCGTAGTGTTGTGTTGGTACCTTAGAGAGAAAATTGATGAACTAGACTGTTAACGACATACTTTCTTACTAACACTGATCAAACGTCACATGAAACCGCACCTAAGGACTGTTCATTAAAGAAAGTGGACAACTGTTTCTCACAAGAAAATATTTATTTTCGAACAAATTCATAAGCAAACTTCTAAATGAAAATCAACATAAATATGACCGAATTCTCGTGAGTTTGAATATTTACTTCTAATTTCTGAAGAACGCTCGGACTTATCTCTTGATACCTCCCATTAGATTCTGCAAAACTTTCTCCGTAACTTTTCGTTGTGCTGCAGACCAAATTTTCTTGAAGCAGTCAACAAAGCTTGCTTCTCTTCCACATTTCTTAAGCTGCCGCTTAATTACTGCCCAGTATCTTTCGATAGGACGCAGTTCAGGGCAGTTTGGGGGATTTAGTAATTTTTCGACAAAATCGACTTTTTCCTTCTTGAGCATCTTCAACGTTGCAGAAGGGTACTGAGCAGATGCAAGATCCAGCCAATACAATGGTGGCGGATCCTTTCGGTAGATGGATAGAAGCCGTTTTTGATGCATTCTTTACTGTAATTTTCACCGTTGTGAAATATAAAGAACTCTTCAAGCCACAGGAGCAAATGGCTTGCCACACCAAAACCTTTTTCCCATTTTTTTCGGTTCGGATGTGCGATCATCAAGCTCATCTGTCTTCTGTTCAGCGTTGAAAAATTGCGGCCCCGGAGGTGTACTGGTATCCAATTTGACGTACCCCAAATATCATTGCTAACACCATCCTGCTTTATTAAGCTTGTTTACAACGATCTTAAAACCTTGTTTCTCAAATTCCTTTCACTCCTATCATAGATTTTATTTCGACTTTATGAACTCATAAAATGCTGTACTGAAATGCCGTTTTAGGACTCATTGAAATTATCTTATTATGGTCTGCTGAAAAAGCATTTTAAACTCAATTTGCCTCCAGTAAATGCATTGAACGGCAAATTGACATTGAAGGAAGTAACTATAAGAATAAATTATAATAGTCATTGCGAAGAAAAATTGGCTTTATGGTAGAACTGCGATTTTTTTCCAATCGCCATATTTTGTTTTTATATTTTTTTTATATTTTCCGTCGGCCTATTTCCTCACATGGTGACAATCACCGACGCCATCACCTGGACCCTACCTATCGACTCATGAATTTGAACCGGGACCAACGTGTTTACTTCACTTGCGAAGGAAGACGTGACCAGATTTTTTCGCCTCAGAAAAACCACCGACGTCGACTGGGATTGAACCCATACCCACTGGGGTGCCAAGTATCAGTTACGCTTACCACTACACCACCGACGCCGGCTTTAATAATCGCCATATAACATAAGAAATAATTGAATTGTGGAAAAATAAATGCATCAAGTTTTCAATTATGTACAAATAAACTATAGATCGGAGACTAACATCGGCATTCTTTTAAATTACCCTATCTAATCAATGTTTTCAGGAAATTCATGATTAATTTATCGAATATATTTGTTTTAATTTGGTTTATGTTGTTGCAAATTCGCATAATTTCCGAGGCGCACTATTTTCGGCTCTTATCGTGCCAATAATCACCATAAAAATAAATGCGCATATAATTTGGAGCACAATACGCTCCAAAACACAATTTGTTTTGGATATTTTGCTATTAAACAAAATTTCCCACTACTCAAGAGCTTTTTTTTTTAATGCTAAATGAATCAGAAGAGCAAAGAATCGAACAAAGCAGAACAACAAAAACCAACCTCGATATCACAGTGAAGTTTTACAACTGTGGCCATTTGGCCACAAGCTGGCTTTCATGGCAGTCTATAGGTTTTACGAAGGTTCTCAAGTGGTCATAACATCTTTCACTAGAACATTTTCAAAATCTTTATGGTCTTATAGGGGTTTTATTAACTTGTTTTTACAACCGTCTATAGAGTGGGCCATTTTGTACAAGTTTCGGCTTAAAAGAAGCATAGAGGAGGTGTTGATTGACAAAACAGTTTGGAATGTAGTTTTATCAACAAAGCCGAGAGGAGTGCTATACGGCTGGAATAAAACTAAAATTGTTACTTGGGACGTCTCGTCGTCCATCGAAATTCACCGGTTCGGCTCTTGGAGGAGAACGTTATACAAGTTCCGTGACCGTGTTTTTTATTAACCTTCTTTAGGTGTCGTGGTCAATATGACCCGGAATGGATTAAGAAAATGCAATAACTTTCTAGAATAAGCATCTAGACGTTTGAATTTTCTTGACTTTTCCTAAATCATAGAAAATTACGTTTCTGTATCGAACCAAATTTTTTTTGACATTTCTGAAGGGCTGCTAAAAACAAAGTTACGAATAAGGTGTTTCGGGTCATATTGACCCGAATTTCAAACTCACATTGTAGAAACTATATATGCTAAATTTTTAAGTTTTTGAAGTCAAAATGCTTATTAGAGTCCCAATTTCCGGTTTTTGGTGAGTACTGCCATTTTTTCCAATTTTGGCCACAAGGGTTCTGTGCCGGAAGAGGGCATGTTATGCCACGATCCGTGAGGCGATGACAGATACAAATTTTCATCGGAACATGTATTTCGATGGCTCAAATTTCATGATTTTTCATGAAAAGTCTACTTCCAGCCTTGAAATAGACCAATAACCATAAAGGCCATTTCAGGACAATTCGGATGCCCCAGGGGAACCGTTCAGGAGAGGACAAATGAAAAAATTTCGACGGCTCAAACTTCATGATTTTTGTTGATTAGTCTACTTCTAGCCTTGAAATGGGCCCATGACTATATTGGCCATTCCTGGACAATCCGAATGTCCTGTGGGAATCGTCTAGGAGGATACAAATACATATTTTTGCGGAAACATGCCTTTCTACGGCTCAAACTTCATGATTTTGGTTGAGTAGTCTACTTCTAGTCTTGGAATTAATCAATGACCATATTGGCCATTCTGGGACAATCCAGATGCCATGGAAGAACAAATATAGAAGGAACAAATACAGATTTTCACCGAAACATGACTTTCGACGGCTCAAACCTCATGATTTTTCATAAGTAGCACACGTTCAGCCTTGAAATGGACCAATGACCATTTAAGTGACTCTGGGACAATCCAGATGGCTCGGGGGAACCATTTATGCCTTTCAACGGCTCAAACTTCATGATTTTTTGTAAACAATCTACTTCTAGTAATTAAATGCTCGAATGGCCATATTGACCATTCCTGGACAACCCTGATACTCCGAGGGAATCTTTTAGGAGGAGACAATTACGGTTTTTCGTCGAACCTTGCCGATACTACTAAATTTCCACCATGCATGAAGATATTGACAAAGCAGCTATAGTCATTCATTCAAGCTTAGACTATTGTCAAAGGAAACCATGTAAATTTCACATTTACTATCTTGTCAATGTCCAACATGTGCTGTTTTTATTATTTGCTAAATTGGTAACAAAATTAAACAAATTCAGTTAAATACTCATTAACTTCCTCAGCTGTCTGGATAACAACCGGGGTGGACCGCCCCCGTCGCCCAACCACGCTACGCCACTGCTCATAAATGAGTAAAAATGATAAACTAAAAAAGCTTTGTCAATAAGATCCATTTTTTATACAGGTAACTCACAAATTCTATTACCGTCCTGTTTACCGAATTTGCCAGATTTCAGGCCGGTAATCGAGTTCGTGAGCTTCCAGAATAAGCAAAACTGATCAGGGCTTTTTTTGTTTACTACATTTACTCATTTATAAGCACGTTGGGACGTTTTAGAATATTTCAATGTGATTTGAGAACAATAATCAGCTCTAGGTGCCACAGGGTTCTCATCTTGGCCCATTACTATTTATTATACTGTTGATTTTTAATCATCTGATTGAACCCATATAGGGTGCGAGACCAATTCTTGTTAGCAATCGCTATTACTCAGCCGCACAAGACCAAAATTCTGTTCATGAATAGTTTCACATAGACACTAGTCATATAAAAAAATCAAATCATTCGATTTCAAAACGGTTGAGCAATAGCGATTGGCGACAGGACATCAAAAAGATCGATCTTGTAAAGGTCAATCCAAGATCACCCAATCCTTGTTCGTATGTAAAAAACCCGAATTAATCCACCGATGGTGAGACTGAACCCTTCTTACACTTAACCAGAATTACGAACTCAAATGTGGCCTACTGGATAAATATTTTCATCAGAAAGTACTGGATACATATTTTCATCAGAAATTCCAGAAAAATCCAGGAATATTCGATATGTCATACATCCAGTTTATAAAATGAACTATTTGTCAATCCTGAACGTATTGTTCATCGATGTGATTAAAATATTGCCATTAATAGTCTTTAACGACCTGTTTATGTTAGTTATATAAAAGGGGAAATTACATAAATATTAGAAATTCCATATAATCAGTCCATAGAATGAATTATTAGACAATCCTAAGCGTCAATTTTGATTATCGATATGGATTCAAGATGCTTAATAAGTACATGTTCATTGAAAACTGTGTAGTTATAGTAAATGGAGACTTTGGAGACGCACACACACATACAAACACACACATACACATACACACACATACACATACACACACATACACATACACATACATACACACAGACATGTGCTCAGTTCGTTGAGCTGAGTCGAATGGTATAAGACACTCGGCCATCTGGGCCTCGGATAAAGAGTCGAGTTTTCAAGCGATCTTAATACCCTTTTTTTGGTGTAAGAAGGGTAAAAAGGCACACAACAATAAAAAAAATTAAATCACCCCCCAAAAAACAGTTTTAAAACCTTTTTTTTTCCCCCCTAAAGGGTTCTTCCAGGCATCCTGTTTCTCATACTTCCAATATGGTCATTGGTCCATTTCAAGGCTAGAAATAGACTACTCTACAAAAATCATGAAGTTTGAGCCGTCAAAAGGCATGTTTCGGTGAAAATCTGTATATTTCCCTTCCCATATGGTTCCCCCAGGACATCCGGATTGTCCCGAAATAGCCAATATATTCATTGGCCCATTTCGAGGCTAGAAGTAGACTACTTATAAGAAATCATGAAGTTTGAGTCGTCAAAAGGCATGTTTCGGTGAAAGTCCGAATTTGTCCCCTCCTAAATGGTTCCCCCGGGGCATTCAGATTGTCCCGGAGTAGCTTATATGATCATAGGTCCATTTTAAGGCTAGAATTAGACTACTTATAAGAAATCATGAAGTTTGTGCCGTCGAAAGGCATGTTTCGGCGAACATTTGTATATGTCCTCTCCTAAACGGTTCCCCCGGGGCATCCGGATTGTCCCGGAATAGCTTATATGATCATTGGTCCATTTCAAGGCTAGAAGTAGACTATTTATACAAAATAATGAAGTTTGAGCCGTCGAAAGGCATGTTTCGGCGAAAATCTGTATTTGTCTCCTTCTAAACGGTTCCCCCGGGGCATCCGGATAGTCCCGGAATGGCCAATATAGTCATGGGTCTATTTCAAGACTAGAAGTAGACTTTTCATGAAAACTCATGAAGTTTTAGCCGTCGAAAGCATGTTCCGATGAAAATTTGTGGCTGTCGCCGCCTCACGGATCGTGGCATAACATGCCCTCTTCCTGCACAGAATCCTTGTGGCCAAAAGGGGCAAAATGGCAGTACTCACCAGAAATTAAAAATTGAGGCTCTAATAAGCATTTTGACTACAAAAACTTTTAATTTGGTCATATATATTTTCCACAATTTGAATTTCAAATCCGGGTCAATATGACCCGAAGCACCTTATTCCTCACAAAATGTTAACACCCAAAGAAGGTTAAGCTTTCTGTGAATCCATCCTTTCGGGTGCTTTCTGCTTCTTGTAGGTTCTGATATTGTTACGCTTTATGAGATTCTGCTCAGTTCCGACCTGCATGTTCACTTTTTTGGCAATTTTACGAACGGAACACGATTTATGCGATTTCAAAAGTCGTATCAGGCGTTCACTTTCCTTAATGAAGAGTCCTTTGGTCACAGTATTTCGCCTAGAAACTCATTTTAGTGCTACTCGTCTCCAATTCCTTGAGTGTTTCACACTTCCAAGACTTGATTTAGCTGTCTGACTCTACGTCTAGTTCCTGGTGGATTTGTGGCAAATACCATTTTTGCTGGTTTGTTGCTCGCCATTGATGTCCAACATTAGCGACATTCAGGGCGTGTCCGTTATAGAGTAGTGCGCCAGCACGTGATTCGTTCTTCTCCTCCATGGACTGTTATCTATTGATACTGGTTGATCATATCATTCGAGCAGTTTGAAATTTCGTTTCCTAGCACTCAAAATTGGCCATAGAACAAAAGTTTTGAAAATTTGCAGGGAAAGAATACGGCAATCCTGAAATTAAATAGAAGTTGAAATTACTCAAAAGGATCTGAGGTTGCTATGATGGCTATGTCGAGAGAACAATACAATTATGTGTAAGTGCAAGTACAAAACCTTCCAATTGGATATATTTTCACCTACGGGAGGCAAAATGTAACTTGTATCAGATCACTGGAACAAAATCAGACGCGCACTGCGATATCCTCTCTCCTCTTGCCTATCCAGGAATTAAAATTAAATTGCATGAATTTGCTTATGCAAGCTTAAATTTTAAACGTCTAATGTACCATTAGTTGGAAAACATCGGGAAACAAGCTATGGATGATATTGAGGTATAGGAAGTGGGTGTAAATTACGCGAAGGAAAGTTAATGCAATGAAGCAGTAGACAGAAACATCAGGTCTTCAAATCAGCGGACTATACTGACTACACGGACTATAGAAATGAAAATAAAGCAAAGTTAAACCTAACTGAAAAACAATAGAAGCTTTTGGAAAATTGATGGTTGCTTACCTGAAAACATCCTTCAGGGACCCTTAGAGGAAGTTTTTTTGAAAATTTTCACATAATAAAATAATTATTTGTTTCACGGCTCTTTAGGCTCCTTCTGAGCACTTCAGCCGTAGAAACAAACTTAATGAACAAAATTTTAATATACAATGGGGGAAAATATTGGTGAACCATATGAAAAACAATTCTAGAAATAATTATGCCATCTTTCGTTTACTGTTCGTGCTAAATGCCCGTTTTGTCGACTTGAGAATTTCTTGATGTGCCCGATCAGCTCAAATGGGTTCAGAGCCTAACCGCAAGTCACCGTCGTCGTCAGCAACAACTAGCTGAACTATTCTACCACCACCAGTAGCACCGCCACAGGGGAAGGGTAGTGAACGAATAGATAGAAGAGGCTAATACTAACCGATATGGCAACGTCATCGTTTGCTCATTTGTTTGCAACCGTCAGCATAGTCGTTGTCGTCGTCTTCGTCATTGGAAGTCGTGTGCTTTTTTCCGCGTTCATTCCCGTGGCGCTTGTCATGCTTGTAACTAATTGTTCATTTCGCAGCAAGTCTACTCAACTTCTACACTATATCGTTAGCAGAAGCAGCTAAGTAGCTTGACTGGCAGAAGGGTTCCCTTCAGTTGCGTCTGTTCGTGCTTTGCGGGTGGATTGTTTGCGTAATTTCGCTTTTCATTAACTACTTTTTCTATAATTAAACTTCTTCGCGCAGTTTATATTCATGGCCGTGCGGTTGGAAGCCTCATAGACGAGTCGAGTGGTGCAACATGTCGTTAATGAACCTATCACGGAAATGTGACAGGAAATTTAAAACTATTAATAGCAACCATCTGCCTGGAAGTATGGGGTTTTTCACGTCGAGAGCGACGTTATTAATTTCGCACTCGGTTATTAAGGCTGAGGTCATTATGGTTAGAATAATGGGTGGAATGCATAAGGGGAAATTGAATCTTGGGTTGGATGATCCATAATCTGGATAGAACAGCAAATTGATTTTAACTAAAAATCTTGATTCGAGACAAGAAATTCACCCGAACTGATCAATAGTTCTAATACCGTTTTCCTGCATTTAGAAGTTGATGTGCAGCTTGAGCAGTAGGGGAATATACTTATTGTAGGAAAGCTAAGCAAAGTCAACTGTTGGATGTGAATTTTCGCAGCATCTTGCTCACATCTGAGGTTTTTGTTGGCTTACCTTCATTTGCTCCATGACACTCTATATTGTACAATCAACCGAATTATCTAAAACTGCCATAAAGTGTTTATATAAAGCGCCAAACATCTCAATTAAGTGTTACTAGGGTCGGCAACCTTTTTTTACTCAGCCATCGTTCCATTTGAACATCGTGTGAAAAAAAAAATTATTATAGGCAACGAAAACAGCAGCATTTTCGAGTAAGTGTGTTTCATTTGAAGAAAAATATCGCTAAACGAAATAGTTCACTATTTAAAAGATCTTCAAATTAAAGTTAAAGAATCAAGATTATGGAAAAATATATTCAAAAAGAGTTTTGCAAATCGGTTACCGAGAATAGTCAACATTTCCAACGCCAACAGTTCCTTTACATGAAGTAAAGCTTATTAATTATTCGATTTCGATCATATATATTGCAGAGAACTAAGCATGTATACGTCTCTGAAACATTTCTACACAGAAAAAAAAATCGGAATTTTCATTGTAATGTAAATACTGATGCGTGTAAAATTTTATTTTCAGTTCGAAAAAGTAGCGTACATTTCTGTTCAATATCATGCACATAAATGGAGCGTCACAAAACTTAAAAGTTAAAAACATGAAACCATTGTGAAGCGTGTAAAGTTCATAGATATTTTAAACATTGTCTAAAATGTTGTATGCAAAAGCCCATCTTGCAAAGAAATATTTCTTGCAAGTAAGCGAAATCGTGAGGGACTGAAATAAAATGTTACACGCAGCTATATTTACATCACAATGTAAACTCAGTTTTTTTTTTCTATGTACATATAGAATTGAATTTTCCATCAGTCAAATCTTCGCATTGTTCAGTAAAATCTTACCCCCGGGCAAGTTACAAAAATACTCAACGAGGTTTTCTAGTTACTACGATGGTAGATGAACCAGCCTGAAGCTGAAAATATCGATAATCGAAAAATAAGAACAACGGTAACATTTTACAATGAAATTAATAAAATCCTATAAAAAACAATGCATAAGAACGTGACGTAAATGCCACATATTTTTTTTTCTAGAATTCGCATGAATGTTATAACAACTTGTATCTTATGGACCAATTGATTGAAGCTTAACTTTATTTTCTCGATCTTCATTATTACATCAATTTCCAAATGGGTGTCAAAACACTAAAATTTGTTACTTAGCGTGTTCTTCTTCTTCGTTGTTATATGGGGCTTAAACTGCGGCGGCCATTCACCCCAGTGTTATTTAGCGAGGTCTGTTTCTGTATACTACTTTAAATAAATTATTTGCCAATGATGTTTTCGTAACATACCAGTTGTATTGTTTGAAAAAAAAAAAATGTTTCAAACAGTAAATACAGGATGTCTCACAAAAGGTGGCACTAAAAAAAATGGGATTACAGCAAAACAAATAAACCAAATCAAAGCATTTATGTTTCATTTGAAAGATACATGTTATAAAAATAAACCATATTATTTCAATTCGAATCTCTCAACCTTTTTCTTGATAACTTTGCGCAAACGCTTTGTAAACCCATCGCAGCTGGCACGCTCGATTCCCTAAGAAATTTGGTCACAAATATCAACCAAATGTTTCTTGAATCAATCTAAAGTAAGCCCTTTCGTAGGGCCTCTATGTTGAAGTATATAACCCCAAACAAAGTAGTCAAGTGGGTTGAGATCCGGTGAAGATGCAAACCATTCTTCGCTTGTGATGAAATCGGGCAAATTTTCCGCACACCACGTTTGTGTCTTCTTTGCCTTTTGAGCTGGAGCTGAGTCCTGTTGGAAACAATATGGTGTATTTCCATACAGCTTTGAAGCATGAGGAAGCAGATGGTTCTTCAAAACCTGCTCGATGTAATATTCAGTGTTGATTTTTACGTTAGGTTCTATGAAAAGAAGAATAAAATTTCCTTTTCGTGAAACGGCGCCCCACCCGAATAAAAATAACCATACAATTACAATACAATGATATAAAATAACATTAACATTTATTGCCGACCATAAATTTTATTTTTCATGAATCAGATAAGTAAAAAATGCATATTGTCTTTACATTAGAATTGCAATTCACTCTATATGCTAAGATTTTCAACAATTGAGCAACAATACAATTAATAGTAATTGAATTTGTTCCGAAAAAAAATATTTTTTCTATAGTTAAGATACATAACAACCCCCTTTTCTATTATCGATGTCTCAATTTACATTAGATTCTATTGTCAAAACAATAAATCTTATTATCATCTTATCGTTGTGAACAATACTGTTAATTGGCAATATTGGCAAGACTTTTACCATACACACGATCATTTTGTTGATTATGACTGTCCTGAAGGAGGAAGAGCTTTTCATCCGAAAATAAAATCTCGCAGTCATCAAAAGATTTCTACTCCTTCGATCCTGGCTTGCTTTTGACGCTCTGTCCACCCGTGAGCCCGTTGTTTCTTGTACGGCTTGCATTCCAGATCATGTCTGAGGAGCCTGTTTATTGAAGCAGGGGACATTTCAATTTACGGCCAGATACGGCCGGATTACGTCTTATTCGCTCCCTCACACAGTTGATCTTTTTCTTCGTTCTGGCAGTTCGTCTGGCAACTCCTTTGTGTTGAATATGAACATTTCCAGTTTTCTTGAACCGTTTCAAGGTACGAAAAACAAAACGCTTACTGACTCCGAATGGCCTTATTGAATATCTGACACGGTCTAAGCTCTTGCAAATGTATTTTTAAAACTTGCTCCCATATGGTTTCCATGGTAGCTGATAAATATAAACAAACGAAATCGCTTATTTATCTTCAGCGATAAGCTGTCAAAAGAATACACTCAAAACGGGTATAATCAATTCCGCTGTTAAAATTACCCAACTGAAATAAACCAAGACTGAAAAAAAGTGACACCTATTGTGAGACACACTGTAAATAAACTTCTTATGCAATCACGAAACCAAAGGTTTTGAATTAGTAAACCTTTCAGAGGAGTACCAAAATACTTTGGTTGTATATTCCAAGCCGTAAGCAGTCCAACCGGATCCTCACCGACATGACTTTTAAGGAAACTTTGGACGATTCACCTCACGAGCTAGCTAATCTGTTTGCCTATTTCTTCGAGAATGTGCACAGTCAAATGTCGCCAACTTTTTCTGACACGTCTGGCGGTCTAAGATCCTGTCCTGTTTTCAATTTTAGCTGTCCTCCTCTAGTTGTGAACCAACATAAAGTTTTGTCAGCCCTAGAAAAGTTTAATGTGTCGAAAGGGTCGGGCACAGACTACATACCGCCGTTGCTTTTAAGAGAATGTGCTGACTCACTGCTGACAGCGTTGACGATTATTTTAACAGGTCACTCAGTGAAGGTACTTTTCCCTAAGCGTGGTACTTTTCAATCACTCCGATTTTCAAAGCTGGTAACGAACATGCTGTTGGAAATTACAGAGGTGTTTTAATTTAATGCTGCATGGCCAAGGTGTTCAAACAATTGGGCCCACAAAGCTCTTTACACAGTATCTCGACCGCTGATTTCTGACTTTCAACATGGTTTTGTTAAGAAGCGATCCACGACAACGAATCTGATGTCCTACGTACATTTCCTGTCAACGGAAATTGTCACCAAGTTGATGCCATATACTTCGATTTTTCAAAAGCGTTCGACAAAGTTCTTCACGCCCTTGCAATTGACAAGCTGAAGTATCTGGGCTTTCCTGATTGGATCACCAAGTGGTTGCGCTTTTACTTATCTGGTCGGAGCGCTTTCGTCAAACTAAACGGTAGTCGGTCTCCTCCACTGCCCTGCGAATTTGACCTCGATTCCAACTAGAGCAAAATCGTCCGCAAAGCCAATGAGTATATGCGACCGTGTGATCATAGTGCCGTTTCTCTGCACGCCTGATCTCCTAATCGCAACCTCTAGAGCAATGTTGAACAATAAATTCGAGAATGCATCCCCTTGCTTCAACCCATCTAACGTCACAAACGAGCTTGAAACCTCTTCTGCAATTCGAACACTTCATTTCGAGCCATCCAGCGTTGCACGTATCAGCCTAATTAGTTTCGCCGGAAAACCATGTTCAGATATTATTTGCCATAGCTAATATTTTATCCACTCCCTTGGAATCAATTAACAAATGGTGAGTCTGCAAGTCCTGGAATTTATCTAAGATCATTTGCAAGTTGAACATCTGATCCGTTGGGGATCGGCCCTCACGGAAACCAACGTGGTATTCGCCGACGAAGGACTCCACAAGCAGCCTCAGTCTGTTAAACAGGATGTGCGATAGTATTCTGTACGCCAAATTCAGCAGTCTGTGCCCTTTCTTGTAGATTGAATGAATGAGGCCATTCAACCAATCTGTAGGCTTCTCTTCGTCCTTCCATACCTGCAGAAGTACTCGATGGATCAATTGGCGAAGCGGCTCACTTCCGTGGTTGAGAAGCTCGACCGGGATCTCGTCCTTCCCCGCAGCCTAGCAGTATTCAGCTCACTTTTAGCCTTTTTAACCTCTCCTATGGTCGGTGGGTGTACAGCTTGTCCATCATCATCCAATTTTCGCCGTGCAACAACTGCTTGAAGTACTCTTTCTACCTGGCAGCCATCGCTGTATTGTCGGTCAGCAGATTCCCCTTTCGGTAATTATATATGGCGGGCACCGGTACAGCACGTGGTCTATTTGGAAGCAGACATCGCCACTTGGGTGTCACCAGGTGTGCTTGCAGATATTGTTACGAAGGTACTAGTACTAGTAGGTACTGCTGATTGACATCCCTATAGTAGCAGCGAAGGTCACAAGCCACAGACCTTTATCATTGGTAACGGAATAAAGGCTTACTGGTCCATTCATGGGTGGCAAGAAATTTTCTTTCCCGATCTGCGCATTAGCGTTTCCAATGACTATCTTGACATCCTGTTTTGGCTGTTTTGGGCACTCTCCATAAGTCTTGTCTAGGCTCTCATAGAACTCGTCCTTCATGTCATCGGGCTTATCGTTTGTTGGCGCATATATTCTGATCAGACTGTAGTTGAAGATCTTGCCCTTCATTCTCAATACACAGATTCGGTCACTTATTGGTTTCCACCGAATAACTTCCTTCATCTGCTTCCCGATCACTATAAAGCCAACTCCACGTTCTGCTCTTTCACCGTCGCTGTAGTAAATGTGTTACTTGATTGAAGTGTTGGCGATGGGAATTCACGTTCTCCGGTGTTGGGCCAGTGTATCTCTTGGATAGCAGCCAAAACCCCCCCCCCCCCAAACCACTCACAAAATTTCCAATTTCTTTTTCATCCTTTCAACTGAAACTAATTTATGAAAATAAATTTTCAGTGCAGGAGTCTAACACACGCGGATTCATTCAAAATTCTAACATTCCACGATCCGACTTTTCAATCATTGTCCTTTGTTCGTTGCCTGGTCTGAAGCCGTAAAGTCAATCCGTTTGCTCTACTTTTGCCTTTCGTGGTTTGAAAAGTATTCGGTAGGCTACCTAACCAGGGTTGAGCTACCTACTTAACACCAGAGGGGCTGCCTCCTTAATGCTGGCACGATACGACATTGTCCGCTTGTTCTTTTCGTGATGACCACGGTCATAGTCATCACAACGCATCCATGCATTATCCAATATTAGCAAAGATGTGAATGGGGCGAGGAATAGGCCATAAGACAGCATAGCAACCGAAGCCAGCAGTGGGTTTTCATCCTGCCTGTTATGAACAACGATGAGTAGTGCAATAACCTGCTTCTACAGAAAACCGAAATGGCTTAAATTCAAACGCGGACCATGTAAAAGTTCACCTCAGTTGACGCAGTGGATCTACGCCCCAACAAAAAAAAACCGTTGACCATTTAAAATCCGACCGTCGTTGGAAATTTAGACGATACCTATATTATTTCAAAGCACAGATATAATTTACAAACTTTTGGCAAGTCTTTGCATGCAAAATGGAAACATTGAAAATGACAACTGTTATGAAAAATTGAAATAATTTGAACGCTAATAACTGAATAATTTTTGGATATATTTTCTAGATGTGTTCATTTGGATCAAAATTGATTCAATCAATTGACAATCATTCTTGTCAATTATTATTATTATTATTATTATTATTATTATTATTATTATGTCATTATTGCCAGCACAAATGTTGCCCTTTCATCATACCAATCGAACTTCCGTTTTCAGGACCACTGCATGGTTTCTAAAGAGCGAATAATAGAATTTTCTAACAAGTTTTCTTACTTATTCCAAATTAATTGGCACCTGATTTCCAAAGTTTCGCTACGAGGGATGGCTTATATTGAACATACTAATGCATCAAACGGTTTAACGTAGTCTACGTCAACCCTGCGGTCGTGTCTTCTACACAACCCCACTGATTTTTTCAATTTCACCTACGTGTCGATAAAGCAGATCTGTCAATATTTCATGCAACCACCAGGGCGACGTTTCTTTTTTATTTGTACCAACACATTCGTAGCTCTCTGTATTGTTTGCGTATAAAGTATGAATGTTCTTTCTGTGTCAACAAATGTTTTGTTCTTTTGTCAGTTGCGCGTGTGGCACTAAATACAAAGGAAGCTTAATAAATAGCCAAAATCAATTTCGTTGCAGAATACAACAAATAGATTCGTGAGTATTACCTTCGCACTACCAAAATGTCATGTAAGCGACACATGCACAGCGTCCTTTAACACATAAGAAAGAGTTGAAAGAGATGAGAAAATAAATTCAATCAAACACAACTTTTGTCGACTTCCGTATATATCAGTTCCATGAGCCATAATTTTACACGACATCTTTGCCTACATTCCCGGGCTTTTTACATAGATGAATTACGTCTCGTGTAAAATTAAAAATTTCCAAGTGTGTTCGATTCCATAACATAAACTAAATTTAATTTTCAATGTAAGGTTACATTTAGATCAGAAATTTGCTGAGGAATCACTTACCTCAGCAAATTCTTGATCTACATGTAACCTTACATTGAAATCACTGAACGGTCAAGTAGGCTGCATTTTTGAAAACAAGTGGTTATAGTCAAAGTGTCAAATGGCAAGGAAAGAGATGGCCTGATATGGGACTCCCAACCAGGGCTGGCAAATGTCATTTTCAATAAAAATTACCGAATTACGTCTAAAAATCTCATCGGGCGAGAAAACGATGACGAAGATTTTCTTCTAAATCTCATCGATTTTTTCGTCATGACAGTACGTGACAGTGATTTGGTCATCGCTATTACAAGCACATTTATTGATATAATTGTAAGTTTCATCACAAAACTTCAAATAAAATTTGCACTGTATCGATAACATATTATTGCTTGGCTAATTTCAAGTACATTAATTAGATATTTGTGAATCAAAATCGTATGAGAAAAAATCTCATGGCTGGTGTGAGATTGAAAAGAAACCTAATGATGGTTCATTTCTCCTCGTGACAATGAGATGGTCTTTTTTTTCGTCGTCACATGATGGTCGTGAGATTTACCAGCTCTGCTCCAAATTTTCTGTTCAGTAAACAGAATAAATACCCACCCACAATATAATAAATCATTCCAGTTTTTAAGTAAAAATAAAAACATTTCAATGTACTTTCCATATTTCATGAGTAACACTAGCTTCAGCTACAAGTCTAGAACGTATGAGATAAGATGCTCGCAATCTTAACAACTACGAGTATCAATTTTAAAGAAATTTAATAATGGTGTTTTTAATAAGTGCTTGGTGCAAGCTGAGCAAAACAGAAGTCTTAAGCATAGAAACATGCGAATAAGTTTTGAGTTTTTAAATGTTTGATACTGACCAAAATCAGGTTTCATCATAAAATTTAGATCAAATGTAGACACAAATCTTGACATTCCATTACTGGCTTTACACACGTTACAAGAGCTTCGCTTTTTTGGTATTAATTCACCTCCTGTATGGTAGTACATATGTACAGTGGTTCCACTTGGGAAAAGAATGTTGTTGGACTTAAAAGTTTATATTTTATCTTATCCCTCCACCGCTCACCATGTAGTCACTGCTTTTCATTGGAAAGGAGAACAAAAATTAACTTTACATGCTAATGCTCTGCCTTCAATCCAACCTCTACAACACCCCGTTGCACACTGGTAGAGAATGTCATTATAATGCGTTAAATTGTTGACAACTTAATAGACATAGTTTATGAAGAAAAGTTTTTCGGGGTTTCTATTCGTCTGTTCTTAAAGCATTAATCATAATTGTCGATATATTATTGATTAAAGTAAACCACTCTTTGAGTTTTGATTAACGCCATCCGTCTTTATCAAAATCGTAGATAGTGTTTATGAACAGCAGTTGAAGATACCCAGTATATTTCTTGTTTCCATTCGAAGTTTTTGATATTTTAGTGATAATCAATCTAATTTCTAACCAATTACTTGCTTAAGTAAACTGGAGTCTTTTAAACATAGCAGTATCAACGGCTCTTTCAACATCTCTTTGACATCTTCAAACCGATTCTCGAATGTTATCGAACTGACCCGTTATAACTCAAACCATCAGAAAAATATTTTTCCTTCCAACATCATTATTACAAAAACAGATATGGCTCCTCCAAAAAGTTTCAGACAATTATTTCAAATTTTTGCAGTTTTGATTGTGCTCTAAATTTGCAGAAGACCTTGAACTTCATATCTTCAATGAAGTGCTATTGTCTACAACTATTATACAGCGAAACCATTAATATAAATTCGAGTGAAAAAAAAACCATCATACCTCAAATGAACTGCTAAAGCAAGAAAATAACATTCTCATGCACTGTGCATCACCGCCCAACCAAGACAAGAAGGATCCCCAACGAAATATAGGGAATGCATGCAAAATAAACTCGATGAAAGTTATTTCGCCTGGTCACGAGGTGCAGCGGCAGCGACTGGTTCCATGCTCGATTTACCATTGGGATAAAACGATGTGCCTGGAAGTTGATTTCAGAGAAGAAAATTGCCCTGCGCTCCGCTTTCCCGCAGTACCAGCGC
Organism: Aedes koreicus; assembly: GCA_024533555.2. Lineage (NCBI taxonomy): Eukaryota > Metazoa > Arthropoda > Insecta > Diptera > Culicidae > Aedes > Aedes koreicus. The sequence continues at coordinate 262,710 of JAHHFK020004600.1, read as the reverse complement.
CCGATGAGAAACATCGGCTGTGTTAGGTTAGGGGCACCTATTAAAAATAAAAATCAAATAAGCACAAAAACTTCACCCGTACCTACATACGAGTATACGAATGGCAATAATCGTGAATTACACCGTTTAATGCACTGCCGTACCATTCCCTTTAAATTAACTTGTTAATGCACTTCTCCACATCGTTTTCCAAACAATTCAAAACATGCACTGAAATGTCGGCGGGGGTCCGAGTGGGATGGGTGGGGTGGTGGAGATTGAGGAAAGGATAAATAACACTCGATACATATTTTATTCAAACGAATTGCTGGTTTCATATAGGAACACAAGCGCTGGATCGGCTAACGGGTATTCCGAATAGATCGAAAGAGTTAGCAGGGACAAGCAAAATGGTTTGTTGTAAACGATAATTGTTTATAAAATTAAAATCTATTTCTTCAATGTGTCTATGTTAAATAGCAAATGAATTTAATTACGCCAAACGAGTATTGCATTGGTATTAGGGACTGGCTAATCGGACGAGATTTTATTCCAGCAGTTTGTATGTTCATTCAGCGCTAGAAAATACACTTTATGTTCGATTGAAAGTTGCATTATTTGATCGTCGCTTGCGAGTTAACGGGAAATGATGATGTGCGAATGGAGTAAAGTTGGGTACACCTGAACTGTGGCATGTTTAATTTAAATTTTAAAGAGATATTTATTGACTAGAGAATTTGAATAGTAGGTGGAAGCCAAGAGAATGGTGAAGTGGCTTCTGTATGTGCGGCTGTGAAGCTGATTATACCGCAATAGAATTCCAGAAGTGTAAATTGGGATTAGGGACCGGAAGGGATGAAGTAAATCGCTCCCATTTCCATCAAAAGATATCGAAATGAGCTTTCACCTACTGCTCACGCTTTGCATTGTGAGCTCATAATAAAACATGCATTCCGCGAGGAATATACACGGAGAGAAGAACAATTCTTGAGGTCACACTGTGTAGTCATTTGTCTACAGATATCTATAGTTTATATTAGAAAGGAATAGGAATGCAAGTTAATCAGAGTTGGTAGTGTGTGTCATGGAAGACGTAAATAAAGAAAGCAATTCTGCGCGAATTTCAAAGGATTTGAGGAAGAGAGTGAGAGAGAGAGAGAGAGAGAGAGAGAGAGAAAGTTGAGATGAATTCCGAAATTCTAGTCAGAGCATCACATCATGAGAGCTTTTATTAGAATTTCAATAAAACGTGCGAAAAGTTCATTGGTATAAGGTTGTTAGGAGATTTTTTTAAATTGACCTCAGGAAAATCAGTATAAATTGTAAGAATAATCCACGACAAAAATTGAGTTTGAGAGCATTTAAAGACAAACCAGTTTCAAGAATGTTTAACGGGGAGCTACCAAGAAATTGGATGCGAATTTTGAAAACGATTATTCCATAACTAGAAAATAAGAAGAATGATTAGTAATTTCCATTTAATTCCAACTACCTTTATTGCTTATCTTGACAGATACGCGTATTTCGTCTACAATGTGCAGACTTCTTCAGTGTCGTGTACTAATAAAGACAGATACTAATACGTTAAATAACTACAACAACCATTACTACTAATCCTTCAACTGCCCAATTGTTTGATTCATCGTAGGATGAATATAGGAACAATGAGATTAATATGGGGGCAGTTTCCCTATATAGTTAAGGTATATTTTTGATAATATAAAACGATCTCACCAATGTTCCTTATCTGATACTGGAAAGCTCGTATGGGCGGGAGCGGGTCACTAAAAACACAAAAAATGGGAAAAAAAATCCATCTCAAGAAACACGACCATAACACACTATGAGAGGGATTCCATTCACAACGTCCTACGCAAAGCACTCGGAAAAACTTTAATTTCACCATTTATTAGTTTAGTTGAAAGGAGGAATATTTTTTTAATTTTATTGCCGCGAAAACGACGCAGCAACAGCAAAACACGTCATTTTCAAAGCACGGCTTGCTGCGATCCATCATGCAAAACACCAAGCCTCCATAATAGTAGCTTCAAATTAAAATTATAAATTTTATTTAAAAGTTTTATGTAATCGAAAATTTTAAGATTGTAGAGCAAAGAGTAAAAAGAGTTGAAATTAAACTTGCATTTGGTAAAGGAGAAATTGATAACTAAGCAACGAGTTAAACAACGATTGGCAGGATATTGTCATCAATCTCTGCATTAGAAAAGCGCGTATGCTTTTTTATGCAAAGACTCAATGCCAGCCATTCTAATGATTATTGCAGAACCTAATTTTAAAATTTTGTTAATATACATCATCCTGTTGAATATGGATAAAAACGATTCTCGTTCTCTCATATAACATAATTTTTGAGAGGCAAAACGGCGAAGGAAACAAAAGAAAAGTTGGATAAATATTATGGGGCAAATGCTCCGTCAGATTACATTGTTAAATATTGGTTTCAAGAGTTCCGTTGTGGCCGCAACCGGTCAAATCCGCAGCGGCTGACCCCCCGATGCGGTTACAGAGGACAATCTCAAAAAAAAATCATGAAATGGTGTTGGGTGACCGGATGCCACAAAGATTAAAGGGTGTTTCGATCAAAATTTGGTAGACTTAAACTTGACGCATTTCCTTTCATCGTGCATTAACAAGATTTGCACACCCCTCATTTTGCAGATCTGTGCTTGTAGCATCATGCCTCTATTTTGATTTTGAGATTAGCACTTCAGTTATCAAAATGTCGTCGAAGGAAGAGAAGCAACGCATCAAAATTTTACACGTTCATGGCGAAAATCCAAACTACTCTCACGCCAAGTTGGCGAAATTGTTGAATTTGGCTAAATCAAGTGTAATCAACCTATTAAAAGTGTTCGGTGAACGTTTGTCGACAGCCAGTAAAGCTGGATCGGGGGAAAGTGAAAGCCGGAGGCCACAGCGACGACCAAAAGAGTTGCCGCTGTTTCGAGCGGAACCCCAACCTATCCGTCCGAGATGTCGCAAATAAGCTGGGAGTGGCGCCTTCAACCGTGAATAGAGCTATAAAACAAGCTAGACTGTCGACTTACAAGAAAATGGTGACTTCAAATCGCGACGATAAACAAAACACGTCGGCCAAAGCACGATCGCGAAAGTTGTACACGACGATGCTGACGAAGTTTGATTGCGTGGTACAGGACGATGAAACCTACCTCAAGACAGACTTTAAACAGCTTCCTGGACAATAATTTTACACGGCAACCAGACAGGAAAAGGTGGCAGATATTTTCTAGCACAATTAACTGTCAAAGTTCACGAAGAAATATCTGGTGTGGCGGGTCATCTGTACCTGTGCCTTGAAGAGCAACGTTTAGATTGCGACCGGAACCGTCAACCAGGAAATTTATCTGAGCGAGTGCCTACAAAAACGTCTTCTGCCTTTCCTGAAGCGACACAATTGTTCCGTTCTATGTTGGCCGGATTTGGCATCTTGCCATTACGGAAAACAGGCCATGGAGTGGTATGCTGCCAACAACGTTCAAGTGGTGCCCAAGGACAAGAACCCTCCCAACACGCCAGAGCTACGCCCAATCAAACGATATTGGGCCATCCTCAAGAAGGAAACCTTAAGAAGACTCAAAAAGCTGTTGTGAGCGAGAAACAGTTCAAGGATAACTGGCGTTCTGTGGCGAATTAAGTGGACAAGGGGACTGTACAAAATCTTATGGCAGGTGTTAAACGAAAGACCTGCAATTCGCATTCGGTAAAAAGAAAGCTTAGCTGAATATTTCTCCTGTATTCTGTATTAACTGAACTTAAAAAGAAAAAGAATTTGACTTATTAATAAAAACTTTGATCGACTCACACACATTACGGTTTGACCAAATTTTAATCGGAAAACCCTTTAGTACTGAGCGCACACGACATATTTTGGGCGAGATTCTGCATATGAATAAGTTATCCTGCCGCTGGGTGCCACGCAAGCTCACTCCTGACCAAAAACACGAACGCGAGAGCACTTTGAAACAGTGTTCAGACTTGCGGATGCGGAACTTTTGGCGTCGATTGGTACCTGTTGATAAAACCTGGATCCATTATTACACACCAACGAACAAAATGAGGGCCCGGCAATGGACTGAAGCCGGCACCAATGCGTCGGAAAGATTTTGGCGTCGGTTTTTTGGGATGGTCATGGCATACCCTTCGTGGACTACCTTGGAAAGAAAAAAATCAACAGCGAGTATTACTGTGCATTATTGGAGCGATTGAAGGCCAAAATCGCTACAAAACGGCCTCACATAAGGAGAAAAACAATATAGTTTTTGCAAGACAATGCGCCGGCGCACAAGAGTACCACAGCCACGGCTAAAATCAAAGGTGCGGGCATTTGGGTTGGAAAAAAAGGTTCAATAAACCAATGATGTCAAAACATAACCATTTAGTAGTACTTTATTTCCAGAAAGTTTGAAAAGAATCGGGCTCAAGGAAAATTTTTGGTGACCTATTTTGTGTGTCCAAATTTCATCGAATACAGTCTTTATGTTTAGCAAAAAAAATGTTTATGCTGATCATCCTTACAAATTTTGTTGAATTCTATTTCGGATATAAATCCTTTCAAATAGTGTAATTAATTTAGTAAAAAATATAATACTGATTTTGCATGCAAACTTCACAGCAGAATGCTTGACAAAAGATTTATGGTAGTTCAATATCCATTAATCCAATAAACAAATCAAAATTTAAATCACCACGGGATAGAACCCTGTGTAACTTCAGAAAATTAAGCGCTCATCACTGCTGCTGTTCCAGTGCCAACATTCGTGTCGGAACAACTAGCCCAGGTATGTTGGTGCATTTGCGGGGAACTGCATCTCATTAACACATTCTCTGTGGCATTCGTGTAGTTGCTCAACCACTGTGGAATTCTCGGATCCGAATTGATTGAAGAATTAAACTTTATTAGCTCTAGCTTAGTCGGTAATTATTCGCTTGTAATTGGGTACCGCGTGAGTAGAGATACCGTAATACGTTATTGTTAGTATACATAACGTTTCAAATGGATGATAATTTCATTCCAGACACTAACAACAGCCAAGCATTTAGCGTCCGCTCCAATCAACCCGTAACCCGACAAGGAGCTGAATGGAGTCGTTATTTTTAAATTTCATTTTTTTTTTTAGGTGAAAATGAAGCTCCATCGCGAACGGTCGTTTACCTAACAGTGGCTTGTTCTATACCCACTCAAAATAGTGTTCAGCGAAATGGCGAAAATAATGTTCTCACTTCAACTCTTCATAACTTCATTTCACACTAAATTAACATTTGACTGGTGGGTAGGAACCACAAATCCATTGACAAGCACGCTTTTGATATAGCATGACTGAAATAAGATACAGCTTCTACTGCCACAGCTATGTTCGTCCGATTATATGAAAGTCTATTTTGTAGAAGCAGCGACGGACGTCAAAGTCAGCCGGCACCAAAATGTGCGATTTCTTGGAACTCTAATTAAGAAGATGGAAACGAATTTATCAGTCATTTGGTGGGTGTTTTCGAGGTTGTTTACACCTTTTCCAAATCGCTAGGATGGAATTTTCGGTGTGCAAGGAATTTTAATAAAGATATTCGATTGATAAAATTGACAGGCAATTTGTTTGGGCTCGATTGCGTGATAAGATAAATTGTTGGACATTGGTTGCTGCCAGGAAAGGTGGCACAGTTCAACTTACCTGTCGCAATAGATGAAATAAATTCGAACGAACACATTATGCCACGTCTTATTTTTCGTTATTGAACCGGTTGTCAAAATTAATGCGATAGGTAGCACCACCACAGGTTCGCTGATTAGTATGAAAATTGAGCTATAATAAGATTATAATTATTATAATTATTATAATAGAACCTTTGGTGTTGTGAGGATAATTGAATTTTAAGGCTGAGTGCGTGCCATTTGGAGTAGATATCTGAACTTGGTGACAAATAAATGTCGAGCTTAGAGTTATAAGGACGTTATTTCGCTTCATCGATTTTCTCACTCCTTCAAAGTTTTGCCAGAACTATTCTATTCGTAGCTTTCAAACATTACGTTGCAAGACTCAATCATCCTATATCAAACTGGATTGAAAAATACTCACAAAAAAATTCTGAAAAATAAAATCGGTGAAGAGAAATCGTCCTTACAGTAACTTCCTTATGATACGAAGCGCGAGAAATGCTTTTAGCTAAATTTAAGGCTTTAGAGTTCAGATCCGAAATCGATTAAGTCATTTCCCGAAATGTCTTTGAGTATTTTGAATTTGATTATGAGCTTTCGCTTATTTTTTAATTAGTTCGTTTATTCATAAGGGTCAAGCGTGTGTAACACTTTACGGAGCCGATGTTCAATATTGTTATTAACAATATTTTATTTTTCGATATAAGTAAAAGTGGAGTGCCAATTACTCGTGGCTGGCTCGAAGTTAATGGGTCACATTATCGTTTGGAAGGGGCTTTTAAGGGGTTTTAAGGTATTATTTGCTGCTCATGGTTGCCACATGTACCAAATCCTCGGTCCCTGTAGTCCCTTTCAGGAATTAAACCGCAGATGGCTGACCACAGCTTGCTGGATAGGTACAAGTAGCACGGCAAGGTTGCTGATTATCAAAACGAATGGTGTCTCGCTCTTTCTACTACTAACCACCGTTTGCCTGCTGCCACAGAAAAAAAAACTACTCTCACCGTACTCGAAAACTGTTGAGCAACGACTCACTCGGCCCTTTCTTGTTTACCGTTTCTTCTTGTGCCTACTTCCGTTCACTGAGTTATCACCATGTCCAACCAACCAAGCGACACTCACCAATTCATCCCTTCTGCGCGAACATTTATTCCGAATTTCCAATAGCTGTTGCATTCCGACACGAGCTATATTCGCCGTGAAGTCTTCTGGACGAAGCAAACGAATCGTTTTATTAGAAAAAAGAAAAGAAAAGCAGCGGATGGATGAGAAGCAGGCCCTGCAAATTCTCCATACTGTGAGTGTGTGTTTGTTTACACAAATGCATTATTGATTTATACATATCAAGCTGAACCACATTAGGTCCAAAGTAACATTGAGAAATTCTCTTCGTCGAGCTTGTCTATTAACCAATTTGTTGATGTTTTTTACGTATTCAATCCCTAATTACACTCTATATTTCCACACTGTGTGTTGAAAATTCTTGAACATGGTTTTAGTCGACGAAGAGAGTTTCCCAATGTTACTTAGGACTTTGTTACATTGTTCAGCTTGATATGTTAAAGTGAGGCACTACTACGACAGCGGTCAAATTTCCGGCTTTCACAGCCAGTCGTTTAAAGAATAATTTGAATTAGATCTAACGTTTCTCATTTGTTTATCTATAACAAAGTAGTATCCATTTGGCTATATGTATAAATAAAAAGAGATTGATAAAGGCAACATATTCTAGTTTGAATTGGGCACTAACATCGTATTAGTTTGATTTGACTACCTATGGTGGTTAAAACAAATTAAAATTCTGAGTAATTGTTTCGGGAATTTAGTAGTTAAGTTCAACTGTCGTCCGTTTGAATTTATCATTATGATGGTTGTTTCATTATGACAGCTACGAAAACAAACAGATTTGTTGGTTGATTCTACCAACGCTTATGATTTTTTTTTTCAAACAAATTTTATTATGATATAAACTGAAATGCTGTTTGAAACAAACAAACGAAAACCATTGAAACAACAGTTTTCAACCAACTAAATTTCTTTTGTAATTTCAATTATTTGAAATTAATGCTAACAAACATAAGAAAAGTGCACATTTACATTTATAGACTTCTTTTAGTCTAAGAGAAATCTACAAATGATAATGCGAGCCTTTCTATTATGTTCAGGTTTTTTAATAAAAATATTCAATTTTCACCTGTTGTTAAGTGACAGCGCCAGAGCATGCAGCGGGACCGGATGACGGAAAATTAATAAACCAACAAAATAGTTTGTTTCAAACTAAATTTTTAGTTATATTTTCGCCCAACAAAATATCAGTTTGGTTTAACCGCTTGGGTTGAATCAATCTAAAATTTTAATTTATTCCCCTCAGTCAACGCTTCCTGTATTTTCGTAATAAAACTCCCCTTTCGAGGTGTAAACCACAAAAATGGTTTAAAACAACAAATCGGACTTCTGAAACAACTAGTTTTTTTTTTAGTTTAGATATCAACAAACAAGCTTGTAGTTTCAACCGGGACTGTATTTTCTCCGTGGTGATTTAGAGAATATTGATTTCAAATGCCATGCACAAAGATTCTAGTAAAAACTAGATGTATGGATGCTGTTATCAATATAGTCTATATCACGTGATATAAGTTGTAATGTGAGCGGGGTGTAAATCACTTCCAGCCGGACTAATAAGATCACTCCTCAGATGATGACCAACGCAACTAATAATCAGCGTACTCATAAAGAAGGAACCGAAGTGATAAGCCAAAACATTTTTTTTTCATCACACTTTACTCGAGGCGAATCGAAAACACCATTCTTCGGCACAGCGTCAAGAGACCAAAAACGAATTCGAGTTTTCCACTTTTTTTTTTTGACTAAATTTACTCGCGGGAATCTAAAACAACATTCGTCGACGAAGTTACTCACGTTCGAATAGCAAACAGTGAACAACGACGATGAACGAATGAGAGGGAATGTAACATAGCGCGAATAGCACAAAACTTCCTCTCACACGAGTCAGTCACAAAGCCACCCATCAACGACAGCACTCCTTTCGTTCGCGAATGCTTGCTTAACTTCTCTTGTTTGGGAAGTGTTCGGTGATGACAAACACATTCGAACCGAATGAGGAGAATATCAGTAACACTGTAGCCCGGAAACAAAAGGAAAGTATGACTGGGATACGATGGCATGGAATTTAATAGAGTGGAGGGGGGGGGGGGTGATGACTTTACACTCTTAGATCAGATAAACAAAGGAATATTCGCTTATATTGAATTGTTGCTGAATTTGAAGATGGTATGGTAATCTTCGTCCTCCCTTAGCTCAGTCGGTAAGGGCGCAGCTACAAAGCAATATCGTGTTGGAGGTGACTGGGTTCAATTCCTGGTCTGGTCTAGGAATTTTTCGTTAAGGAAAATTGCTCGACTCCCACTAATACTAATTCAAAAATGGTACGTGGCATCGAAAGCTCTCAACTAATAACTGTGGAGGTGCATTTACAACACTAAATTGAGAGCAAGCAATAAGCGAATTGTGAAAGCAATATGCAAAAATGCTAAAAAAGAAACAAATGGTAATCTTCGTGGTTCTGCAGAATCTTTGCAAATTGATCAATGCTTTACGAAACTTAATCTTAATCAAATCGCATCTAGCCTTTTTGTGATAGATGAATAAAACGTTGAGTTGGGAAGTTTACAGACATCTTCAATATTCAAATTTGAGTTGGAAAATGTCAATATGTAGGTTTTATTTCATTTTCCTTTGTTCGAAACATAAACCACTATAATTAGTAATTTAATCAATTTTAGAATATCCCATATCCTTTGTTTGGTGCAGGTCGATATACTTCATCACTATTGATATATAATAAAGTATTAGGTTCTGTTACAGTTCTCATTGTTTGTTTTGGTGGCAAACAATTGAGTTTTATATAAAATTTCAGGTATTTATATCCGCTGAAGAGCGAGGGCACCCTTCAAAGGCGCTGTTCTTTGAGGGTTATTCCGACAGTCAAAAACACGTTTCTCACCTGATGAAGTGAGAAAAGTCACCTGCAGTGACGTGACACTTCTGGATAAATCAAATGGAGAGTCACGTCACTGCAGTTGACTTTTCTCACTTCACCAAGTGACAAACGTCAATTCGGCTCTGGGAACAACCCTCTTTGTGTGTCAAACCTAGACTGCAAAGAAAGCAAACGATAACAGTGATATTGACCATGCGTCAGCCACTTCAAACTATAAATTTTCTAACTAGAGTAAGAATTCACTTAGAAGATTTTTTTAATATTTTGAAATTCTGCTTCCAGAATGAGCAATCTGTAAAAGATTTTAATTGAATCTAAATGTGTTTGGGAGGGTGAAAAATAGTTTGATCCACTTTGGATATTTTGAAATTATTTTAAAAAATCGAGTACTTGATCTAAAATTAAGAATTTAGGGCTAAATATAATTCAAAATATATATTTGAACTGAAGTTCTCTGACATTGAAAGTTTAATTGGCATTGCAACAAATTTACAATTAAAAATGTGCACCAAATCCCATTCAACTTGCCATCTTTAATTAAACATACCAAAGTCTGTTAATGTGCTCGCCCCAGCTCCATACCCGGGCTCAAAAATTACGATCGTAACTTCGCATTACTCTTGAGCTCGACTGTCAAGACCAGCGCCAGTGCTAATCTTAGCACTATTTTCCGGACCATCAGAATCCGGATAGTGGGCTATCGTTGTCGTTGGTCGTGTTGCAAGACCGAAGAGAGTAGGGCCATAAAGCTTCATACTTTTGTATCATGCAGTGCGACAGGCGACAGTGTCATACAATCTATGGCCACCTCATCCGCTCGTCCGTCCGTCCATCCATTCGTTCGATGAAGGTTCCCCAGGATATCTGCGTGACTATTGAGAAGTGTGGTCAGTGACACACTATCACCGACGGTAACTGCAATGGGCAAAGGACACCGTAGCAAGGCCGTGTGTCTCGCCCAACTGATATTTACTTTGTGTGAAAGTCTGCTCACCCAAATGCAACAAAATGTACCCAATGGACCAAACAACAGAAGGAGGGAAGCTTTCAGTGTGGTATTTGTAATGTCGACTTAATGCGGTGGTCTGGAGAATCAGCTCGTTCCATGAAAGGTTGTGGCGCAAAAGTGAACGAGTGTATGCTTTTCTGATATAAATTTAAGTTATTTATTTGCAACCGTTCGAACTGCTAGTTTGCCGCAGAAGGTCCCCGTTGCGTTGTGCGGTGCAGCACGACTCTCCAATGGCGGTCATTGATTCTTTCAAGTGCTCCCAATGGCCGTATCCATCCGGTTGTTTCGGTATCAATCGAACCTCGGGGAACCTTGGACTGCGCTGTTTGAACTACTAGTCCTCGCATGCACGCTCACACGTCTGACATGGACCGATGTTCAAGTGTACTATAAATCAAGTACAGACGCGGACCCGTACGGGGCGAGTGAAAACCGTCGTCTCACGCTGTGGTCCATCCCCAGGGGACGAATGCCGCCAATATCTGTGCAATCCGGGGAGAAAAACTTTTTCATTAGTGCGATAATTTCAGTCACATTAAGGAAATAAATCAAGACCCGTTGTTGTGCTGCGACCAATCGTTTTCATCCGTACACTCCCCCATTTTGCTGTTAATCACAGATTGAAGCAGGAATTGAATTTATTAACATTCAAGGAAATCAGTGCGAGGTAGCACTTCATTAATTTTGATAACCACTTTCACCCAATGAACGGCAGCTATTCCAAGATGAGATAATTTCCTTCGTTAGAAGAAAAACACGCGCAAGCTTCACGTGACAGATGTGAAAAGAACTCGTCGAACAAGTTAAATTCTCAGCAAGGTGAAATTCTTCAATGAAATAAATTGATTTTTTCTGGATTTTTTTTTACTTAAACAATCAATTCTAGGTATCCAATCGAAACAAATGATGAGCTGTGCTCTTGTCATATTACTTTCCGCTTCTCCATTCGGTGCCTGACAGTCAAGATTTTTACGGCGTGGTCAGCTGATTATTTAAACAATTTTTTAGAACATTATTCTCCTTTTTTGACTTCAGACTTATGATGTGTAGCTTATAACATTAGATGTGTTTGGCTCCTATAACACGAGAATTGCGTTATTAAAATACACAACAAATAAATCACCGCAAAAGAAATTGTTTACTGTTTTCGGAAGAATAAAGAAGCAGAATGACAAAAAAAGAATTGATTATAGGGGGCATATGTGCTCTAGGTGATTCAGTGCGAGCGTCTTTCTTCTGCTTCTGAAGGATTTCTCGGATTTCTGCTGGGGCTGTATTTTTTTTATTCTAACACTCACACCTACGAATTGAGATACATAAGGCAGAGGATGCAGACGGTGTTCTGGTAAAGACTTTGATGAATTGAATCAGGTTGACACAGTTTTTTTTTCTTTGCTTTGGGCTTCAAGGATGCTGCTTTTGACTGATATGTTCACCTTTTCTCAGTAATGGGCTGACGAAAAGATGTGAAAATGCGTGAAATGAACACAATTTCCCTTTGTTGAGATTGATGGATGAGGAGGTCTCTGAAATTAAGAAGTTGGGGGGTGGATCCAGGTGGAATAGATGGAAAATTGCTTAACCAAGTTGTAGACGGCGATCAGTTTAATATATTGCAGTAAATATAATTTTTTCCCTGTTTTTTTTTTTAAATTGCTTGAGGAAAAATTGAGACAATGCAAAAATGAAAAAAATTATTAAATTATATGGACTGTTCATATATCACAGGCTTTTATTGGACAATTTACAACCCCCTTCCCATTTTGTGGCTTAACGTGTATTTCAACTACAATCTATGATTATGCAATTCATAATTAGAAAGAGTCACTTTTCTAACAGTCATAAGTCTATTTGATGGGAAATATAGTCACTGCTGATTTTTTTTCCAAAATTTATTTCCTACCTTGATTCAATGTTTAAAAATATTTATATTTGATTTTGGATGCAACAATGATATATTACTACTTATTGATCCTCGTTATATAACAATCGACACTGAAAGTAATTTTAAATAATCGTATGGACTGTTTCTAGGAAAATTTTGCAAATAATCGAATGACATTGGATTTTTAATCAATTATGGTGTACGATATTTTTTTTACAGTATACAGGGTGGCAAAGGTTGATTGTCAGTGTTATTTGTCTTAGTGTATTTCTTGTACAGTTTTATTTACCGATATGTGCATATTTTTCACTATACGTCTGGCATTTGATTCTTTTTGAAAGATTGCTTGTTTTGGTAACGCTTTAACATGGACGCTAGACGAGAGCTAGTAGTAAATTATATTTGAAGAAATTTAGACCGTATGAGATCTTGAGACGGTTTCAGCACATTGCATAGTGGTCAAAAAGTCGATTTTAACGCTATCAACTAATAGCTTCCTAATTAATGGAGATAGAGTGATGTCATCTAGTAAAAAGTTGATGAATATGACAGGCTTTATCTTTTGAAGGCATGAGTTTTGTGATCAATCCCCTTAAAAGTGAGATCAAAAATCAACTTTTTTATGATGCTGAGGTAGAGAGTAGATGTCGTGCCCAAAGTTGTAGAAAAAGTCAATACCAATAACTTCTTTGAAGACACAAAAAATGTATGTTTAACTTTATTTGAGATAGAGAGAGTTGTTCAAGAACGAACCGTTCTCTCAGTTTTTTCACCGAAACATTATTTTTTTAAATTGTAAGGACTATATCATGTTTTACAAATTTTTATTTTTAATATCAAAATACACAACTTTCTGGAACAAATGATGCTTTATCTTCATTATTTCAGTGCGATAAGTTATTGATTTATTTGGTTTATCGGTTTTTAGGAGCTGATAGAGTTAGCTTCATCTTAAAGTACATTAACCCAAGCAAGACACAAGTGTAATAACGATTGAAAATACATGACTAGATTTGGTTATAAAGAGCTTACTTAACATAAAAATATGAAGATGAGTTACTCCGGAAAAGAGCTTTTAAGTTGTGGTAAGTTTTTCCGTCCACGACAGGGGAGTTATGCTCAAAACATATATTCTTTGATAGTTTTTGACGAAAACACTCAGGCACAGGTATAGCATGTTGTATTTTATTTCGAGCAATACATTTATCGTCAACGCTACCTTCTTATAACACAAACATTTCATTTATCAGTTCATGCCTATAAATAGGAAAAACTAGATATATGTTAGTCACAGTGGCGCAACCAGGGGGGGGGTTTTGGAGGTTAATCCCCCCTTCCCCCCAGAGCCAGAAAAAAAAATGAACGCTAACTATGCTACTACATATAATTTCAAAAAAAAAAATTAAAATCTTATAAGCAAAACTTGCAACACTGCTAAATATAAATGGGTAAGCTCTCTCTTACTCTTTTCCCGTTCTCTTGCAAAAAAATTTCGATTCATATTCACACACAGGCAGGACAATCCTTATTTCTACAGCAACACAACCAAGCATTATTTCATACAGTCCGTTTTGTGCGGTTCTTCGTTCACCATTCATTGCTCCACAAAACTATATTATTAGCATTCATAACGTCCAAACGTGACGCAGGTATGCTGTGGAGAAACAAAAAAGAACTGAAGAGCGAAGAGAGTAGTGAGACTCTCACAGCGAGAGACTAGTAAAAATATTAATTCCAGAGACATTTGTTTTTTTTTTGTTTTAGAGGATCTCTCAATGAACTACCGACGGTTTTTGTATGAGTGAGGCTTTGTATCGATGCTGTCCTCCATTCAGTTTTGGCATGTTGCACAATTGTCAAGTTACTTGGTGCCGATTAAGTTGACACTGTGATTTACGGGTGGTTTTTCAGTTTTTCTTCCTCTGAATCGTGACAAGTGAATTCCTAAACATGGACATTAGAACTTTCTTAACGGCAAAAACAAAGGCATCGGAAACAGGTGAGTTTAATTTTAGCTGATAGTGGCTGTTTAATTTACCGCTTTGGTGCGTCTTAGATAAAACCGACAACGATGCAGCATCAATCACAGCGGCAGCAGAAGAAAAACCTGCAGAAAGTCCCTTAAAAATGTTTCGGTATTCGGAAAGTGGTGGTATCACCGAACCCTTGACATCGGGTGGAATGGTTAGTGATGATTTTGGATTTTTCGTGGGAAAGCAGGTAAATATTTTATTTGCATTACCTTTTTTGTCCAACTAAAACATACTGCTTTTTAATTTAAACTGCAGATCAGTGATTCGCAAAAATTCAAATTACTAACCAATCCCTGGAATCCGGACATAGCTTTCAAACTCCCTCCATCAGGTCCTCAAAATTTGAAACTCAATCTCCGATGGCTTGGAGAATGGAACTGGCTTGCGTACTCTTCCTCTCAAGATGGGGCGTACTGCAAATTTTGCGCTCTCTTTGCAACATCAATCGGTCAGCAAGGTACTCAAGGTAGAAAACTTGTTAAACAAGCTTATAGACAGTGGAAAAATGCCAAGGAAAATTTCCGCCACCACGAGAGTGCGAAATACCATTCTTTTTGTGTAGAAAAGGCAGGGTTGTTTGTGGCTACGTTTTCTGAGTCGATCGTTAGTATTGATAAGGCTCTCGATGATGAAAGGCGAGCTGAAGAGGAGAAGAATAGAGAGGCTCTTCAACCGATTATACGCACGGCTATGTTCCTGGCACGGCGTGGACTAGCTTTCAGGGGTCATCGGGATACTGGCACGTTTCAGTTAAATGAAGGTTTGACAAAGGAAGAGGGTAACTTTAGGTCTCTTCTGAAGTTTCGAGTTGAGTCTGGAGATAACGTTTTGCGAAGTCATTCGGAGAATTCTGCCAAAAATGCGAAGTTTATCAGCTGGAAATCGTAGAATGATATAATTCAGGCGTTCAATAGCATCATTTTGCGAAAACTTGTTGATCGTGTCAACAGGTCTAAATATGTTACCGTGTTGTGCGATGAAACCACTGACATATCGAATGTGTGTCAACTTTCATTGTGTGTAAGGTTTGTCGAGAATAATATTGTTTGTGAAGAGTTCCTGCAGTTTATTCCAGTCACTGACACTACAGGGAAAGGTTTAGCCGATGTAATTTGTCAAGCATTGATTGATTTTGGACTTAACACGAAGTACCTCGTTGGTCAGGGATACGACGGTGCACGAGCTATGAGTGGGCAAGTAAAAGGCGTCCAAGCTTTTGTGCGAGAGCTTTACCCGAAGGCGCTGTATGTCCATTGTTGCTCTCACGTTTTAAATCTTTCAATCTCCGAGGGTTGTTCAGTTCCTGCAATCCGAAACTGCATGGGAGTGATCGAGAGCGTTTACAATTTTTTTAATTCACCAAAAAGAGCAAACGTTTTAAAAATAGAAACTGACAATATTGAGAAAAGTGGTCCGATGGCAGAGAAGTTGAAAAGAATGTGTCCTACGCGCTGGGTTCAACGTCATGAATCGGTAAAAACATTCAAAGACCTCTTGCATCCTATTTTTGCTGCTCTGGAAATAATTAAGACATGGACGGACAAGAAAGCCTCGACGGATGCTTCAGTAGTTCAGGCGTCCATTGCAAAACCTGAATTTTTGGAACATACCACATTTTTTCGATAACTCGTCCGCTGAGTGTTTATTTGCAAAAAGAAAACCTTGATTTGGCAGAAGCAATGAACGCAGCAAGGGTAACCAAAAAGGCTCTGGGTGAAATGCAAGAAGATGCAGAAAATGCTTTCCGTAAAATCTTTTCTGAAGCGAGTGCACTCTGTGAATCTCTTGATGTGTCTCTTACAAAACCCAGAAGAGCTGGACGTCAGAAAGAGAACAAAGAATTGGAGACTCCGGAAGAGTTCTATAAAAACGAAATCTTCTTACCTTTCCTGGAAAATACCTTGCAAGCTTTGGAGGAGAAGTTTGTCAAACATGCTGTCATGTTGGCACCTTTTCAGCAGCTACTGGATGCAGCATCTGATCCATCGAAAATCTCCGGATCTGCTCAGCATTTAGCCGAATTTTACGACCTTCAGAGCACAGGAATTCTTGGAGAAGCAATTCTTTGGTTTTCGGTACTCACGGAGAAAAAACAACGGAATGCTGCTGAATACATACACCACAATAGTACAGTAGAAGAACGGTTGAACGGTATCGCGCTTATGTATATCCACGAAAATGTAGCTATCACCCGAAGAAGAAGTTTTGAAAGAACTGTCGAACAAACCAAGAAGGTTGAAAATTTGAATCGTTGTCGTAAGCTTAAAAATTATATCGTTGTATGTTTGAAATATTAAATAAACTTGAATTATAAAACTCAAATTTTGATGCCACTATTTTTCCAAAACATGTTACCATCAAGCTCATTCAAACAATATGTCATTTGTTGGTTTTACTTTACGGCGATTGAAATATTATCATGATTTTTTCCTTTCAGACCAAAGTTCTTCTCGAATCCGTTTTCAAGATATTATAATTTCTTTTAAATCAATGGAAATCTAAGCCCTTCTGAAAAGTTAATCCCGATATATATAAAAAAAAACTATATGAACAACATAATTTAATAATAACTCTATAAAATGAAAAAGAATGATGCGAATGTTTTCATCCGCCTGCTGTATATAAATCATTCTTAGACACACAAATTTCAGAAACTATGAAAATTTTGTACAGGAATTTGTAATCAAAGGCAAAATGCAGTGCATGTGATTGACGTTTCGCATATGGAATCATTGTAGTTTTAATTACAAGCTTAAATCCCATTTTACAACTTCAAAGCCATCAATCGGAAGATTAAGCATTCCAAACAAAACTGATTAACATTCCTGTTGGATGAGCCGCTTTTTCCCTCGAGAAATGAATGAGGGCTATCGTCGCTAATAATTACCAATTTGAAAAAAAAAAAAACAACAACATACTATTTTACTCCACTCACCAAAGCCGATTCATTTATCTCCCAACCCATTCTTCAAACTCGAAAAACTCGCGGGCCAGTTATTTTCTAAATTTGACAACTGCCAGCTTCCATTAATCATGTTAACAAATGAACACTGTGTCTTTTCAAAGAATCCATCGTATCCCCCTCCACTGGCCCGCTCCCGGTCGCATACCTTAAAATTCAACCGAAACCATTCAAACATCGCCAACGACGACGTCGACAATAATAACAGGAGCTAAAAATGGAAGCATTTAAGTCACTGTGCCACGCGCCTGACCGGCCAAGATAGCGGCTAGGGCGAGAAAGAAACACCACAAAATCGTGATCCAACCAGCTTTTCAAACAAGTTGGTTAAAGGCTTCAAGCATCGACAACCAGCCGACAACGGCGACGGCCGGCCTACAGACCGGCGACGAAATGGAAAACATGCAAGCGTGCATGACACCTCATTCAGAAGTTATCCGAAAGTGGAAGAAAGGGGTTCAAAAGTTGCAGCGAAAGGTTAATTTCTTAATTTTATTCTCATTTTTCATACGATGTGTCGGTCGATGGTGGTTCGTACACTGGGTTCATGTAGTTCGGCAAACAGAATCGAGTCCCGCATCATTGCTTGATGAAGCCCTAACAGTAGTGGTCATTTTAGCGGAGCTAATGAAGTTGAAAAAAAAACACCATGCCGCTTCGTTACGGCTTATTAACGCTGAGTTAATCCAAATCAGACAGTGTGTATGTGCGGTTGAATACGAAGAAGTGGGGTATGTGAGATATGAATAACCTTTGCTGACCAGGTGCGAGGCTTGCAACGTTGGAATCGATTTTATTTGATTCAACTATGTTGATAGCCAAGATTTAACTAGAAAGTTGAATTGTCGATTGAAACATTTGTTTTATGTTGGTTAGAAATAGTTAAAAATTTTGAAAACATGAAAGAAACAATGTGTTAATTCATATTTTTCCTTTTTTTTTCAGGTAAATTTCTATCTACGGAATATGACACACAATTTGGTAAGAGCCTAAAGCCTAGATACTCATATGAACTTATTTAAAGACACTACGACTGATTGTCAAAATCAGCTTATAAATAAATGATTACTCTTTTAAACACAATTCTAACGTCTTCATTGTCATATTATGCCAGTTCACAAGTGATTTGAGACGTCACATAATGGGTTTAACACGCAAAAAACCATTTTTAAGCTAAGCACCCGCTTTCACCGGAAAATTGCCTGGACATATCCTCGAAAGCAGTTGAGGGATTCCAAAAATTTCTAATAAAGTTTATGTGACTTTAATACCTTTTATTTGAAAAAAAAAAAAAAAAGAAATAGACAATATTTTCGAAACAACTAGATTGGATAGATATCCAGTGAACAATTCCTATAGACCATACGTGATAATCACGTTAAAACCCAACACAGACAATCATTGACTACGTTAACATCAATAACAGAAGACTTACGAAGGGTATCTGTAGCTTTTGATTTATTACTTGACCAGACCATTACGTTTTAAACCAAGGAAAATTGCAGTGGTGTTGTTTTTAGCAGTAGAAATAACCAACCTATGACGACACTGAAAAATGTCACAGACCCAGTCGACGATTTAGAAAAAGCAAGAATCTACAAAATATTTTGTTCTGACTGTGACAACATCTACATAGGACAGGCGCGATTTAAAGAACACTCAGAAAAAATGACAAAAGCCAATAAGGATACGGAAAACAGAATGCATAACCGTCTGAAATAAAAAACGGTGGAACATATTTTTACTATAGATGTATGACATATGATGCATGATGTGTACTACCACCCATTGTAGCACGGAAACAAAGTTCGAAAGCAATAGGATTTCCTCTCTGTTTGACTTGATAAACCTGTAATAATCACTGATTGTCCTCATCATGGCATTGTATGAAGGGCCAAAAATAGGTTCGGTGGTTCGATAGGCAACGTTACTTATAAATCCACGGGGATATACAAAAACCCCTTCCAACAACAAGATTGAACAATTTGTCAAAAAAGCTAGCTATCTAACATGAGGATGCCTCAATTGGCTGAGAGAAGAGCCCACCCTCTATTGACAAACTGTTAGCAATGGGGAATTGGCATTCCCACTCTCCCCATCCAGTCTGCTTCAATCGGGTGCCCTGATGGTCCCTCTCATTCCCCAGTAATAGCATGAGATATTCATATAATTATTTATATATTTATATAAGAGAAACATACTTCAAGCATACGTATCTATTATGTATGATCTTCATTTGGTTGATCCTGAAATGAGACAAATGTTTTATACCGCTTTCTGCACAGTCCTGGTACAGCCTGAAAAATCTAGAAAGTCATTTCTATATTCTCAGATAAAGTTTAACTATACTTATCTGATCTCACCATCCCCAATGCATTCAACCAATAGCAATGTTCCGTGATACAGTGGACGGAACATTCAAATTCGAGACAAATCAACGGAAACGTCTTCCGATTATGGCAGACCGACAGGTAATCGCAGTGCTACCACCTGTACCTTACAGCAAAATGTCTAGTGGCGGACCGGGAGATTCGATGAGCTACTTCCCCCGAAGCTGAAGATGAAAATTATTACCAAACTAAGGAAACGTAAAATTAATATATCTATCAATTACGCCTAGATGAATATAAAATACTGAAGCAAAAGGCATCGAACGTGCAAATTCTGGTTCACCAACAATAAGAAGACGTCCTCTCAATACACATATCTATGTATTTATTATTCATTTTACAAAGCACTGACCAATAAGCTAGTAGTTGAATGAATAAAGTTCCTGATTCTGATTCTCAAAATCTGCTCGATGAAACATTCTGCCTAACCACTCACACGTTGTATCGTTTCTTTCCTTTTACGCGTTCACTGGATTGAGATGGTACACAAGTGTATGTGAACTAAAAGTTTAAAAGCTACCCACAGACAGGGTTGCCACATTATTTTTCGTTCCCATCTTTAATTTTTGCCAAAAAAAATCTTTTTTATCTGTGTTTAACTGCAAAAAATCTTGGTAAAAATCTTTACTTCAAATTTTGTGTTGTAAAAGGTAAACAGATCAGTATACGACAGATTCCTGTTCTCGGGGGAAATCGATCATTGCACTCTGACAGACCAGTTTTGACATGATAATGAATCATGGGGTGTTTGTTTTGATTACTTAAAGTTCCTTGATAGATGAACAAAATTGGAACGGAATTAACTATCAATTATTGTTATGATCCGTGTAAATTAATTTGTTTAATTTAGAATTTAGTTTTGATGTTAATATTAGCTGATCAACTTCCTCCTTTGGCCTCCATGATGTTCGTACTCAGGTTGTTCCGGATTTTGGACTTATTCAGATTGTATTCCGAAAAAACTCGCTTCACTCCTGCAAAAGAATGCGGAATTAGTAAAAAGTTCACAATGAACTTTCTTAGCAAGTGAAAAGCCAGCCTCCCATCAGACGTTTTCTTCAACAAGTTTCGAAGTCTTCTGATTCTTCCACCTCATTGTCCTTGCAGATGGTTATCGTCCTCAGCTCACGAAAATCATTTTCAATGGCCTGTTCCTCACCGCTTTCAAAGAAGTTCGGATATTGTTCAATAATCGAGTTGAACTCCTTCAAAGGGCGCAGCTTCGATGTTATATATTCCCGACTTACGAAGATGTTTCTCGAAATCTGAAACTCCTAAATCCGTCAGGTGTTTTAGGTCCACACAAAAATGTGCAAGGAGCTCCATCAGCGAGACTTCAGCTGATTGCACATGTTCAGGAATTCCATAGCTTTTGACTGTAAGATTCGATTCGCTTTGATGATAAGAGACAATACGTAGCTTAAGCAGAAAAGAAATGGCAGCGTCATCGGGTCATTATGATGACAACAATAAAACTGTTGTATCAGTTTGATTAGAACGAGAAGAACAACACGAGCTCCGAAAACCGTTCCATATTCCATTTGACAACTGTCTCCAACGATAGCCATCTAGTGGCAGACGGATGCAGAACTGTGTCATCTGGGATTTTTTGGATCGTTTGAGGCTGCAGGACAAGTAACTGCAGATATATCGCATCATTTGTTCCAGCTACAATGGCGGTTTTTTGCATGCGTTACTTGCACAAAGGGCCAAAAAATGGCAGATTCATTTGATAATTATCAATTGAGGACAGTCACGTTTCAGCAGCTTCTTGATGGATCGGTCAGAACCCATAATTACCGAATCTCCATCTGATCCAAAGCCCACAAACCATTTTTTTTTTGTAATCGGTGCCATCGATCTGCAACTGTTTATCAATTGCGCAAAATATGTTTAGGTCTTCGCACTGCAAGATTATTTTAAAGATAACAAAAAATCACGTACGAAATAAATATGCTTCATATAGCAGAAAAAACTATCGAGAACATTATTCGAACTTCCCAAAATTCTTCTACATGAATGCATAAAAATACTTCTACATTAGAAGAATAGTATTTTTGTAGAAATCACTGCAAGAAATTCTGCCGAAATTTTTGGAACAATCTCTTGCGCAACTTTGAAACAAACACTTCCCCAACGGAATACCTGGAAAAAATATTGTAATTATATCTGGAGAACTATAAGTAAGAATCCTTGCAAGCATCCTAGACAAAATTTGAAAAATGATTCCGAATTTATAAAGTTAAGAATTCAATAGATGAGATTACGGAGCTCATGCAAAAAAATCATCTTAGATCTCTCCAACAAATCAGGATTCTCTCTAAGAATTACTGAGGGAAAAATGTTTAGTTTTTGTATAGTTCTTTCAGGTGTCCTCCAGTGATTCCTTTGAAATCACAAAACTTCACAAGATCAGGGATTCCTCCAAACATTTCATCACAAGAAAGTTTTGAAAAAACTGCCGATGCAATGTCAGAAGAAACTCATGCAAGAGTCCCTGGAGAAATGCCTACAAACGTATGAAGAATACCTATAGAAACACAAGAAAGAATATTTAAAGGATTGTCCGAGAATCTTGAGATATTCTATGAAATTTTCTTCAAAAATTATCAAGCATAATATAATCAAAAAATTAATGGAGAAATCATTTAGGGCACACACACAAACTGACTTTCATACTGTCATCTGTCACTGTAGTGTCAGTGTCAAATGTGTTATTTTGCTTCAAGCCTAAACATCATACTGAAAGTAAAAATCTTGGTTTTTCTCAAAAATCTGTAATCTTCACATACAGATATCTGTATGAAAAAAATGAAAAAAATCTGTATCAATCTAGGTAAATCTGTGCATGTGGCAACCCTGAGAAGGGGAAGGCGTATTGAACAGGAGAATGTATGAGAGTGTTAGTTGAATTCCGGGAATATCCTTACTTGACAAGAAATTTTGTCATATGCCTCCTTGACGCAAATCCTTGCACCACCAGTAATCTTTAGCACACAGAACAGAATTCACTTTGCCGAGACTGTAAGTACTTTCAAGTTCACAACTCGAATACAAGAGGGAAATCTTCTCATATTCCTCTTGCTTCAACTTTTTTGCCTGCTTGGTAACGTCCGAAAGCGTGAACGACTTGCAATTGATTGCACTTTTTTTTTTTTGGGGCGTAGAACCACTGCGTCCATTGAATGGAACTTTTGTGGAATACCCCTTTTTACTATTACTATTTGCATCTTAAAGCTTGAACACCGTTTGTCAAGTGAACAGCCTAAGACGCGTCTCCCGGTCAGGCAAAATCGAGTTTATAAAACCCACCACCTTTCCAGGATTTTCAGTCCAAATTTCTTCAGGTTGCATATAGCCACTCTACAGAAATTTAAGTCTGCTCTTGTACAAAGCATCACAACTGCAGAGCAGACGTTCCGAGGTTTCACGTTCCATGTTACAGAAACGACAGATATCATTCTGAACCTGGCCCATGTTTTTCAAATGATATCTACTCGGGCAATGCCCGGTTACTAGGCCAGTATAGGTACAAAGAACTCTCTTATTGAACTCCAAAAGCTTTTTACTGATTCTAACACTTGGAATTATAAACCTTTTCGATTGAACACACTTTGTGGTAACCAACCAGTTATTTTGGGCCAACAAACTGTGCATTTGAACCTTGTTAAGCAAGCCTCGTCTGCCCTTTCATTGCCTTCAATGCCACAGTGTCCCGGAACCCAGTTCCCAGTTACGGAGTTCTCTTGACACACCTTTCGCAGTGAAAGAATGCATTCCCAGACCAGTTTGGTTGTACATTTATAATTACTCAACGCTTTGAGTACCGCTTGGCTGTCTGTAAAAATACAAATATTAGCATGTCTATATATTCTTTAAAGACAAACGTTAGCACATTTTATTATAGCAAAAATCTCCACCTGGAAGACCGTTAGATAGTTTCCCATCGCTACTGAAATTTCTACTCCAAGGCCGAAGATTCCTGCTCCCGTTTTCGTTCCAATGTTTTGATTAGATCGCACTTGGGACAACAATCACTTTTTCGTGTCTGTGCTCGTATTGTGGCCATTTTTCGTGCAGTGCTCGGCTCAATCGCATCATTTGAGTTCGATACCGTTCCCCGGTAATGGTATCGTTTGGTTTCAACAGCTCATAATAAATAACACCAACTTGGTCCCACCAAATACACAGCATAACCTTCGCAGCGTGAATATTTGGCCTAGGCGACGATGTTGAAGCATGCCCGGGCAGTCCCCATGAATGTTTCCGTTTTGGGTTACTGTAATGAATCCATTTTTCGTCACCCGTCACAATGCGATGTAGAAAACTCTTCCTTTTTTGCCGCTGGAGCAGTTGTTCACAGATGAAAAAACGACGCTCAACATCTCTTGGCTTCAAATCGTAAGGAACCCAAGTTCCTTGCTTTTGAATCATTCCCAACGCATGCAATCGTTTAGAAACGGCTTGGCGGGAAACTCCTAATCCTGAACCAAGCTCTTCTTGCGTTTGACACGGATCCTCATCGAGCAATGCCTCCAATTCAGAGTCTTAGAAGTTTTTTGGCCTTCCTTCACGCGGACGATCATCAACACTGAAATCACCGTTTTTGAAGCGACGAAACCAATCACGACACGTTGTTTCACTCAGAGCAGCATCACCGTAAACTTTTTGGAGCTCTCGATGTGCTTCAGCCGCCGTTTTCTTCGAATGAAAGAAGAAAATCAACACTTCCCGCAAATGACGATTATTTGGCACGAAATCAAACATCTTCAAACAACCAAAATATATAACACTAAACCAAAATCACTGATTTGGCAAAGCGGTTTGTTTACCATATGTCTGAGCTTGGTTTATGATGCTTGAGATGTATAACATTCGACCAGCACTTACTACTGGCGCCATCTATTGCTAAACAGCGGGAACTTAGTTGCGCACCTAATATGCTGAAAATAATGCACCTCAAACCCCATAAATAAACTGAAACAAAGCAAACTCATTCCGTTCAAGACAGCGCGATAATATGAACTGAAAAACTTTTAAATTATGTCATCAGAACCATTCCTAACTCAGCACCATTGCTGGTTTCTCCTTTCTTTCAACCAAGATCAGGAATTGTAGCACTTTTTGTTCAACTTTTCCAACCGCGACGCAGACCTCGTGGTTTATTCCGTTCTCCTAGTTCCAATCCTATTTTAAGGTCCAATTTTCAATTTTATATTTCCTGTTCCCTTTCCCCAATTTTTGACGTAACCTTTTTCGTCTAATTAGAAAGTCTAAATCACAAAACTCCGTACAAAAGACTCAGTATCTTTTCGATTCACCCAAAAAAAAAAACAAAAGTGAAAAGTCATTTTCAGTTGGAGAAAACTTTCTTGCCTTTTTGCGCTTCATTTTCGTCGCCTTCCCGAAAAAGTGCAAAATGTTTTGTCGTCGAGTGGTTGGAGTAGGGTGAATCTCAGTTTCTGACGGATTAGCTTCATCATGTTGCATTGGGTGAGGTCTAGGAGAAAGTCGCGAATTATGATACAGCTACCCTAAAAGTTTCGGTGACTCTTGTTGTTGAAGGAAGAATTTTGGATGAAGATGGCGGACAAGCGCTATAGCATTCCACTTTATGCAGCGCAATTTTAAATTAATTTGACTGTCGGTCGAGTTGCAAAAGTTTAGATTTGGTGCGGAAAAATGGTGCGACTGTCGGAAAGGAAGTAGATATAAATATTTCCGGCTAAGTTTTCGGCGGTCTGACTATGGGCAAGCATTGGACAACCAGAGAACGGAGAAGCGGAATTTTAAATGTTAATGCAATTTGAAGAAATCTAAATTTAAGGAGGCAAGTTTTTTGATGACGATGACGATGATAATTAAGAGCTCTTCTGTTGAATAATTTAGATGATTCTTTGCAAGAGGCTTTCCTTTGCTCATTTGGCTAAGGCGTAGCTTCATAGAAATATCTTGATGGAGGTGGCACCTTTCGAATCACTGTCTGATTTATACATTTTTTAGATCTCAACATATAGTTGATGGAAGACTGATAACATGTCAACGAGTTTTTTTTTATTTGCACCGTTATAAGTATGTACTTTATACTCCTAGTTTATAGAAAATAAAAACTAATTAAAAGTTTTCATGACAAATGAAAAGTTTTCATGACAGATGAAAAGTTTTCATGAGAAATGAACATAACACTTTTCAGAATAAATTTTAGTAAATTCACCTGCTGTTTAACTGACTTAACCGAAAACTAAAACATTTTCGTTTTTGAGGAGTCTTTGCATGCCAAAAACCTGAATTTTGTGCAACTATGATATTTTAGCAACTGATCGAAGGTGTTTAAAGGAAGCATCTAGTCCACCGTACGAAGTAAGCGATCATGATTTGCCTTGAAAACGAGATAAACAAAGGCATATACCCAACACGAAGTATTTCTTGAATCATATTTGTGGGCTGATGGATTACTGGTTACTTCAATATCGAGATATGAAAAGATTACTGTAGTGATAATTTACGATAATTAGAGACAAAATTTCTCACTTGGTGGATAAATTTCTGCTGCTTGACATTATTTTCCACCTTTCCAGTTGCCGTATGAAACTCTTACCCGGAAAGCTGTTTCAAGTCTCCCTTATCGTCCATTACCATACAATCAAACTCTGTCAGCATCGATGTGTACAGCCTCTGCTTACGTGTTTCGACCGTCATGTTTTATTTATCGACTTGGAGTCACTACCTTCCCTAGCAGCACACTAGTTGCAAATGAGTTAAATTAACTTCAATGTGACTCAGTTCAGTCAGAATTTAGTTGTTGTCTAACCAGTTGTAATAACTAGAAAATGAGAAGAAATATTAGTAATTTATATTTATTTCCAAATACCTTTATTGCTTATCTTGACAGATACGCGTATTTTATCTACTATGTGCAGACTTTTTAAGTGTTGTGTGCTAATTTGGTGTACGGTTGTACCAACAATCAATGTGCAACTAGCGATTTGAAATTGGTTCACTGTTGTAGAACCCCTAGTTCCGAAGGACACGATGCAGTCTGCACCTTGCCATGCACTCTTGCGCTTTTCAGCACCTCTTGGTACATGTATCTTTGTTTTTGTTTTGATTCGCTATGTTATTTTGACAGAATATTTGAGAGTGTATTGGTGTTAGTTACTGTCTTAGGGGCGAATCATTAAGCTTGGGACCGAGCTTGGTACCGGTGTGCTAGTACTTCCAGAGCCAAAACAAATATTCGTTTTCTTCATGACTATCCACCCACTGGTTGTACTGCCAGCTTGTTTGTGACATCTCGGACCGACAGATTGAGATTCTGCTCTAAAAATCAGGCCACTGTTTTTGGTGTAGCTGTGTACTTGCTTTCGATTTTGCCCAGATCCAGCCTGGCTATTGGCAAACGGATTCTGAACAATTTTATTACGTAAGTGACAGTCAATTTGTCCACTTATATCGATTTTGGTAACTCGACGTGCGAAAAGTTCGGATTGTCTAATGCCAGATCCGGCCAGAACAGGACATTTTCCAACTGGTGGTGTTTCTTAATTAAGGTCGCACCTTCCGGTAAGCACTTCGTGCATTATACTTCCCCGTTGACCGCAAGCCCCGAAGAAAAGAAGAGCGGTTTTGACTCACTGGTTGTCAATCACAAGAGGACCTTCTTCGGACTCGACGTCACTGCTCACCTCCTTCCTGGTGGACGTTAAATAGCTGGTCCCCTACCAGGCATTGTAATCGAGTGTCAGGTACCTCTCGTCTTCCATGATCACAACCACGTTGTGCTTCGCATGGAAGACGTCCTTGAAGAGCACCTTGAGCCACTGCTTTTGGGTGACTGCTTGCGCTTCCGACACGGCCAACCTCAAATTCCGCTTTTGACTGTTTTGATTTCACCACCTTGCTTCAAGGGCTTCAAGTCCTTCAAGTCACGCGAAATCCTCGGAAGTTTTTCTGCGTCCCCTTGAAATTTATTTGGACTATCCCAAAATATTTGAGCGATATTTTTCAAGAATTCTGATGGAATTATAATCCGATTTATGATTTAATCAAAATGCTCAAGTGGGTGTCCCTCAAGCAATATATTGGCAAAAACTCGGAAAAGTGTAAAAACGCGTGGGTAGCTCTCAAACACTTAAGCTCGTCTTTTACATTTTGAGACAAGGGAGCAATAGATTTGCATTCCATACACCCTAACTGAAAAGTACACATTTATGGATAAAATTTCATTTATTTTGGACTAAAGTAGGTTAACTCGTCAATGGGTCAAAAAGTACCAATAAATGTGTAGTTTTTGCACAATAATGGGAAAATGCTACTCATCAATGGGTAACCTTTACTCATTTATGAGTTATTTACCTATCAATGAGGAAATCTTTTAAATGTCAAATTCAAGCAAACCCATCTACCACAGATCAATTGTGGGCCAGCCATTTTGTGGCCATTTGGGCGGTTTTCATTTAACGTATACAGGCCTGCTCCATTTAACTCAACTTTGAGTCGTTGTTGACTGACTGTTATTGAGATGTCACATGGAGCAAGCGTGTACAAGGCCGCAAATTTTAACTTAGTGTGAGAGTCTATTCGACACAGTTGCATGAGATCTACGACTCAGTTTCGTTATAGGTGATGTCTGTTATCGGCTTATTTACCTAGGGAAGGGAACGGCTGAAGCTTTCCGGGATCCTTTTCCAAGCACAGGGTAAACGATAACTCACAACGCTCATTTTTTGCTGCAGGGTGCTTAATCTAGCAGTGCTTCTAGTCTAAGCACTGAATTAACAGTCATAGAGTGAAACTACTTGAGCGAGACCGCGAGGCTGCACGGTGTTACTCGCAAGAAGTACGATCGAATAGTGCACTGGGCTTTACTAAAAGCAGGGCTGGCAAATGTAGTTCTCAATTAATAATCTCATACGTTGTTTACTGAAATACACATGATAATCTCATCGGGTGCGTTATCAACTATCGTGTAAAATTGCAAGGATATAGCCAGAGTTGGTTCTGTTTACAGAAGCTGCATGCCTGCTATCTAAGGGTTCGAAACCGGCGCTAAAATGTCTAATTGAATGGCAACGGATATGGACGTATTCGTTTTCTAACCAATAGAAGTGGGGTTCACCGCCTACGATATTGTGTAATTGTAAATTAAAATGCTAAGAAACTTGATTCTCTCTTATGAAGGTCTATTTCGATACTTTACGAGAGGGATTCGGTAACTTAATCTCACCGCCTGGTGGCGCCATCTATCAAAAGAGAAATTTACTATCGTGTAGTACATTCTTGTAGAGAGCTACAGTCAACATTGCAGCCGAATCGGTGTCGTAGTTTTGTATTGACCACGTGTGGAAGTGGGCGTGTTCGAGAATTTTGGAAAAAGAGTAACATCGCTGGGTGATTCGATTTTTGTGTTTGGAAGGTAAATAAAAGCAAAATCAAAGCGCACATCCTAAGTAACAATTTTAGTTTTATTCCAGCCGAATAGTACTCCTCCCGGCTTTGTTGATAAAACTACAGTCAAAACTGTTTTGTCTACCAACACCTCGTCTATGCTTCTTTAAAGCTTTAATTTGTTTTAAATTACCCCACTCTATAGACGGTTGTGAAAACAAGTTAATAAAACCTTTATAAGAACATAAAGATTTTGAAAATGTTCTAGTGAAAGATGTTATGACCATTTGAGAACCTTTATAAAACCTATTGGCTGCCATTAAAACGAGAATGTGGCCAAATGGCCACAGCTGCCAAACTTCACTGTGAAATCGAGGTTGGTTTTTGTTGTTCTGCTTTGTTCGATTATTTGCTCTTCTGATTTATTTAGCAGTAAAAAAATAGTCTAGTGTTGCGGAAAATCTTGTTTGATAGCAAAATATAAAAAAAAAAAAAAATTCTACAGTGTATTATGCTCCATATTATATGCGCAATTATTTTTATGGTGAATATTGGCACGATAAGAGCCGAAAATTAATGCGCCTCGGAAATTATGCGAATTTTCAACAACATGAATCAAATTAAAACAAATATATTCGATAAATTAACCATGAATTTCCTGAAAAGTGCTTGGAATTGGATGAGATTATCTAAAAGAATGCAGAAATAAGTCTCCGATCTACAGTTTATTTGCATACCATTGAAAATTTGATGCATTTATTTTTCCACATTTCAATTATTTCTTATATTTTAATATGACGATTGGAAAAAAGTCACAGTTAAGCCGCAAAGCCAATTTTTCTTCGCAATTACTATTATAAAATGATTTGGTCTTATGGTGACTTCGTTCAATGCCAATTTGCCGTTTAATGAATTTACTGGAGGCAAAATGGTTTTAAAATTGTTTTTCAACTGACCATACTAAGATAAAATCAATGAGTCCTAAAACGGCACTTCTAAACAGCATTTTACGAGTTCACAAAGTCGAAATAAAACCTTTGATAACAGTAAAATGCATTTGAGAAACAAGGTTTTAAGATTATTGTAAACAAGCTGTGTGGGTTCTCATAAACCTGACTAAAATATGAAACCTATTGGCACCTCTTGGTGCCATAATAAAACCAAATTGATTTCAAGTGGCTTTCATAACACTTTAATAAAACTTAATAAATCAGGATGGTGTTAGCAATGTTACTTGGGATGGATCCTGTGTACGGTGACTCTTCTCATTTGATGGCGATCGTCAAAAATTGGTCTAACGAGTTTCAACGTAATCGCACGTCACCTTTAGATTAGCCACGTTCAGGTGCCCCGAAAACGGCGAACACGGAGGATAACGTGATAAAATTCCACGATCTCGTATTGGAAGAGCACCGATTGAAAGTGCACGAGAAAGCTGAGACAGTAGGCATCTCAAAGGACCACGTGGGTCAAATTCTTCATGAAATTTTTGGGCATGAGGAAGCTGTCGGGGCGGTGTGTGCCACGTATGCTCACTCCGGACAGCAACCACAACCGTGAATCCACTTCAGAACAGTGTTTGACGCTGTTTAAGCGCAATCCGAAGGAGTTTTCTGCGTCATTTCGTAATCGTCGACAAAACAAAGATCCACTGGTACACACCAAAGAAAGGGACAGTTGAACTTCACCTGGCAAACGTGCGCCGAAGAAGGCGAAGACTATCCTATCGGCCGGAAAGGTGATGTCCACCGTTTTCTGGTATTCATAAGCTGTGATCTACACACTTAGAATTATATGCCGAGTCTCGGCTTTCTGAAACCGAGATCCGCACAGTCGACCTCTCGGTTTCGATCTCGGCTTTTTTATGCTAACCGGTTATCTCGGTTTGGGTCAAACTGAAAACTCATATAGTTTGCTGGGAATCTCGGCATGAGCAAACTGATATATCGGTTAGCATTTGAAACAAACAGAAAGGAGGCTAACTGAGATTTCAGGTAAATTGTGTGGAAATATTCGAAATTTTGAATTAGATTTTCATGAAAATATTGTATATTTCATGCCTATAGGCAATACCCTGTAAAGATGGTGTTTGCGTCGAATCCGGCTGGTACAAGGCGTGGAGCACAGTGAGCTAGATGGGCGGATCAGGTAAACCAAGACTTGGAGAGTGTGGGGCACAATCGAGGATAGAGAGAAGCAGCCATGTGAATTGGCGTAGAATTGTTGACGAGGTTCTATAAATGTTATTGATGCAGTGCCAATAAATGTATGATATATATTTAGGCAATACCAATTTCATTTCACGGTGACAGGGACAGGGGAGAGGTTTGTCCAGGGTGATGCGAGCCTGACTCCTCGACGTTTATGTAGATGGCACTGTCTGCTGAAGTTGAAATTCTTTAGTGAAATACTATAATAACTGACAATTTTAACATAGGTAACATTATTTTATTATTATTCAACGTACTTCACAACTTTTTTTGACCATAATAAATTTCACATACAAAAATTTCAATGACTTGCTTGCTACAGTGCAGCAAGAATTGTTGTATAGTTTTGATGTGAAACTTTTGTACTATCATAGATGTTTGATTTCTAAAATTTGAAGTGGCGATGTATATCAGCCATTATGGCACCCATTTTCGAATTCAACTTATTTTCGCCTTAACTATCCTTGGAAGAATTACAAAAGGCAGCCATTATAAGGATGAATTGATTATCCGGGATCAATACCTTTTTCATCCCACGGCAGATCAATTCCGTCTTGCATTATTACCAGAGGAAATAAAATATATACCTTATACCTCATGAAAGGATACTCTGTATTTTCATTATTATTATTCATTATTATTAAATAATGTGTCAAAGATTTTAGCTAAACCAACCATATCCAGTTCATGAGAAGTCTTTAATATAATAACATTGAAATGTATTTCAATTTTCATCCATTCTATTGTAAGTCGGACAA
This sequence comes from Aedes koreicus, assembly GCA_024533555.2. Taxonomy (NCBI): domain Eukaryota; kingdom Metazoa; phylum Arthropoda; class Insecta; order Diptera; family Culicidae; genus Aedes; species Aedes koreicus. Next base: position 230,381 of record JAHHFK020004600.1, on the reverse strand, counting down.
TTTCACAGCTCAAACATAAAATTCTGGAAAAATAAAAGTTTCTAATTCAATCAACCATAATGTTATTCGGCAAAAAAACACCCGGAGATAATGTGCAGAAACTTTCCGTGCAGAATTCCGATGAAACTGTTACACTTCTTCGGCTTGCAAATTTATCGTTACGAATTCAGCACGAAAACTTTTAATCCCCGGCTTGTTCCTCAAAACGGACATATTCTGCTCAGAGCGTGTGATAGCTAACTCGTTCAACCTCCACTGATGATGAGCACAGGGAGCGGAGCAACTTTGGTCGTAATAAAATTTTATAATCGAACTTGGTCTGCACACTTTGGCTGGGTTCGCAGGAACGAACCATCGAATCATCCGAATCGATCATAACTTCGTCGTTCCAATCAACCCTGAGCGCATTTGGCACCGTTGCAAACTTTAACGATTGCAGCCCAGTCCAACGAAATATGCTTGAAACAATTAATGAAGATATTTATCGCGTCGACAGAGTCGTGCTAAAACGTTGATGAAGTCACTCTTCTGCCGCCCGAACCGTCGCGGTCTTCTTCATCTTGACAAAAAAGGTGTGATTTGGAAGAAGCTGGCGGCTGCCGCCACGTGCTTTGTCACTCTTTTATCTCAACCTCAACCCGCCTTGATTTAGCCAACCTGCAGTTAGTCAACGGTGGTGGAGAGGATTTCTACCCCTGGTGAAGACGAACGAACCGATAAGTAACTTTTTGCGTTCGTCGAAAAGTGGGAGTCGAATCGAGTGGAAGAGCCGGAAAATTTCCAAAGCTGGAAACTGTAGCGGGGGAAAAGACTTCAAATGGAGAGATCAAACGACAAAGCTAATGAAGATAACACAAAGTCTCGCACCAAGCTGCGCACCGATGAACGGAGCGGATAAGGAAAATTCTATGGACTTCAATTCGATGGCAACGGACGGATCGACATAATGGTTGGCGTGCGACGCCACAGACGACCAAGCTACAATTAGGAACTGTCTACAGGGAGGGAAACGGTTGGGGAATGCTACTTTAATGAGTAATTTCTTGTTACAAGTGGTCCGTGATTAAAGGTTGATTCGCTGGAATGAAGATGAAATCAGTTTTCCGGTATTTGAGACGGGCTTTTCTGAGCGACCGGGTGTGGTGCAACTGCACAAGCGCCATTATTGCTTGCAATTCCAAATCGAGTCAGTTTAGCTTTAACAAGATAACCTTTGACGTGACTTAAATTAGAATAACGAACCTCATGGGGAACACACTTCTTCCATTAGAGCATGACAGTTCAGTTCCTCTCCTTACGCTGTGCTCTTGCCATTTCCCTGTAGAAGGTAGATACAATTCGTTTAATATTTACTCGTTTTTCTCCATTTGCGATTTTATTGCACTCATTCTTCTTACGTTATGCTGCAATTCGTCCGCCTTAGTCAGTCGGTAGCTTCTGTGTGCCATCACGAGCACTAGACACACGGTTGATGGTAATTAATTATTTGACACCTTCGGTAAAGCTGATTTAATGCCCTTGGCGGCCCTTTGTGCTGCATTTCTTCCGAAGCGACATTTTTAGATTCACGAAGAAGGTGAAGGTTGCTTTGTCGGAAAGGGTCTTTTTTTCGTTGCTTCGCTTATTAGGCCGACGATTATAGTAGCACAACAACTAACCACGGATAAAGGGACGGGCAGATGTTAATTAGGACAATCGCTAAATTGTATGCGGTATGTTTGTGACACAAGAAGATAATTACACGACATCACACGGCTTATGTTGTAGAGAATTTAAATAAATTCAACAAATAAAGTGACCATGCAGCGGAATAGAAAATAAATTAGAGTTGTAAATTGAGTTGAAATTGAGCAGAAATATTATTGATAAATATTATACGGTCAATGAAAAACCAATTAAAAAAAGTTTGTATGTACTAGAAATTAAAATTTCCGCGATCTTGAAGCATTGAACAAAACCGTTCTAAGAAACTACACAAATAAATGCTCTATGCGAACTGAAAAGTGACATGATGAGAAAATGCATTAAATCATCGTTATCGTAGGACACATCCAGTTCAAGCGAAGTATCAAAACATGAATACATCATCTCCTCTTCGTAAACCAGTCTAATGGCAATAACTCAGTTTTCACCCCATATCAAACATTTCGAGCGTCCTCGTCATAGAGCATTGATGCTCGAGTAGAAAAAGGCCAAATTTGCACAATTGATTCGTAATTATAATTTTAGATCACGCCCGGGGATGAAACTTCTCACTTGGCCGCCGGTATGGTGGTTCCCTTTTTTAGGATCACGTTTCAATTACCCCGTATTCATTTTGCTCTAAAAAAAAAACCCGTCCAAACGGTTCTAGTCCCTTTTCGCCTATCCCGAGGTAATCATGTAATATCTCCCTAATCTTCCTGCTCGATTCCGTATAATAGCAAATTGATTGCATTGACTACTTCAGGCTGCAAAACTAGACAGACACACTTGGCGGGTCAGGTTCGGTTCCATTCGTATATGAATAATAAAATACGGAAGCATCACCATTCCCTCGAACCGACCGAAACGAAATTGCCTGGCCGCTTGGGAATCCTTACCCCACTTCCAGACTGAACCTCATCATCCTGATTCTTCTGCCGTTGCAGATCCTCTTAAGGGATAATAATAAGATCCACCAAATTGGGAAATAATTAAAAGAGAATTGGGATTGAGGTTCACCCTTCGGAATCGGCCGAGAAAAGACCTTTTCTCCAACGCGCGAATTATTTACGTTACGGGAAGAAATGGGCCAAGTTACCGGGAGAACAAATGAAGGGTGTCACTGAATACAATGGATCGGCAGAGTAGAGCAGACCTCTTAGCCACATGCCTAGATAGGCATAGTTAATCGTGGTGGCGTTGGTTGTTGGTGAGTGTTTTGGCACCCTAAATCCGTTGCGCTACTCGGTTCGGCTTAATAGAGCTGTCAATGGTTCAATTTTCATTCTCCTAGCACAAAAAGCATACTGTAGAGTGGGTGCAACTGTGATACGCTCTGATTGATATTTTGCTGTGACATTCGGAAGGGTGACTTGTTCAAGAGGTTTGAAAAATGGATTCTTAATGGTGATGAATGCACTTGAACGGAGTATTGCTTTTTCACACGATTTGAGGTTTGGATTACTTTGTGGATTTTAAAATTGTAATGCCTGTTATGTGTGGACAATATTTCAAACATGTTTCATGTATCATGTGTATGCATTATTCATTATTCTTTTTGTCATTTGCCTAGGTTAAAAGTTTCCATGTGGTAGTAAAGTTATTATCAAACGTTAACTTGCATTTCGTATTCACTTATCTGATACGGATCAGAACTATACATATGATATATGATGTATATGATCTATATGATGTATTTTTCCAAAGGCGCGATGTGACACCCAGGATTTTACATGTGGGAAAACAAAATCTTTTCGCAATTGGTTCGCTGATTTCCCTCCATCTCGAACGGAATCTCACTGACATCTGCACAACTGAGTGGATGGAAAAAATACATTCTAAACAGATAGTGGGCAAAATTTGGATAACTTTAATCAAGTATAAAAAAGGATACGCAAATTTTAAATTGTCGCAATAATTATCGACTCACCCCTAATGAGATTGAAGTTGAAAATTTTGAAGACCGGAATACATGAATAAGAATCATCAGTGAATTTTAAAATTTTTAGTTGAACACTTTTCTTCCGGACAAATCTCATTTTTTGGACGCCTTAACCCATTTTTTTTCGAACTGCTGCATATTCCCAGCTGCTCTACCGATCTTTCTGAAGGCTCTCTTTACAATCGTTCAGTAACGTTCGATGAGGCGAGAGAGTGATTTGATGGATTGATGTCTTTTTTTAACGAAATCTAAACCCTTTTATATGAGCCAATTGAAAGTTGTTGTGACGTAGTGCACTGACGCTAAATCCGAGCAAAGCAATTTCCGGGCTATTATTGCAGCTTTTGGTTTTCTCTTTGATGTTCTGCATCTTATACCGTATGCGTGATAATGTTTGCACCATCGTACAAATAAGGTTCCTATTTCACCTATGCATGCATGCATGCCTTGGTTTTCTTTGCATGTAGGAGGCGAGTAAAAGAAACCGATATCCTTAGTGTGACATTTGCACCATGACGAAATGTACTCGTGGTTTGTCCCACGCGCAAATGTCACAAAAAGACATTTCAATCGCCATCGGAGTTTCCCTGTGGACCGTGAAAAGTGTATAAGACCGAGAAAAGGAAGGACAACTGTTCGCGAATGTCATCACAGTCGTCCGAGGTTAGTCGGTTCCGGGGATCATGCCTTGGTTTTCTTTGCATGTAGGAGGCGAGTAAAAGAAACCGATATCCTTAGTGTGACATTTGCACCATGACGAAATGTACTCGTGGTTTGTCCCACGCGCAAATGTCACAAAAAGACATTTCAATCGCCATCGGAGTTTCCCTGTGGACCGTGAAAAGTGTATAAGACCGAGAAAAGGAAGGACAACTGTTCGCGAATGTCATCACACGTCGTCCGAGGTTAGCTCGGCTTCCGGGGGTTATCGCTGCCATCAAAAGAAAAATTTGGGTGAATCCAGTGCGTTCAATTAGGAAAATGGTGAAGTAACACGGAATCAAACGCTCTTTACGGTACGAAAGATCGTAAAAGAAGATTGCGAGGCGAAGAAGAAGGCAAGAAAAAAACTCACATGATTACCAACCACATCCGGGAGCTACGACTCGAGCGAAGTAAGAAAATATTGTACTTCCTCAAGCGAAAAAATCCGGTAATCCTGTTCACCGACGAGAGTATGTTTACCGTTGATCCCGTACCAAATTGCAGAACCGATCGCTTTATTAATTTATATCCCCGTAAAAGACGTGACCGACGAGCATAAAAACGTGTATCTGACCAAGCATCGTGCTAGCATTGTGGTATTTGGATTGGTGGCTTCCGATGGCAAAAAATGAACACTGTGCTCATTCCAGAAGTCGACAAAGTATACACGGAGGTCTACATGGGGGTTTTAAGTAAGTATGTTCTTCAGTGAATCAAAGAACAATATGGCCCAAAGCCAAATGTTTTAATTCAACAAGATGGGCCTCAGTCCCACACCTCGAACCACGCTCAGAAATGGTTGCAGGAACATCTGCCGTTCGGGGCGAAGGGTATGTCGCTGCCATCCAGCCCAGATCTTAATCCGGTAAATAGTCAGTATGGCGCGTCATGAAGGCCAAGGCCTGTTCTAAACGCCACCTGAGTAAAGCAAGCCTCAGGTAAACATTGACACGTACCTGGAGAGAAATGGATCCAGGCTGCATGTTTAGGACCTGCGGTGCGTTCCGCAAGCTTGTGGAAGCCAAAATTTCAGCGAAGAGAAACTCGATCGATGATTAATTTTGTTTAAAATCTCAGAAACATCCCCGTTTTGAATAAATAAAAAATTGAAACCGAAATTTTTGAAAAATTTTCTAACTTTGACATTGCCTAATGGTGCGAACATTATCACGCATACGGTAGGTCTTCAAATTGTTGCGTTTCTTGATACGATGGACCATTTAGATGCTCTTCCTCGCTATTTGGCTTGGTCACTTATCGACATTGATTGTTCTTACGAATTAGAGGAACCATTTTCAGTTTCAGTTTCGGGTTGGAAGATTCAGCTTCCTGGCAGCATAGTTGAAAAATAATCAAATTCAACCCACTGAACAATTATTTCGGAGAAGAAGGCCTACACAAGCGCCTGTTGCCGTCTTTCGGTCCCACGAAGGTCATACTCTGTTTTGGCCGGATCTGGCATCGTGCCATTACGCGAAGTCGGTGGTGGAGTGGTACGAAGCCAGCAATGTTATTTTTGTGCCGAAGGATGCAAACCCGCCAAACTCGCCAGAACTTTGCCCAATAGAAAAATTCTGGACAAGCTCCGGAAAACAGGGAAGGTCTTCAAAAACGACAAGGATTTGAAAAAAGATTTGATGAAATTGTGTAAGAAAGATGGCGCAAGTATTGCACCGGATTGGATGGGTAGCGTTAAGTCCAAGGTTTGGGCATTTAGGCTAGAAAAGGGGATTGAGCAAACCAACTTTGCCCAAACATAACTAATATGTCTTTACTTATTCCCTGAGAGTTTCAAAAATATCCGACTTAAAATAAATTTGTGGTGATCATTTTTGTCTGTTGCATTTTTTTTTCGAGTACACTCAAGAACAATGGTGAACAGAGTTATTTAATGCTTGTTGTATATCTAACGAACGGATAAGCAACGTTCATTGTCGCGATTATTTTGTTACGAGTGCACGAAATTAACAACGGTTCAATGTTAAAAAAAATAATTTTGATAAATGAACAAGCTTGTGTTATTTTGAAGGCGGCCTTTAGTGATATCAATCTGATTATAAATATATTATAAACACCCCATTTGGAAATAATACTATGTAAATACGTACCTCATTTAACATTTACAAATCTGGAAGAGTGTTGCAGTACCCTTATCCAAATGGTATCAGTAATGTTCACATGCGGGACTTATTATATGTGAAAGTAACTTCGGAATGGGCGTGATTCTCCAGACATTCTGAAATGGGTGGCTGGATCACTTTCTAGCTCCCAGATTGAAGCTGCTTTCAATGGTCACTGAAAAGATTGTTGCAAACCGATTTCTTCTATAATACCATTACCGGCCGATGGGTATAAGTTTGAATACACCCGCACACAAATGTTTCATGTAATGCAATTTCATGATGATTTGTTGAAATTCTGGCAACAATAACTAGTAGAGAATTATTAAATTGACTGTAATTGAATGATAAAATAATCATGACAATCAAAACTTGTACTTCATATCAAGGTAATGCTAATTTTGAAAACTAGAACCATTCCAAACTGATCCTGAATTCAGTGACCCAGTCGAATCTTGATTCTTTCTGAATGACAATACGTTCCTAAAATGCCGAAAATTTCAGTATATAATGATCATTAGTTTACAGTGCAACAAACAGCAGTGTTATCTCCATGCAACCTTTGGTCCATTCGACGTTTTGTCTATTCGACGTTTTTTTCCTTTCAACATGTCGCTAATTCGATCTTTCGTCCTTTCGATAATTTGCATCCGTATCATCATTCGAACTTCTTTCCGTTCAGCTTTTGTCCTTTCGACTTTTTGTCGTTCGGTTTTGTCAGTTGACCTCTTGTTTTTCGACCTTTTGTCCTACAATATACGGTATGTGTGCAACATTTTAACTGGTCTCTCGCTTTACATCTTCGAAAATCTTTGAAAGTGTATATCAACATATCCTTGAAGAATGTTTACCGCTGGCACTGTTTTAACAACCCTTCCAAAGGAAAACGCCATGACTAATATCTCACTACAAAAACTAGAGGTGCTAGGGTAAATAAAAAGATACTAAAAAATTCTAATAGGGACAGGCTTAAATGTTTATCGATTCTGAATACCGTCAGGGGAAGACGATCACTTTTGAGACAAAACATGCAATAAAAATCCGTGTTTTCATTCTACATTAAAACAAAAATAATTCTAAAAATGTACTGCTATACGTTATACTAATCAGCATGTTTAGTTTCCTCAAATGCATTGGCATTTATTGAATTAAATTTAATTAGCATGCAAGTTTTGAGTTCATTGGGGGTGAAGTTGATCACGACAACTCTACTAAAATCTATGACCTAGTAGTTAAAATACATTCGTATATTTGGAGAAATGACGAATCTACCACGCAAAGAAAATAAGCGTTTCAAATTAGAAACATGTTGAATAAAAACCTATGGATTCATTCAATATTACGCAACGAAAAATGGCCCTCTTCCTCCTCCACGTAATACACTTTCGTATTTCAAATCGAAAAAAAAAAGAAGGATCGTAACACTTTGAAAGACTCCCTCCTCATCCCTACGTTACGTAATATTTGTGCGGCCCCATTGTTTTCTCTCAGAGTTATAAAAACACATAGTAAAAAAAATATAATCGAATGTCTGAATTTCCATCTGTGGTCTCTTTCTTGGACAAGTAATAAACTGTCATTATTTGCATTTAGCAACGATTTCATATAAAACAAAACAACAATTGTACGTTTCACAAAATTTACAATAAGCATTTTAGGTTGGACGCATAGCTTCAAATCTTCAGTGTCTGATTCGGGACGCACATTTCTTCAGACTAGTAGCTCTAATTGGAGTCGGTTCTCTTCCTTGATCCTTGTTCGTTCTCTTGCGCTTTACAGACGAGATCGGAAAATCATCCTTTTCTTCTTCGATCCTGATACTCTTTCGTCTTCGTTCATCTGGATTCATAGTCTCGTCGTCCGCCAGCTCTTCCTTCGCGTGTGGTTCCTTGGCACATTTTTGAGCTTCCTAGATTTTGCTCCTGGCATCGGCATAGGAACTCAACTTTCTTCTATTTGATTCTGTTGTCTGTATGCCCACCTTCATCCGACTTCAGTCTTCTTGTTAAGAACTTCCGGTGCATGTTGTTCTGTGACACCTTCACCCGGTTGAATTTCCATTACCCGACGGGGAATGTTTCGAGATGTTGATTCACCATATTGTGGCTGCTTCATCATCGCCACAAGTTGTTCGGAAAATGAGCAATTTGGGTTGGATGAAGGTGTCCTTCTGGGAATCTTACTGAGAAAGTAAATTCCAGTTGCGTGGTATCCCGATCACATATTTTGAGCGCTGCTCTTCAGCAAACCAGGAAATCAATGTTTGGGAGCGCATCATCGACTTCGCTTTTTTCAATCTTCCAGTGTTTGCCTCCAGGATTCGCAATGGTCTGAAGAACGCCGCATCTAGTGGACTTTTGAAAACTTTGTACGAACGTTATCTCCAATTATTACCTTTGGATCGTCATTTGTCAAGCTCTTGAAGTATGGCAAAGCTATTGAGTGGAATCAATCTTCAAGCACCATCGTATCGAACCATCCTAAAAAATTAGCATAAGTATGAGTGTTTTCTTTTTGCTATAGGTAAATCTCAACCTTGCCAGATTTAGTTCGATTATAACGAGCACCTTTCGAGCCTCCTTCAGTTCAGGTCGGGTACAGATGTAACGCAGCGTAAGCACAACCTCTCACAACCACTTTCTTTGACTACGGATCTTCGGAAAAGTTGATTTCGTTGAAATTTCACAATTCTTTCTGGGGGGCACTTCGAAGGTTAATGGCGAGTTTATCAAAATATTCGTATTAATATACTTTTTAATGTGTATTCAAAAAACTGCGTAGAGAAATATTATTCCCATTGGTGTAATTGCAACAAAAATCTAATTATTAATCACAGTTTAAGCTTAAGCTAATTTCGTTTTACTTCCTTTTGATTTTTGATTTTATCAATTGGTACAGCCCATTAAAGGAAACAAAGACGTGGTACTGCGTCAAAACATTGGCAAAAAACGGAAACCCATAAGCAAAAGTTAGAATAAACCTCACCGAGTCAAACATAGAAAGACACCATTAAGAAGTCGGATTGAACTCCAAGTCTTCGAAGAAAACATTAAATATATTGAACCAGTATGTTTGTTGGTTCTGCTATGGATGAGATTGCAGGTATTTTCAAAGAAATTACTAGGCATTAATTTTTAGAAATGCAAAAAGGAGCTATTCAGTAAAAAAATGTATATTAATCCTGAAAATCCTGGAATGTTAAATTATAATGATAAAAATAAAACATTCCCAAACCAGTCTAAAGCTACAGGATTATGCCAAAAAACAAATCTCGTGTGGTACAATGAACCACACTGTCTTCACATATATCCACATTTTACGCAGCAAGAACGTTGAAATAAAAAAGAGAACCGGACGTCGTTTATGTCAATAGAGGGGAAACTAATCAATTGCTTCATTAGAAATCCGACCAATCGTCATCATCATTGCCATCACCATTATTGGACACTCCCGGAGTCCAATAATCGGTTATTATGCTTCTGAGCACACATGCACACACACGATAATTTGCTGAACGATCCAATCTCATCGGCAATAAATCACACACCACTTTATTTGGATTTGATGAGAAATCATACACATTTGCACTCCTTCTATCTCCTTTGAAACATCATGGTACCAACGATGAGACTTGAGACCGACGAAATTAGTCTCACAAATCAACCACTTAACCATCATGGAAAACTATTTTCATCATCGCAGTACCATCAGCATTTGCTTCAGATGCTTAATTTCGGTAGGTTCGGTTGAGCCGCACTATGGATGCTGCTTGGTCGGTCGGTAGGATAATGGGTGAAATTCTGATCTGACGATGATGCTACAAAAGCTCTTGTCCTTTCCTCTAGCACAATGGTAAACCGCAGCACTGCACTGCGCTCTGAATTCTGTTGAGCTTGAGCCAAAAATTGCTCGAGTGTCATAAAGAGGGAATGTTATAAAAAGCTCTTTAGTCCAACGAACGACCGAGCACCACTAGGTACCAATTCTCGGTAGTACTGTGCTACCATAACCATAAACAGGTGTGCTGAAGTGGATTGAATCCAACGAAAAACTTTCGAGTGCAATTAACATCTTCCACTCCAAAAACGAGGGGGTGCAACTTTTTGAGGTTAGCGAAACTGCTGTGTGCTCTCAAGGGGTGACCTTGAAAGAGTGGTGATGGAGTTTGCCAGGGTACGTCTGCTTTTCGTTTTTAATTTTAACTTTGGATTTAATCTGAACATTATGAGCAACTCAAAGAAATGATAGGTACCTCCCTAAGCAGACAAAACCAAACCAGCGTATCTCAATCGGTTGCCCTAGCTAGTTTCTAGTTACGGGAAAATTAAAATGACCTGGTTGCTCCCATTTGCTACCATTTTCGTCAGGCAACCTTCGGGCGGGGTAAACCACAGCCTCCACCGAAATTCTGGGGCAAGAACCCAAAACCTAATTGAGCTAGGAATCTTAAACGTTTTAATTTCTTAATTATTCTCATTTGCTTTCACTTCTCCGCATTGCCACCGTTCAACAGCTGCATTGTTGGATGCTCCCATGGCGTTCCCTAATTGCCCATAATGCTATCTTCACCCTTCATCTCATCCAAGTCCTGCCGTTCCGAACAAGGGCCATGAGATTTGAAGCAAAATTGCGTCATTTTTTCACAAGCACGAACGCCAACACCGCACACAGCTGCCTCCGGACGGGACATAAATTGAGCCATCAATCAGAACTGTCTTCACGTGTTTTCTTCTTGATGAAGAAGATGTAAATGAGTTTCCATCATCTCACTCGAATTCGAGATGCCCCTTTTCCCTCGCCAGGGCAAGCGCGTGACATATCCGAAGATGACAAAGTCACGAATGCTGTCGAAGTATGTCTCGAGAGTTTCGGAAGCCCTACCTCAACCATCCGCGACATTTGGATTCGAACAACTCCAACGCTTTGAACAACAGCCTCATTCAAATTTCATCGGTCTGGGATTATACACGGGAGGAAGATAACAGTTTCCATATTTTCTTCCAAACAGGCTACCTAGTTGATGGAAGAGAAAATTAACATCATTAACGAGGTTCCCTCACTTAACATGATCTGGCGAAGGTTGATTATAGTGATTGCTGAATTCATGCAACTCCAGCACACAACAATTTTCCAATTTTCTCCCGTCAGTTTTGATGCAACGGTCAGCGACAATGGATGTAAGGGATGATAAGAATAATCAAGTTGTGAGCAAATGCATTCACTGTTGTGCGGGGCAAATAATAAATGGTATAGAGAAAAGGATATTTTGCACAGTTTCACAGTTGTAGTAATAAGTCATGCGGCCATTTCTAATGCTTTTTTTTCACTTTGGTAGGTTGTTTCGGTTTTTTTTTTATAAACCTTTTCAGTATTTTGAAGTTAATTCAGTGAAATGAACAATCTCAGAATATGTGAAATATGACCAGTTATTAAACTACCGAAATTGCTAATTAATACTTGTAAAATATCCAAAAACAAATTTTCAATCAACAGTTTTCTATTGATGTAGAAGGAGATGTTTCGCTCATCGCCATGAGGCACCAAGAGTAGACAGTCATGTTTGCTAGAATGAAAAATATGACGAGAAAGTGTTGAAAGTTCCGTTAGTGTACGGTAGGTTGGAAATGGAATAGAAAATTGAGCGAAAGGGCATGGGTAAAGTAGTACTCGAACCAAGGACTTTATCATTGCCAAACATCCCACTGCGGGGTAGGTTGAGGCACAGATACATCTATTGCAAAAAAAAAAAAAAAAGAACAAAATATTCATGACAAGTATGGTAAATATTAACTAGGAAAAAAATGCATGTTTGCAGTTCATTTAATTCACGAACGAAAGACACTTTAAGAATTAGTACAAACACATTTTAGTTTTCAAAAATGCTGATCAAAGTTCCAAAGGCATCAGCCATAAACTTTCCCACATCATATCTAGATTAAAATAATCTTATGCTATTTTATTTTATTCACTTTCAAAGACCGCACACAAACTGACAGAGACAGATTTAAAACTAAATTCAACATTACAGACAGAGTACTTTTCCACTTTCTGTTCTAGTTTCTCCCTTCTCTAATTGAGTCATGAAATATGAATATGACATTTCCTTCTCGGATGCACTTTATTCATTTCTTCCCAGACAGAGCAATGAGTCTGTTTTCCTTTTCCACTTGTCAAGAAACTTTTCGACCCACTTTTTTTCCTCCGTTCCTCCGACAAAAGAAACTACAACTAAGAGCGCTCAAAGTCTGAAGACGTTGTTCGCCATTTTTGTTTGACAAAAACTTTCATCCCCCACTCATTTGGCTGTAACCACACTAGTCAGCTAGTTCTTTCCAGAGCATACTTCCAGCAAGAATCCCGAGAAGAAAAAAAAGACAATCGCAACCGAGATAATATTCTTCGTCGGTCGTCACGAAGCTGTCTGTCACACTCATTCAAGAACCACAGCCAGTTCTGCGGCGTGATGATTGAGCGCGAAGATACACAGCACTTCCGCACACTTTAGAGAGTTGCATCGGATGGTCGTGACGTAATATCTTCATCTAATTTCGAACAATAACCAGCTACCGAACTCACTTTACACTAAGTTCGTAATCCGGAAAATTATTCACGATGACGCCCGCACGATAAGCGTCAACCGTTGTTCATTTGGGGTGCTTGACTGTTGAATGAAAATCAACATTGCAGTCTTGCTTATCGATGATGCTGGAGACATTTCATTTAACTTTCTGTGGTTAAGTTGAGATTTTAGACGTGCGTGTTTATTGTTTCACACAAAGATGAAAAAAATATGTTTTTTATCACGAATACTCCGGAATTTTATTTTAAAAGCATTTCTTTGAATTTTATTGAATTGAATGCATACAGTTGCTAACGTGTTCCGATACATTTTTACAACCTTAACATCTTATCTTTGATGGCAGCCTAACATGCAAGCCATTGAAAATGTTGTCAATACCAATAAGCAATGGACTTCCTTCTAGAAACAGATGTGACCCGAGTAAAAAGATATTACTTTGTCAAGATGCATTTTTTAGCCCGCGTCGGTAGTGTAGTGGTAAGCGTGACTACTACTTGGCACCCCAGTGGGTCTGAGTTCAATCCCAGTCGACGTCGGTGGTTTTTCTGAGGCGAAAAAATCTGGTCACGTCTTCCTTCGGAAGGGAAGTAAAGCCGTTGGTCCCGGCTCATATCCATGAGTCGTTAGGTAGGGTCCAGGTGGTGTAGTCGTCTTCCTGGTGTCGGTGATTGTCACCATGTGAGGAAATAGACCGACGTAAAATAAAAAAGAAAAAAAGAGATGCATTTTGAAAATAAGTGTCACAAAACAGTTTATGATTTGAATGTGTTAGTCATTTGTCTACATCCCGATCGTATAATTATGTAATCAACAAACTGGCAACAAATTTTTTTCACATAACATGAAATTAAAAAAACAACAAAAAATTAAAACAACTGTATCATTTAATTCCAGTCTTGCTCTCCTAGTTTTAAAAAATATATGAATGAAAATAATTTTATTTACATCATTTTATGATTTTGGATTTGACTTCACTCCAAGTTTTGGACAGTAGGAACAAATTATATGTCATATACGAGCCGAGTAACAATTTCAGTTTTATTTCAGCCGTATAGCACTCCTCCCGGCTTTGTTCATAAAACTACATTCAAAACTGTTTTGTTTACCAACACCTCCTCTATGATTCTTTAAAGCCAAAATTTGTACAAAGTGGCCCACTCTATAGACGATTGTGAAAACAAGTTAATATTACCTTTTTAAGACCATAAAGATTATGAAAATGATCTACTGAAAGATGTTATGACCACTTGAGAACCTTCATCCCTTCGTGGACATCCCCTTCCCCTCTTTAACATCCCCTTTTCATTGATTGTCAGCCACAAGAGGGCCTTCTTCGGGAACTTCGTGTGGGAGATTTACTTCACGTGGCTGCTCGCCTCCTTTCTGGGGACGTGAAATAGCCGGTCCCCGTGTCAGTCACTGCGTTGTGCTTCGCCTTGACGAACACTTTCAGCCGCTACTTTTGGGTGGCCGCTTGCGCCTCCGATACGGCCAGACTCGACTTCCGCTTCCTCATGACAATGTCCATGTTGACCAAATACTTTTAGAAGAATATTACCCTTCAGCGCTTGCTGCACCTCCCGATCACGCAAAACAGTTGGACGGCCTGATCCCGGCTTGCGCCCGATGCGCTCACCTTTCTCCAGAAGCACCAGGATCTTGTATATGGCCGCTCGTTTATATCCGGCCGACACAAAGTGCGGTACGATGTGGGCCTTCTTCGCTTCAAGGTGAAGCCAGCGATAATTACAAACCATAGAACGTAGTTGTTGCACTGCTTTCGCCATAACTGCCGTGTCATATTTATACAGCCTACTTATATTTATTAAAGGTTCACCGTTAGACTCAGCACCAGGTGTAATCTTCAGCAGTATAACCCATGCAAAATCGGTAAACTATGTCTTTTTTTCACGCAAGCGTTAACTATTTGTTCTCAAGCTTCACAGGAATAATGACATATGACAATGTCTGATATCTGTGCTAACAAAAAAAGCTTTCTAACAACAACTCTGCCGAAGACCCCTTTGTGATAGATCTTCAAGATAATTGATTATCACAATCTTTATCTTCTTCTATTCAAAATGCGACAAGCCTTGGTTGCAAAATGAAATTGTCCTGATATTCGCAGCTTAATGTATTTGTTGTTGCGCGTTGGTTTTCATTGCGTATGACATAAAGATTGTACTCGAAAAAAATGCAACACCTTCTTTTTTCATTGCTTGGGTAAAAGTTTATGACATTTTGAGTTAAGATAGTTTAGAGTGTAATGTTCACATGTGCAAAATTTCGTCACAACCTATCAAGATGGCTTCCAGGCAAGAAGTGCTTTGACAAAAAAAAAATGAGCGTCGTCGTGGAAAATTCAGGCCAGTGCCACAGATGAATCGCAAAACAGTTTTCCATCGACAGTTCGACCATGTCCCGTGTGATAAAATCGTTCAAGGAGACCCAAATAACCCAGCGGCGAGCTAGCAGCGGAAGAAAAGCGAAGACGACCGACCCCGTGAACGCAAGGGAGGTGAGGGATTACTTCAAGCGCAATCCGAACCATTCGGTTCGGGACGTGGCCAAGAAGGTCAATTCTTCCGTCTGCTTCGTCCAGCAAACAATGAAGCGAGCCGGACTTCATGCCTTCAAGGTAAGGCAGGCGCCTATCCGAACCGATCAACAGAATGCGGTGGCCAAATCCCACGCCAGGAAGCTTTACCGTGAGTGGTTGGTGCAACCGATATGCTTCGTAATGGACGACGCGACATACATTAAAGCGAACGCCAAGCGGATCCCCGGCCTGGAATTTTTCATCGGTAAGCTCCGCTTGGATGTTTCGGAGAAGTTCCGGAAGAAGAAGTTCGACAATGCCTCCAGAAGCACCTGCTGCCCTTCCTCCGGTCCCACGAAGGTGACACTCTGTTTTGGCCGGATCTCGCATCGTGGCAAATCCGCCAAACTTTTCAGAACTTCGCTCAATTGAAAAATTATTGGCGATTATGAAAGGCAAGCTCCAGAAACAGGGAAGGTCTTCAAAAACGACGAGGATTTGAAGAAAGAAAGGATGAAAGTGTGTAAGAAAGATGGCGCAAGTGTTGCACAGGATTTGATGGGTAGCGTTAAGTTTAAATTGCGGGCATTTAGCCTTGGAGAAGAGATTGAATAAACCAACTTTGCTTAAACATAGCTAATATGTGTTTATTTATTCCCTGACAGTTTCAAAAATGAATTTTTGGTGATCATTTTTGTCTATGGCATTTTTTCGAGTACAATCTTTATGTGGAGCAATGGTAGCTCTTTTAGCTCTCAACACCTCACCACTTTTGAAATGACACGCATAGTATCGTACGGAGGTGACTAAAATGATCGATTTCTCAGCATTGATTAAGTTTACGGAGCTATTTTCGATGCGGTGAGATAAGAGATAATTGAGCTTTGTTGGATTCAAAACCCGAAGAGTATTGTTTCGGTAAAAAAAAAATTACGAATATTTTGACCGGAACAATGCATCAAACGATCATCATTCAATTGTTTCTTGCTTTTGTAATAAAGTAGAACTGAAAGCTCATATATCTCTTTTCAACAGGCTTCTTCAAGACTAAATTAAAGAAGTCTTCTACTCTACTCGGGCCTTTCCCCGACATTCCTTAGGAAAACAAACCCTTCCCCACAATTCAGTGTTTACCCATCACTTATCTATTGTCGATCACGTTCTGTTTATTCTACAAACACACATAAGCACAACGCACACACGCACCTTCCAACCTACCGAGGAGAAAGCCATGTCCCAGCTTGGTTTTCCGTCCCTGTACCATCGACTTCCGAGCGTCGGCTCTGATGAGAGAACCCAGTAAATCGAAGTACTGATAATGATTGGAAAATGATATATGTTCCCAGCCACCTTGGTACACAATTCACCTTCCCCAACTAGGAGACTCTCGGTTTCCTGGTTCATTTCCGCTTCCAGTGTTTGTACTCGTACGACGTACGTGCGTGGTTTGGTGTTTACTTTCCTCGTCTGATGTTTGAACATTGACGATGCTGTGTTGGCATCAAAAGATGTGAAAATGTCAGTTTTCCGTGACAGTATCGTATTAAGGTTCTTGATTTCCCCTTCACTCGCACTCGTTCACTTGCTCCACTCGATAACGATGAAATTCAATTAAGCGGAATAGATTTAATATGTCGATTTGCTCCTGCAGCCTGCTCCTTACAACATAACGGGTGAGTGCCGTGTGAAAGGAACCGAAAAGATTGTTTCCTTATTCTTTTCAGGATGAATAGGTACTGTCGGGTTCAATCTCCACGCCGTAGAAAAAGGTACTTGTCTTGTGATCGTCTGGAAACACTCTGCTGAAGAGGGGCGATGGGAAGTGGAGAGATTGAGCTGCACAACGAGATTCCATTATTAATGGATACTTTGTAAGCGGGTAATCGAGCCCAGGTTGGCGAGTACGTCTTTATTCAATTTGATGCACTGTCATCTAGGTGATGTAGGGATTTAACTCAGAAAACTCAAACATATTGCAAAACATGGGCAGGACATTTTTTCCAAGTTAAAATACTTAGTAAATCTCAAACGTTCATTGGTTGCAAAACGACATCAATCAACCAAATTGTATTGCTGGTGTACTGATACAACCAAGCCAACGCTACTAAATCAAACCCCTTCTTCATAATCTCCACCCCATACGGATCTCCCACGATAGATATATTTTGTGAAGGTAGCTATGGCCTTCAAGATGGTTAATCCTTTTTGAGAAATTGATTTACTGCATCTTGACTGTCACAACCAACCACAACTATGTATAACCAATAGACCGACGAGACACGTTCTGCTGCGGTTCTGTAGTCTGTCGTGCCGTTCCGGATGATATAGTCAGAGCATAACAAGAGAGGGAATGCTAATTTACCACCTTTCCGACGTGAAATATAGTCCGGGGTCCAGACAATTAGCAGATTGGTACAAGTTGTAGAACTCTTGTAGAACTGGCTGGAGAACTAGGAAAAATACTGTTGAGACACACGGTGTGCCACCATAAATCAAGAACAGCCGAGCATTAACATATTTTGAGACTGAAGTTTTATTGGAGTATGAGCTCGCGTGTGCTGGAGCTGAATCTCAACGATCCACTCGAGATCTGAAAGGTTGGTACTTTGCGAGCAATATTAAAAGCCTATTTGTCTTGTTGATTAGCCTTGCTTGTTGTCAGCTTGAATGTTATTCAAGAAGCCTCTGGAAGTGAACATTAGTGAAATAGACACACTGCTGAAGTAGCTCGTTTAGAAAGTCTTTGTGGAAATTTGAAAATCAAATCGGCAATCCGCAAAACATCGTCCAATTACCAATCATGATTGATAGCGTTTCTATTCAGAATCAATCAAATCGAATTCCGTCGTTACTCGATGCGATTGAGTTAATGGACAACAGAATTCATCATTTCCAATTCTATAAAACACCGAAGTTCAGCAGCCTTTCCCCAATTTTACGACCCAAGATTGCCAAATTAATTCGATTCCACATTTTACTGCCATCATTTAAAAAGCAATAAACATATGAGGAATTTATTCCAGCTTGATTATTTCTTCACCCAATTGGCGATGATCGTAGTGACGGCCTGCGATGCTGATGATAATGATCGATTCCCAAATTTGGCTCGCCAATCCTGTGCTGATTGACCGACTAATATAAACACGCACCAGGTGCAGGCAAAATCGAATGGGACCGGTGATGTTTCACAAATTAGCATAGATAAAGCTCATTAATAATTTAATCGTGAGGGCTACTCGCTCGCAGCAGCCGTAAACTCAAGCCATAGTCTCTCATTAAGGAGTTATGATCCCGTGCTGGTCACGTTGAAGGTGGTGCTATAAAACCAAAGCTTTATTTCTCCCAAGAAAATGTAAGTCTAGTTTCACCGCAGGACACCGATAGCCACAGTGGCTGTCTACTGAGACAGGCCTTTGGAGACAACACGAAAGAGCGGTTTATTGCGTGATACGAAGAAATTGATTATGCAGCGATCATCTGCGGTTTACTTTTATACGAAAGGGGTTATGAGTTATGAGAGAAACTGACTCTTTAGGATATTGTGGTCAGATCTACACCATGTACATTTGATGCTGGCCATGGATCTTCATGGCATGAGATCGAGACATTAATAACCGGATAGTAGTTTAGAAAGAGCTGAATGGAGCCTGGATTTGTCCTTTGATGTCACATTTAAGAGACAAATTTAAATACGCTATTCTGTTGGTTTTGGGAAATAATCCATATTATTTAAAGCACACCCTGAATAATTTATTGCTAGCAAAAATGTGAAGTGATAAACTTGCCAAAAACCAGTTTTGGATCAAATTCACTGTATGGGAAGTCACTCTGTTCTGCTGAAACACGTAATCATCCTTTTCGTAAATTTTTTCTAAGCTTGGATTCACGACAATCTGCCAAACTTTCGTTTTATAATATAAAGCGTTTATCTTAACGTGGGCTTCAAATGGTGAGTTGACAACTTCGAAGGATGGTGCGACCGACTTCTCGTCCTCACAAGTTCCTACCTCACGCCTCCACGAGTCATATAATCACAAAAGACTGCGAGCTGAAACATGGAGACGCTGGTTGGCGAAGCCTGGGCAATGTTGTCAATCTGACAATAGCGAAGTGAGGGGGTACTTCGCTATTGTCGACTGAAGATCTTATACCTTTAAATCATATTGTATATTTTCTATTCTCATTTTATTAATAATTTCAGCACGCTTTGGAATCATCTTTGCATTCCAAAACTATGTAAGAACCTGGAGCAACATGCCAGGCATCAAAGGCTGAATTTGTATCTCAGCATTTCAGCATAACATTTTATTGAAAATTGCACTTTTGAACTACAACTACTATATTCAAAAAAGACTGGCATGTGCTTATAAGTAATGTAGGATAATATTTTAATATTTTGTTTGTTAAGCCAAAATGTTTGTTAAGCCATTTATTTCCGAAATTATCCAACCGGACTCTTCGTTCACTCCAATTGTTATCTTTGAAATGTTGCTAGAACAGTTTAAAGAAAAATATTACAAATATTACAATGTCTTATAAAATAATATCTATTATTGAAATTTTATCTGTTATATTTAGAATAATCTATTCTGTTTTCAGCTTTCTCAGGACTAGTAGGGTATTAATAAATATCTAAATTTTATTTATTTTTCAGTAACAATCCATTCAAGTTTGATTTGACTAAATTATCATTTTTGTCTATAATGATATCTTAATTTGTTGTGTACAAAATATATTAAATATTATATAACATATAACGGGGAAAAGGAGGGACCATCAGGGCACCCAAGTGAAACGATTTGGATAGGGAGCATGGGACTGCCTCCTCCCTATTGTTAACATTTCGTGGATCGAGGGCAGGCTCTTCGACCCCATCTATTGGGTTTATTCTGTTAATCGAGGGCTCGATTCTAGTGCTGTGAGTGTGAACTTGGAACTTTTGGAAGGAGATTCTTTTCTCTATAATCGCTGGTTTCGGGTAAGTGTCTCTGCTTACGGGCCCACCCAAACGTTTATGGCCCTTCATACAGGAGCTTGATGATCACAAACAATAATAGAATTGTGATCAAATCGTTTTTCAGATTATTCCACTGCTATGGGAAGTTACCTTGCTGCAATAGATGGTAATATTACATAATCATCATCAACATAAAGCGTTTTACTTAACGTCTATCTCGATGGAAACAAGCGGAAGCTTACCGCGCTTGTATTACACCCCCCCCCCCCCCCCCCCCCTCGCCAACACGGAACCAGCACTCTGGAATCGTGGAGCTGTTCATCGGAAAAGCAAAGTCACGTTCAGCATGCTAGTTTGAGAGTTGCTCTTCTTCTTCTTCTTGGAAAATTCAGAAACTCTAGGAATTTTACGTTTCTTGAAAGCTTGGCATCCAGGTTCCGTTTAAGTACATTGTGTATGGTCGATTTCAAGACATTAAGATCAGCGGCCATTTTAAGTACAGACCGTCGTTGTTTTCGTCGAATTCGTTCCCTGACGGTCTTAATCCCTCATTCAGTCATAGCTGAACGTTTTTGGTTGGATCTTTTCCGGTTATCCAACGAGGAAATCTCACAGTACCTTCTAAATATTCGATACACAAAATCACGCTTTACCCCCAGGCTCTTCAAAGTCTTGATGATTGCGCCGGGACGCTTTCCTTCCAAAAACTTGTTTACCACCACAGCACGAAGTTCTTTCATCGTTGATAAAAGATGGACACTGTTTGAAAATAATCAAACAGAACTATCAATGGTTTATGTTAACACAGTGCACCTATACATATATAGTGTATAAACTTACTGAATTACTAAATTCTACTTAATTCTAATTACGATATGATTCACGATCACTGCCTCACCACGGAGGGTTCCGATAACTTGTCCATATAAAATCAATGTGGAACTTGATTTGACCACCAACCAACTAGTTATTGAATTCGCATGTGATTTAACGTGTCGATTTATAGGGTTTGGTCCAAGTCCAAAAGTTTTCACTTACACTGAGCTACCCGGAACATATCTGGATGTGCCCAATGTTTTCTTGAGTCCTTGATATAACCACAACTGAATTTATTATAAAAATTCAAAATGGCGTCGGATACCGATTAGTGACATCTTCACACCATTCCTATTCCAAGAATGCCCATATTGTAGCAAATTTAACTTTTTTATCGAACACCTATGGTGACCATTTTGGATTTCAAAATTATGCCAAACTCAGCTTCTACAGTTGCTGGAAGACAAAAAAAAAGATCCATCGAGCCGTATATTAATTAGGCCTCGATATCTTTACAAATCCGTATCAATAACAACTGTATTACACGCACTGGACATATTTGGGTCATTGATTAGTTTCAATGTAAAAGTTTGAATATACACATTCATGTTGACAAACTTTTTATGAAAAGTATGTCAAAAAAATGATCCATTAGGGGAAAAAAAATTCCGTGTACATCCAATTGATTTACCTTTTTATAAATCATGCTTTTGACATTCCTTTGTTTACATCCATCACAAATAATAGCTACAGTCGTGAGAAGTACGCAAGTTGTGCTTAAGCAACGAGTTTTTTAACCATCGATCATGGGAGGAAAAGAAATAACACTTGAAGATCGAAATCTTATCGTGCTTGATTGTTTTAAAAACGTTTGTACGGCGTAAGCCGTAGTGCAGTTCAAACAATTGTTTTGAAACACCGAAACCTTGGAAATGTCGCAGATCGAACTGAAAGAGGACATAACAGCGAAGACACTTGAATCATCCAAAAAATTAAGAAGGATCCTTTTGTTACTATCCGTGCACTCAAAGAAAAGCAAAGCTTTGCGATATCAGATCGTTCAGTTCGACGACACATTGCTGAGCACGGTTTGAAAAGCCATTTTCACAATTAAGGTGAATAAGGAGATTGCGGCTTGCAAGAAATCAAATAAATAAACCACTAGAGTTCTGGAAACGGGTTGTTTGATCAGACGAATCATAGTTTGAGCAGTTTAACAGAAATCGGCGACTGCAAGTTTGCTGGGAAAAGCGATGAAAGGCTGAAGGATAAACATCTCCAAGCAACCAAGAAGTACGGCGGTGGAAACATCATGGTCTGAGGCTGTTTTTCATGGTTTGAAGTGGGGAATAATCAATGGTATTATGACATCAGATGGGTAGTAAGATATTCTGAACGAGAATATGGAAGAACCTTTGCTGAAAATGGGTCTGGAAGATAATTATATGTTCCAGTCGGAGAAAACGCAAGCATTCTTCCGTGCCTGTCGGATTTAACCCATGGAATAGCCTCCCCAGAGCCCTGATTTATATCCAATTGAAAATCTCTGGACGATTCTCGACAGTAGAGTCAAAAAAAAACCCACGTAATCAACAAGCAAATATATTTTGCGGCACTGGAGCAGGAATGAGTTGGATGCACAACATCTTAAAAACCTGGTCGAAAGCACCCCGAAAAGTAATTTTCATGAAACTTTCAGGGAATGAACTAATACATATGGATTATGTTTAGGCATAAATACTTTATTCAATTTCCTTTCCATCGCTGAAAGCCCGCACTTTTCTCTTAAGACCCCTCATTACATTTTGTGCAATGGTGGGGTGGAGCCGACCTTTTTGGTCACTTTCATCCATTCTTTCTTCAACTCCAGCTCGTTCTTAAACACCTTGGACGATTTTCGAACGTTGGCCTTCATTATGGCCAAGAATCTTTCCACCGGACGAATCTCTGGTGAATTTGGGGGGTTTGCGGTTTTTGATTATTGTCTCTGTACCAGTCCAACGTCGATCGCGCGTAATGGAATGATGCCAGGTCCGGCCAAAATAATGTCTTACCTCCGTGGGACCGCAGGAAGGGCAACAGACGCTTCTGGAGGCACTCGGTGCGGTAAATTTCGCTGTTGATGGTACCCGTTGTACGGTTTACTCAGTTTACCGCATTGGCATATGGCCAGAGCAATTTGGCAACGTAGAACTCCAGCCCCGGTATCTGCTTTGCGTCTGCCTTGATGTAGGTTTCGTCATCCATAACCACACACATCGGTTTCGTTAACCACTCTCGATACAGCTTCCTTGCTCGGGATTTGGCAGCCGTGTTTTGTTGATCACGCCGGTTCGGTGCCTTGCGGACTTTGAATACACGAAGCCCAGCTCGTTTCATGGTTTGCTGAACGAACCAAGTGGAACACTTTACCTTCAGAGCCGCGTCGCGAATCGAAAGGTTCGGATTACACTTGAAATAATCCAACACCTTCCGGGCCTTCACAGGGTTCCACTTCCAGCCCGCCCCTCGGTCGTCTGGGACTCCTTAAACGATTTTACCACCCGAGACACAGTTGTATGGGTGATTTCTAGTAGTCTTCCGATCCATCTCATGGTCGCAGTCGGATTTTCCATGACGGCGCACAAAATTCTCCGGCGATTTCCCTTTGTTTCGATGACATCTCAATAACCACTGAACCGATTGTTATGAATTTGCACATGTAAACAATTTTGCACATGTTAACAATTTACTCCAAACTAGTTATACTCAGATTTTCATCAATTTTTCCCCACGGACAAAAAAGTTACACACGGATAAAAATGGTGCATTTTTTTCGAGTACAGGCCTTAGTCCATTATTCATACAAAGGGAGGTCATGTTGACTGTTGAAGAGTTCACTGCAAGTGTTTTGGTTGATGTTTTTAATTCAAACATGAAATGGATCTTTTTTTACGTCATACCTACATTGCCAAACTGAATTTATTTTGTTATATAATTTATATAAGGAATAAAAGTTACCGTTATTTTTGAACTGAAATTGATCTCGATGTTTTTTTTTCGGAAACATGTATTGGAATACCCTACTTCTTCAAAAATATGCGTTTTTCCTCAACAATAATACATTGCTCAAAGGTGGATCTTTATTTTTGCCGGTCACTGTACGCTTTGTCCCTGTGCTGTAAATAGCCATATTGTGTAATATTTGACCCACTGTTTAGAACCAATGACCGCCATTTTGAAATCCAAAACGGTAGATACCAATTATTGGTATGGCATCTCTATTCCGATAATATCGATATTGTGCATATTTAACACATTTGTCCAAAATCGATGGTGGCCATCTTGGATTTCAAAACAGTATCAAACTTTCACTGAACTATCTCGGAAAATTTCCGGGTGTATCAAATGCGGTTCAGGATGCTTGATACATAACCCCCATACTTCTTTTCAAATTCTCAAGTGATCTCAACGGTCATCGGTAAGTACCCGAGAGCTACTGCCCACGGCCGTCCTCCAGGATCTATTGGTTTACGCATAAAAACGTCAAAAAAAACTTGTTTGCTGTTAATGTATCATATCACGTGCGTTTCAATCCGATAAGATGGGAAAAAACAAATTTCTCTAGATACCCGCAAACGCATCGTTAAAAACCGTTAAGACGGCCTATCAAACAGAGAAATCACTCGGAAATATGAATTAAGTGAGGCAGGAGTGCAAAAAATATGCAAGAATTACGAGGATCTCGGAAGTGTGGTGGACAGAGCAGGTAGAGGAAGGAAACGGAAGACAACAATCAATGATGATCGCCGAATCAACCGCGAAGTGACTAAAACCCCGTCGATCACCAGCCGTGTAATCAAGAAAAACGTTAACTTGAACATATTCGGTCAAACTGTGCGTAGAAAACTACATGGAAGACCTTTGATTCTCAAAGTTAACAAGTTTGTTTGTTTTGCTGTTAGCATTTATTTAAGACTAATTATGACTCCTGTAGGATCAAACGTCTCAACTTTGCCCAAACGTACATCGACAAGCCATTAGACTTCTGGAAATAGGTTCTCTGGAGTGATGAGACCACGTTCGAACTCTTTGGTCGTAAACAGAGAGCACGAGTCTGGACAAAACCTGAAGAGAAACTTGCAGATAAAAATGTTCAAAAAACAGTGAAGCACGGAGGTGGCAATATCATGGTGTGGGGGTGATTTGCGTGGTCTGGGGTTGGAAATCTTGTCAAAATAGATTAAATAATGACTGCCGACACATACATCAGCATTCTGAAAAGAAATCTGAAGGAGTCAGCACGTAGCAGGATAAGTTTACAAGATAACGACCCCAAGCACACCGCCCACGAAACCACTGCCTACTTCCGTGCTTCACGTATCAAACTATTGGAATGGAAACTTCAAAGCCCGGACTTGAATCCTATCGAAAATGTGTGGTCTATTCTGGATCAAAACGTTGACAAAGGAGACGTGACCAACCGTGACAAACTATTCGAAGATCTGGAGAAGGCCTGGATGAATTCAAACCCTCAACATATCTGAAATCTCGTCGAAAGTATGCCTCGACGCCTGCAAGCCGTTATTGAGCAAGAGGTGGTCATACTAAGTATTGATTTTTACCACAAAAGTTCAACTCAGTGGGCGCAGTGGTTCTACGCCCCAACAAAAAAAAGTATTGATTTTAGCAATAAGCAATGAAAGTCATGAATTTTTTAAGTGCGTACTTTATTTTGTCCATAAAAATAACGAACAATCACCCAATAAACCTTGTTTTTTGTTGAAAACATCCCTCTTAAAGTTCAAATCAATCCATATTCTGAAAATTCATTTGTTATTGTAATTTTCGTCCAAATATATCGAAATGTTATCTTTCTTAGTTGCTAGATAATTTGAATATTTAGATATATGGAAGGTGCGTACTTTATTTTGTCCAGTACTTTACGATACCTCAGAATTTCATAAGAACTGATAGTTTTATACCTTATCGAAAAATATTCGACCCGTACTTTATTATTTTGTAATTATGGAGACCATTTCTGCATTAGGGTGGTCCGAAAAATTGTCTTTTTTTTTAATGTATTTTTAAGAATTATTTTTTAGGAAGGGGCAGAGGAAAGGAAGGAGTTGATCAGAACACATGCTTAATATAAATTTAAAAAATATATGGACAAAGAACCACAAGGGGGGGGGGGGGGTCTGAAAATCTCAATTATTAGAACACGTTGTTTATGGACAATCCATTAACTACCAAGAAGCTAAATGAACTTTAAAAATCACTTTAGATTGAAGGGGACGCATGGTTGGCAAGTTACTTTGAATAATGGAAACGCGGGGCAGGATAGTTTGCAAAAACTAATATTATATGAATTTTGAAAAAAATTAGCTCAAAAACTAAAATACATACATCGCCATTTTTTTAATGTTATGTAAAAAGATCTAAGCTTTCCAGAAAAAAATATTAAAACTAGGAGGCTCTTTGGTCCCGAAACCATGAAAATCATAAAAAAAAACAAATCCATATTTTCATGATGAATGTGCCAATTAGGTGTATTGTCATATTTTTCCAAAAATGAATATTTGATTACCTTTCATTTGCGTATTTTGTTGATTTCACACATATACATTTTGCATACTTGTCGAGCTAGTCGGATTTTCAAGCGATTGCAATACCCGCACCCGCAGAAATCTCGTTTGGTGGTGCCACTTCTCATGACACTATTGAGTCTGCAAAGTTATTTGCTGACTTTTTCCAAAGCGTTTATACTTCGGGTTCCCCACTGGTTTCCCAGAATCTGGTGGAAAGCTTGACATACTTACTTACCAATCAGACTAAGGCCGGTGTGGCCTCTGCTGTCCTGGAAAGCTTGCCATCTTACACGATTAATTGCTCAAGGCCTACATTATCAGCAGCAGACGTAAAACACGCTCTGAGCTCTATAGACTCGTCGAAGGGGCCTGGCCCGGACAAGCTGCCTCCTGTGTTTGTCAAACGATGTGCCAATGTACTTGCAGAACCCCTTAGCTATTTATTCAACCTTTCTTTGTCAGAAGGAGTTTTTCCTGATGCATGGAAACTGGCTGCGGTAACGCCTATACACAAATCTGGTAGCACACACTGCGTGGAAAATTATCGTCCTATTTCAATTCTGTGCTGCATCTCAAAGATCTTGGAATCGATTATTCACGACAAAATGTATAGAGCCTCTCAGTCTGTCATTTCCGAATTTCAACACGGTTTTGTAAAAAATCGATCAACCATCACTAACCTCATGTCATACGTCAGCACTCTCAACAGTAGTCTTGAAGACCGATGCCAGGTTGACAGTATATACATCGATTTTTCCAAAGCCTTCGACAAGGTACCGCATGAGTTAACGCTGAAAAAAACTGGAACGATTAGGATTTCCTGGATGGCTGATAATCTGGTTACGCTCCTATCTCTATGGTAGATCTGCCTACATCAAGCTTGGATCTATTTCTTGGTTATATTCCGGCAGTGCGACAAGATGATACCGTCCGGTTACTGTACCGCAAGGCAGCCATTTGGGTCCGTTAATTTTTATTCTCTTCGTTAACGATTTATGCCACCGCTTACAATCACACCGACTCATGTACGCCGACGATCTAAAAGTTTTCAGAACCATCAGGAGTATGGCTGATTGCGCTGCTCTACAGCAAGACCTTGAAACTGTATCAAACCAGTGTCGTTTCAATGGAATGGAGATGAATGCTATAAAATGCAAGATCATAAGTTTCAATAGAAGCCGTTCGTATATTTTTATTCCACTACTTGCGACATTCAGAAGTACTTGAACGAGTCAACTCTATTAAATACTTAGGAGTAACGATAGATAGTAGGCTGAATTTCAACGAACATATTTCCATAACTTCCGCTAAAACTTTTGCCGACCTTGGTTTTATTCGTCGAAACTGTGCCGTTTTCCGCGATATTCACGCACAGAAAGTCCTGTACTGTTCTTTGGTGCGCAGTATCCTTGAATATGGACTTCAAGTATGGGCTCCCTATCATGCTGTACACGCTGATCGGCTAGAAAGAGTTCAACGTTGCTTCATCAGATTTGCCCTGCGCAACCTGCCGTGGAACGACCCTCTCCGACTACCTCCATATGAACACCGATGTCAACTTATAATCCTAGAGCCTCTTCACCAGCGGAGGATTTACTTGCAGAGATTGTTTGAATTCGATGTATTGATGAACCGCTTCGACTGCACACATCTTTTGCAACAAATAAACTTTTATGTTCCTGCTCGCAGTTCCCGACAACGACAGCTTCTGTGGATTCCGAGGCACCGAACAGTCTTCGGTGAAAATCACCCACTGCAATGATGCCTCCGAAGATTTAATGAAGTAAGCCATTATTTTGAATACAATGTAACGAGAAATAAGTTTAAGACTCTTTTTAGAAAGGGTAGGTTATTTTATTCAGTCTGTACAGGTTAGTGAAGATGTTGACAAAATTCTTTCCATTACGGAAAAAAGGCCATGGAGTAGTATGCTGCCAACAACGTTCAAGTGGTGCACAAGGACAAGAACCCTCCCAACACGCCAGAGCTCGGCTCAATCGAATAATATTGGGCCATCGTCAAGCGGAACCTTAAGAAGACTCAAAAAGCTGTTGTGAGTGATAAACAGTTCATGGCAAACTGGGGTTCTGCGGCGAGTAAAGTGGACAAGGAGACTGTACAAAATCTTATGGCAAAATCTAAGACCCGGCAATTTGTATTCGGTAAAAACGAAGCTTACCTGAATATTTCTCCTGTATTCTGCATTAACAGAACTTGAAAAAGAAAAAGAATTTGACTAATTAATAAAAACTTTGATCGACTCACACACATTACTGTTTGACACCTTTTAGGAAGATGTGCTTGTAATAAGTTATTTAGTGAGCCACAAACAAGACCGTTGAGACTGTTGAGGGCATTTGAAATGCCATAATTTCCCTGTTATGATACCAGCATGACTTAACGAAGAAGAAAGCCGATGCTGTTTTCTCGAGTTACGCGAGAATTAATGAAACCAAAATGTATTCCTGGCAAACGATTCAGATTCCGTATTGTCCGGATTTTTCCTGGTGAAAATAAAACTCCAGTGTATTCTGGATTTCACCTATTCTTGATTGATCCGACAAAGTGTACGATGTTGCATGATTCAGCTCGGAGCAGTTGTGCAATATATCGGAAACTGCTTTGACTCAACTCAAACTGCTTCAAAGCTTGAATAAAATGTGTATCAATAAGGGAACGTGTGACAAAATATCTAAATTATGGCCAGATAATTATTCAGCATTTCAAAACTAAAACATGTCAATGTACACACCTGACAGCAAGCCCAAATCGATAATAAATACCTATATAAACAGCCACCTTGAAAGCTGACCACCTGTTTCATACCTCATCATTGTGGTGTCCTTAAAGGTTTCCACTAACAATCGTTGGTCATTCGAGCTACCTGACAAACAGTTGTTATTTCATTTTATTTATACACAGCCAGACATAATTCAAACATCGTCCTCCCTCCGACAGCAGCGCACATTCCCGCGGGACAATATGTGAAGCTGGCTGAACCGCAGCACTGCCAACCCATAAAACACACCATTGGAGCATTAGCCCGGTCTAAGTTTCACAACCGAATGCCGTAGCTTTTACCTGCCCGGCAGTGACAAGGGTCAGTTTCACTTTCCTCCCATCTCACAATCCTCACACCTTGACTGGAAAACGAGGATATTCGTTCCTTTTCACTGCGCCACGTCCATAAAGACCTTGTAGGTTGATACGGTGAAATAAGTTATTTATTGGACCAGCGTGACCGACCAAAGTAAGAGTAAATAGCCCTCCGCCGCTACATAAATCGGTCAGACTCAGACTCTCGGAATCTAAAAATACAATCCTCCGAAAATTATCTCTTCTATTGTGAATGCCTTTGGTCCACACGCTTTAAACAAAATTGCACTCGATTCATCAATCTCCACTTTGATGGGTCCCTGCAGTTCTTCTCTTCTTACACAGAAAAAAAAAACATGTATTTTAACAGACGCGCAGAATTTCCCCTCGTTCAATTTCAAGCCGAAGAAAGCGTAAACAACGGGATTCTTTGCCATCTTGCATCCCACGGAACTGACTTAAGCAATATTTAACCCAAAACCTAGCGCCGCAAATGTGTGAAAAACTATACGTTTTTTTTATACTGTGTACTTTAGAAGACTCTAGAGACTCAAAATTTTCCATTGTTTGCACAGATGTGTCAAGTTTTAACAACCATTTAACAACAAAAGTGAAAACATGACTTGCATGTTTCGCAATGAACTCGATAGCCATCTACTAAGTATCATAAACCATCTCTGAGATGATGGTAACCAGCTGAAATGGCCGAACATTCTTCGCCTAATCTTATATGATGGTTGGCGAATTTTTATTATTCGTTTTTTTTTCCTTCGCCATGGCGACAGTATCCGAAAAACAGAAACAGAAAATGATTGAATCAGCATCACATAAGGCGGGAGGCCACCGCCAGAATTCGTCCGTTCATTGAAATGTTGAATATCACGGGGAGGATTGGCTATTTCGGGGGTCGAACCAGTTCAAACCGGGATGGACGAAGTTGTTTTGTTCGAATCTCAGAAGAAAATGGACCGGTAGAGTTTGCATTCGTCGGTTTGATGTACACACCCTATGGATTTCCGCGGCAGAAAATATTCCTGACTTTATGGCACACTAAATATGAGTTATGTTGTTCTGCTGCAGTTCTTTGTTGATCGCTTGTGTTTGGGCACATTTAAAGATCGATCATGTGAGGGAGATTGTTTTACGATAGGAAAAAATTCAAATTAGAGCTAAAATGCCAAATATTTCTTTCCAAATTAAACTCATGCCGACATTAAAAAAAAAACAAAAAATATTAAAATGAGTATCAGTTTTAAATGAGGATTTCCCAAAACGATCATAAATCATGTTAAACATACACCCAACATTAAAAAAAAGCACGATAGTGTAGTGATTCCGCATGATTTTGTTTCATTTTCGATATGGATAGTGACTTGGAGAAAAAATGCAATACATAAATTTGCTTCGAAAAATTCGTATGCGTGTGTATGTATGTGTGGGGTAGTGCAGTGTGTTAGTTGATGAATGTGAGATTGGAGTTCGAAAGTCCGATGGTTCATATTAAAAAAAAACAATCGAACTTATTCATCGAGACTCGAACTGTGGCCAACAGCTTGGCGACTCTTTATGATAACCATTCAGTCATATTTCTAAATTGAAAATAATAGAATAAAGACCCTACAGTTGCATCGATTGTCGGTACAGCAATGAAGACAAATGTTTTAGACTAAGCTCACACACACTTACATAGCTTTATTTATTTAACGTTTGTTATCGTATCTGAAATGAAGTACTACACTTTTAACAGACAAAATTAATTTTCTATAATCTTAAGAAAGTTTTACGAGCTTCTCTACAGTTCTATGCCGAAAAGGAATAGAAAAAAAAAAATGTTTGAATTCAAATAAAAAATCTAAAGAAAACTTCATTTTTTCAAGCGCAACTTTATACTTATGAGGTAAGAAAAGGGCACCAGTTTAATCAGTTTAATCGAAGTCCTGATGCACTTTTGATGAGAATAATTTGATGAAAATACTTGTGTTGCTGACTTGTTTTATGTGTTTCACCTGGTTAGTAACAGTTATTCATAGTTTCGAAAAATTGAATAAGATTTTTATTTAAACACTATTTTTGTGAAAAAAAAACCTGCTTCCAAAGTAGACTGAGAGATGGCCTAAATTCATCCGCGGACCATGTTCACCATTTAAAATCCGTCATTTTCGGGACGACCAATTAAATTAATCCGAGATAAATAAAGATAAATTGATTGAAATTTCTCTAACTAAGTTGCATATTCTCGTCAGTTGCCTGCCCGCTGGAAAGGTGCAACGACGATTTGTTTAAAAAACTGCTGTTCGGTGTGAGCCAGTTAACAGCCAGCGATGGCTAAGCAGCGGCAAACGTACTTTTGCATATAAAAAGTAATAAACGATCCATACAAAATTGAAAATCGTGCCATGAAAAACGCATTCTTGACCCATAAGACTCTGGTGAATATCCTTGAAAAAATTGAAATGATCCATAAAATTCATCACTCTGATCCATACTTGATAAAAAAATAGCAATAAAATGCTAAAAAATGTACCGTTTATTATCTGGGGTATGATTGTTAAAATTGTACGGATTACCCATAAACATATTGCAAATGATCCAGAAAAGGTTCAATAGCTTTCCTTAAACTTGTAGATTTGATCCATAGAAAGTAAACTCTGTGCAATAAAATATATTCGCATGTTCCATAAAATATTTGAAATTTTCCATAAATAAATTGCCAATGATCCAAAAAGTGATGAATAATGAACCATAAGCTTATAAAAATGATACATAGTAAATCAGCTTTGTTCGTTAAACCATTTGGTATGATCCAAATGGAAAAATGCCTGCATTTTTCCAGGTTGGGGCACTATTATTTTTTAAATGTTGATCCATAAAGATTGTAAAATTGGTCCCTAACTGCGTTACTTCTCAGATTTAGTTTCATGTCCGGTTCTTTCAGGTATCCGGATAAAATATTCCTGCTAAAGAAGGATTGCAGAGTTTTTGCGTAGCCGTATTGAGGATTCAAGAACTAAACGGTCGATGTTTCCGACACCGGAAGTGTTAACATAGCGTAGATTAAATTACAGGCAAACGGCTGATTCAAGCATTTGCCCGGTATAATGCAAACGGAGGATGTTTTATTTAGTTTAGTCCAACGAGCGATAGCGAGTCGGACAGCAAGCGTCTGCCCGGCATAATTTAAATCAAATTTTCTGAAACAACAGTTTAGTCAAGTCATACATTTGACCTGTAGTTCTTTATGTGCAGGAGAGCTCTTTACCAAATTTCTTTACAAACATGTGTCGCAGTTGCGGGGAGATCAAATAATGTTAAGTTCACAAAGTTGGTTTGTTATGAATCAGTTTTATGTAGATTATGATTTATTATACAAACTATTAGAGACCATTGGCAATTTATTTACGGATCATTTACAATAGTTTATGGATGATATGCACATATGTTAGTGCAGAAATGTAAAATTCAGTGGATAAATTTTGCAAGTTTAAGGAAAGTTATTGAACCTTTTGAAACAATGATTTTTAATAATTTTTTACTAAAATTTTTTAAAAAATACAAAAAATTAAAGTTTAAGGGGCATTTTTTCTTTTTTTTTTTGGTTTTTCCACCTTTTTGGCAACAAGCTGTTTTTTTAAAACATTTTTCATTTTTCACCGCATTTTTTCCTTTTTAAAGGGGCAAACAAAGGGGTCCCTTTTTTTTACGTCCCCGGTTCTTTTACCCAAATTTTTTTGGAAACCTCTTTTTTTTACAGCAATATTTAAGCCGCATATATAAAGGAACGGACATGTTAATAAATTTGAGCAGTCAAGAATCGAATTTCCTGTAGTTAAAATTAAAAAAACTTTAATCCCAAAATTGGAATAATTCCGGAATAATTTATGGATCATATATATTATTTTAAATACACAAAATTGATTCGCTTTGGACCATATATAGAAGTTTATGGTTCATTTTCAAACCTATTATGGATCATTGGCGATTTATTTATGGAATATTATATATTTTAGTTCGCAAACGTTACATTCTAAGGATCAATTTTACAAGTTTAAGGAATGATATTGAACCTTTTATAGAACATTTGCAATATGTTTATGGGTAATCCGTACAATTTTATCGATCATACCCTAGATATATAACGGTACATTTTCAACATTTTATTGCTTAAACTTACATAAACGATGGATCACATTGCTGTATTTTATGGATCAATTTCATTTTTTAAAGATTTTCATCAGAGCCTTATGGGTCATACATACGTTTTTTTTTTTTTTTTTTTTTTTATTTAACGTCGGCCTATTTCCTCAGATGGTGACAATCACCGACGCCAGGAAGACGACTCCACCACCTGGACCCTACCTAACGACTCATGAATATGAGCCGGGACCAACGGCTTTACTTCCCTTCCGAAGGAAGACGTGACCAGATTTTTTTGCCTCAGAAAAATCACCGACGTCGACTGGGATTGAACCCAGACCCACTGGGGTGCCTAGTAGCAGTCACGCTTACCACTACACCACCGACGCCGGCGATACGTTTTTTTATGGAACGAATTTCAATTTTTCATGGATCATTTCTTCAGTTTAATGGTGCAAACTTAGGGTTGCCCTAGGCAGCCTAGCAATCAGAGCCAGCTGGTAATAAAGTGCAATAACAAGAACATAAATGAACTGCTTCAACAGAAGAACGAGAAAAAGGCTTAAAGTGAAGCTTACCCTCTAAAATCCGTCCTTTTTAGAATGAACAATTCGATTTTCCAAGCTAAGGGACTGTTCATAAACCACGTAGACTTTTCTGGGGGAGGGGTGGGGGTTCTGACCAAAGTCCACGCTCCATACAAATTTTCAAAAAATTGTATGGAGAAAAATCGACGAGGGGAGAGGGCGGGGGTCTGAGATTTTCAAAAATGAGTCTACGTGGTTTATGAACATTCCCTAAAGAGTAATAATGTAAAACCCGGTCGATGGTCTTTGGCAAAAATATATTTAAGGATGCTGGACTACATCAAATAGAACATACAATTGAGTTATATTTATCTATGAGTCACAAAGTATTTACGTGCAATAAGGATCACTCGAAATATTCATTATTTTTTAAGAGTGCAGACAACCCATCTTTCATGGAGACCAGGCAACCCAGCGGCGGTCAGGCAACGGCAGAAACCGGAGACAGCGGATCCGATAAAGGCAAGGAAGGTGTTGAATCTGTTCAAGCGTCGATCGAACTTCCGCGATGTGACGAAGAAGGCGGAGGTTTCCATCTGGTTTGACGAAAAACAAAACGATCAAACGTGCCGGCCTCTACGTCTACAAGGTTAGGAAGGCACCAAACTGGAACAACAAACAAAACACGGTAGCCAGAACCCACGCCAGAAAGCTGTAAAGAGAATGTCGCTATGGACGACGAAACTTACATCAAGGCGGACATAAAGCAATTGCCGGGGCAGGAGTTTTATGTTGCCACATCACGATTGGCCGTTCCTGGGGAGGTAAGGAAAAAGAAAGTGAACAAATTTGCCAAAAATTTCTTGGCTTTGAAGGCCATCTGTGAGTGTGGAGAGATGATCCAGCCATGCATCACGACGGGTACCATGAATGGGCAAATCTACCGAGACGAGTGCCTCCAGAAGCACCTGCTGGTCTCACGGAAGCGAGACGCTATTTTGACCGGATTTGGCATCCTGTCATTACGCGCGTATGTTCCAAAGGCTTCCCACCACCCAGAATGCCACAAGTACCGGAGCACTCCCAAGTAAGTGGTGCTCAATAAGGAAAACCAAACCCGCGTAAAACATAAAATTATCCGAAAACAACAGGGTTCCAAAAAAAAGGTGAATAAAGTAACAAAAAAAAGTCGCCCCCCTGGTGTTTTAAACCTTAAAAGTGGGTATCAAGGGCAAATTCGGTCATGGAAAAGAGATCCAATAAACCAATTATTGGCGACCATTTTTTTGTAAATAAGAGTTGTGTCTCTAATTTTTTTTTCGGGGTGTAAAATAAAAAGGTTTGTTTTGGTTAATAAACTTGGAAAAGTGTAAATTTGGGTCTTACTAGCCGGTTCGTTTGAGTGGAAAAAAAAAAACTAGTTTTTAAAGAACTTTCCTAAATTTTTAATATTAAAAAAATAACTACCAAGACACAACAACAGGCCCCCCGACTAGCGTGTATTTTAATAACAATAACAAATAAAAAATTAAATTTTATATTTAGTACTAGTTCTTAAGAACGAGGGTGTCTATGAATAAGAAAGAAACCTTTTCCTATTAGGATAACGAAATAAAACAAAAAAAAAAAGCAAGTCATACTATGGTCTAATTGTCACTAGGTACAATTCCACTACGACCCCAGTTGACTTCGACGTAATTCACAACTCGATCAAACCCCAGTTAGCAGAAAGGCCAAGAGCCAGTTCCACGGAGAGAGGGGTGCCACAAATAACATAGCCAAATTAACTCTCACATATAAATGTTTCGTGAAGATTGCCGAACAGTTCGGTAAAGATCCGTCACGGTCCGTGACAGGTGATCACAAAGCTGCGCAAGGAAGGTATAAATGTATAAAAAAAGTGTGTATAACTGAGTTCTAGACCGTATCTTTTTAAATCTCCGGTGCTCTAAAAGCTGTCATGGCTAGAAACTAAGAACGACGTCCCGATCCGAAGTTTCATCAAGATTCATACACATGTCCAAAAGCTTTCGAACGTGGAACGGAATGATCGCAAAAGTTCTCAAATTTCCAAAATCGACTGTAAATACCGTGCTTAAACGTTACCGGGAAACACTAACGTTGGATCGAGCAAAACAAAACAAGCGTAGAAGTGGAACATACGACCGGAAACTACGAGCGAAGATAATCAGGGCAGTCCAAAAGAATCCTGGGATCTCCGGGCGTGATTTGGCGAAAAAGTTCACTGCGTCGCACAGTACAGTTCGGCGAATCTGTATGCGAGAAGGATTTCGGTCGTACCATGCCAGCAAACATCCCAACAGGACGCTGAAACAAAACCTGGTTGCCAAAACCCGTGCAAGGAAGTTGTACGAGCAAGTACTGACCAAGTACAACGGATGTATTTTGATGGACGATGAAACTTACGTGAAAATGGACTTTGGACAAATCCCGGGTCAAAAATTTTACCTTGCTAAACGTAAGGGGGATGCACCGGGTAAGTTCAAATATGTCTTTGCAGATAAATTCGCTCGCAAGTTGATGATTTGGCAAGGTATCTGCAGTTGTGGAAGAAAAACAAAGGTTTTCATCACTGGAGCGACTATGAATGGACAAGTTTACAAAGAGGAGTGTCTTCAGAAAAGAATTTTGCCATTCATTCAATCGCACGAAGGTCCCGTGAAGTTCTGGCCCGACTTAGCCAGCTGCCATTACAGCCGTGAAGTCATAGAATGGTATAAGCAGAATAATGTCGATTTTATTGAGAAAAGTATCAATCCACCAAATTGTCCAGATTTTCGTCCCATCGAAAAATTTTGGGCAATTATCAAGCGTAAATTACAACATCAGCTCATCTATAAAGAAACGCTGTACTAACAGAGATGTGACCTGGTGGAATGAAAGGTTGGAAAAGCTTTGGAAAAATATAAATTAAAATTTAATCGAGCAAAAGCAACTTCAAATTGTCTCAATACAGAGAGGCTCTTTCGGAATATAACAAAGAAATAAAAAATCTCCAAACGTAAAAATTGGATCCACACATGTAAAAACATTGAAAGCACACCTGTTACTGCAAGACTTCAAAAAGTTCTATCAAAAGATCATACAAATGGTCTGGGATCACTTAAAAAGACAGATGGTTCCTTTACTTTGACTGATAAGGAAACCTTAGAAGTGACACAAACTAACTTTCCACGTTCCTCTCGTATGACAGAGCTCTGAATCATATTTAAATAATGAAGCTAGGGATATGGGCTCTTTAGACGTATCAGGAATGTCCAACAAGCTGTAAACTTAATAATTATCGTGTTTACAAGCTCAAAATTTGAATGGGCAATAGACTCCTTTGAACCATTCAAATTCCCTGGTTTGGCTGGAGTTTATTCAGTGCTAATTCAGAAGTGTAACAATATAGTACTTCTATTTTAGATCAACTATTTAAAGCAAGTTATTTTGCTTAAATACATTCCTAATACTTGGTGACAAGTTCGAGTAGTATTTATACAAAAGGCTAGTAAAAAAGATAAGACCACTTAGTCTGTCCTCATTTTTTTTGAAATTAATGGAGAAACTAATTGATGAATACGTTAAATCTGGAATACTCCATGAAACACCTTTGAACAAACCGCCAATTTGAGAAATCACATGATGCCAAAGAAGTGCTAGTGGCAGCTTTTCTTGTAAGATGACAGATAAGATGGACAGCAGTGCTGTGCAAGAAATGTTCGGGGGGTTGGGGAATTCAGCGAAATTTTCGAAAATTCATCCGAAAAGCTGACGGTTAATTTTTCTTGTATTAACGTGGACTACGTTTCTCTTTTCTATACCGGGTGTCATTTCAAAAATTTGACAAAGAGGCTTTCCCAAAAGTGCAAGATTTTTGAACGCAAATAACTCTCGTTCGACTGAACAGAATGACTTCATTTAAACGCCTTTTGATCAGAAAAAAAATCAAAAAAAAATTGTTTGCATTGAAATTTGAAAAAAGTTCTATTAGTATAAGCAGTTCAATTACTCGATTGAAAATGTCCTACTTTTGCTGCCACACAAATTTGCATACAAACAGGTTGAAAAATTTGTTTTCCCTAACACGGTCGTAGATAAAGGGGTAGCAAATGTCTTCTTCTTCTTCAAAATAACTTTGTTTGGTCGTCGATGTCTGATTTTTCAATTGTGGCCCGTCCCCTATTATTGAATTTGCTTCGTTCTGTGTTTTCGTGACTCCCTTGTTTCTTGGCTATGTTATTAACGCTAGTTTATATCGTGCCATATGGATCAAATTGATTCAGTGTATGGCAGCATCTCTAAGCTGCTGGTTTGTACGAGGTTTTGTCGGACTGCCACAGTCCGCCCGGTTGTGGTATAGAAGACAGAGCAATGTCGAATTACCACTGCAAAGATTGTAATTTAGGGCCACGACAAACCGCAAGGGTAGGACACGATGTTTCTACAACAAACAATTCACAGTCATCCCCAGTTTTTTGCCGGCGGTAACCCAATCCCCCCCCAAGTGTAAAAAATAACATCCCGTAAGAAAATATCCCATTTTGGCGTTCTGTTGCCCAAGTACACAGGAAATAGGAATCAATTTCTAATGCGTGAGTCGTGGCCACCGTCCTTTTCAGGACGATCAATTAAATTTACAATAAAAGTGTTGGAATTTAAGTGAAATTTTCATGATTTAGCCGAAACAACCATGTCATCAAAAACTGCATTTGA
Organism: Aedes koreicus; assembly: GCA_024533555.2. Taxonomy (NCBI): domain Eukaryota; kingdom Metazoa; phylum Arthropoda; class Insecta; order Diptera; family Culicidae; genus Aedes; species Aedes koreicus. Next base: position 190,993 of record JAHHFK020004600.1, on the reverse strand, counting down.
ATAGTTTGAGGCATTTAATCGATAGTGGTATGTTTGACACAGAGTTTTCATAAGAGCCTAGCTGAAAAACGTAAACAATCGCTTTTTCCGATTTCTCGACATTGAGAACTTATTAATCCACCAGGATCATTTCGAAGAGGAAGAGTCCGGATAGGGGAAGAGTTGAATTACATATTACACTTCGTGTCACGAGATATTTACGAAGAAGAAGAAATGGGAGCATGAGGCAGTACAGACTACGAAAGAAACTTACGAAGGATACTAATGGCGCCAGTGCTGATGCTGGCTCGGGTATTAGTTCATTACTATTAGTAACAAATTAAAAATAACAACACGCTGTTATTATTTAGACAGTTCGAAGAGTTGGATTTTAAGATTTATTCGATTATACAACCACATGTAAACTCACATACTGAAATTAAATCATTTCAATATTAACCAACCATATGTGTAAATTAGATGATACCATTATTACTATACACCTACGCGGTCCTACGTGAACCTCGCGGTTATATCCTTGATATAACCTACCTCTAATTTTTTTTTTTTTTTTTTTTTTTTGTTTTTTTCTCTCAAATCCAAAAAAAAAAAAACTTTAGTCAGCATCACTCCAAGCTAGAATCTATTGCGAAAATAGCAGTTCATTTAGTGCAATTAAGCTAAAGAATACTGTTTTGCACGCGAAGGCAAATGAACAAAATTTCATTTTATTTTGTCGGCGATCCAAACTTCAGCGGACTGCTGTGGTGGTCTACTCCTTAGAGAAAATTTAACGGTGATTTTTTGTTGTAATAGCTTTCACCCCGTGGGAAAATTATGGCGCACATCGCGCCAATCCTTCTCCGTTCTGTTACTCTATCACTTTCTCATTCCTTTTCCCTTTTGAGGAAGGGCATGGATTAGACCACTCACAACAAAGGCAACATAAAATTTAAGCTTCCCAATCGCTTCGCTAATCCTGTAGGAGAAACTTCTCCCATCGCTACCCATCTCCCCGGTTCTCATCGTTATTGATTGCAACCATTTCATCCTCAGTCAGGATCGACTACGGAGAGAGAAAAAAAAAAAATTTTTACGATTATTTGCATCATCCCCATCCCTAGCTATCGAATGATGCAGCTTTTCGATATCTTGTTAAAGTTCCTCGCGCATCTCGAAATGATGACCGCGTATTTATGGCCGTTTCGTTTTCGAGGTGAAAATGGGAACGATTCCCTGAGCTGCAATAATAAGCTCGGTCGGTTGGTCGATAGGTGGCTCTGGTCTTGGTTCATCATCATCTTCAGTATCTTAGTTTGTGGCAACAAAATAGTTGTTTATTATTATCGTTATCGATTGCAAACTTTATCATCTCTACCGTTGGCTGCCACAAACCAATGAACGAATAATGGCCGTTTTAGGAATTATATAAGATATCTATCCAGAACTGCTAAGGTACAGCTTAAATTTCAATTGACCTCAGCTACTATGTGCTTTTCTAGCTGGCAACAATCCGAAAAAAAGCCATGCGAAATAAATTCATACCAACGCTCAACTCGAAAACCCTGATTTGGTAGCGCGCTAATGTCGGCTCGTTAATTCGCATGTTTGCTTTGGTCTAATGGACTGAAAATTAATTCCAGTTTAATTTTTTACAGCACACAGCAGCAGTCAAAAGCCTTCGAAATCTCCTCTCGATCGATCAATACTTTGAAACACAACCATTGAATTGGAATCAGCTAAATCCACTAAACAACAACCGGATCGGGAATATAGGTAATCTCTCCCATCTCTTCTCAAGTAGAATATGATCCATGATTGGTTGTTGTTTGTTTTCGTTCGACGATTTGTTTGACAATCAGTTCTGAAGGCTGCGGGCATCCGTGCAGCACTGGATGACGACAGCAAACCAGTTCCTACTGGACCCGACGTGAGATTCGACCTCGAAGTCACGTGTTCCATCAGCGACCTACATTTACATTATACATTACTTCTTCAATCAAGTTGAATGGATCGATGGATGGGATGAGGATGTGTGGAATATTCCACAATATTTTAAAAGACATATTTTTCCCATCCCATCCGCCCGAGGTAATGTGTCCAAATAATAAACAAAAACAACAGATGCAACAAATAACCGCAGCAAACAGTAAGCGTGGCAAGTTCCATATGTACAATCGAAATGTTTTCCACACCTTGTTGTTTCCCCACATCTGTCAATCATCTGTCACCATGTGTTTGGGATGCGTCGTAATTGAACCGAGGGGAGAATATAGACACGCACTTTTCCGAACATTAATCCATCTTAGAGCAATATTGTTTTCCCGGTGGTCGCGTGGCTCAACCTAAAACTTCCAACAGCAGACGTTTGGCAAATTCGAAGCGATGCTTCGCGATGTATTGACAAATTTATGATGCAATTCAAATAAGAATGTCGTTGTTAATGTTTTTAAAATCCTCCCAAATTTACAGTCAATTACATGTCGATCTAGACACAAATAACCCCTTCTACCGCATCACCCCTATTCAAACGTAGAGTTCGTTAGAACTGTTTGTCAGTCGGAGTGTATTGAAATTTACGCTGTGGGTAAAATGAATACACTTTCAAATGGAGATGATAAAACGGAGTAAATGGCAATCTTTCTCCCGCCCCCTCATGACTCATCTTTCTTTGGAAAACAAGTTCCGAAAGCCAACAAGGGACTGCGCAACAATATCTTTTCTCTAGTGGTGATTTGTTACGGTTCCTTAGTCAGATTGGAGCATTTTCCGATCTCACTGAAGCACCTCGAAAGGACAGTAAAAAGGTCGTAGTACCGATTTTTTTTTTTGTATGAATCATCTCTCTCCTGAATTACTAGCGAAAAAAAAAGCTCACCGGGAATACGACTGGTCATTTGTTCCGGAGCTTAGAGATAATTGCCGGTTTTGTATGGTGCCTTCATAAGTATAATAATTTGCGAAAGTTATTATTTCCATGTCGATGGAAAAATTATTCATTACCGGAGCAACGATACTATCATAATATTTTGACCTACGCTAACGAAAATCTGATTGTGCAAACCAGCACAACCGAGGTATCGGGAAATATCCAGCTTCAAAAGGTTAAATCCCTTATCAGAGCAAGGAATCAAATTAGCAACCGACCGGACAACGACATTGACCCATTTCAAATAGCCCAACGAACATTCACGCAACCTCCGCACCAGGATTCTAAGCTTATCACACGCAGGCTGTGAAATAACCTACATTTGATTCCTGACACGGTCCGGTCGGTCTGGGAATTGGAAGAGGGTCGTATCACAGCATGATACGAGTTACATGATTTCGTATCGTTGAGCCACATTTTGCCGTAAACCGTGAGGAAATCATAGAATCGTCATCACATATGACAAGTAGGACAGACTTCGCCATCGAATTAATGATCCATCCAATCTGTCGGTCGGCGTCACTTTTGACTCACACGCTCACCGTCGTTTGTTATTGTTTGCCGGTTCCATATTTCACGCATGCTGCCAAACAGCGGCTCACGTAACACACTGACGGGACTGAAGCTGCAGTTGTCTGATAAATCTTCCCAACAATATATACGTATTAAGCATTAAGTACACGTGGGAACGGAACGGATATTTGACAGCGAACGAACGCGCGGAATATGCGAACAAGATATATGGAAACATGCTCCACTTACCTGATGACGTAGTTGACGCAAACGATGCTGTGAGGCTTCTGCTTATCGTAGATGAGCGTCGCCTGCGTCACTACCCAGGCGTAACCGCCGGTACGGGCCAGGAACCGGTACCGGGCCGTTTCGCTCTGGCCCTTGCTGATGACTGTAAAGGAAGAAAGAAAACAAAAGGAACGTGATTAGAATTCAGGAAACAGGTGTCGCTTATGACGAGGTGGGAAGGGAACTCCGGTGTTTTGATAAAGGGAAAACTCGGAAAGTACTTCTGCCCCGCATTAAGACTGAAGCAGTCATAATCGCGATTAGCGAACTAATCTTTCTCAAATCATCTGGAAATGGCGTGAGCTTCACAGTGGCTTTCGTTGTTAAATTTGCTTAATGGATATCAATGAACGTTTTTTGGGAGACTGCTGGCTAAGAAACATTCGCCCGTTGAAGCTTTCCTCGCAGGTTTGGAAAAAACATTTACTAAGAACGAGACTTCCCTAATAAATTTTGGATGGTTACTTTTCTTAACGACCTATTTGGGGTATCATCCAAACCATTACAGAAATGGTGGGAGGATTTGTGATATCGTTCGTTTAAGGTAATTTTCTATAAGGGTTGGCAAACCCAGAATTGAATGAAAAACTAATCATCTCCGCAATGATTGACTGAAACTTTCTTTCTTGAGCAAAGTCGTCCATCTCATAAAAATCTAAACATGGCAATTTTGAAACTTTACAACAAAGCTACATCCAATCGAGTTTTTTTTTTTTATTTCCTTGATTATCGAGATTTTCAGCCCTGGGCGGGTTCATCTCCCGTCGTAGTCTCTCAAATACCTTTCGAGTATTTTCGTAACTTTTCCGAGGGTGAGATTAGAACTCATGACTTTGGCGTGAGAGGTATGCATGTTAACCACTACGCCGGGTCGCCTCCTACATCCAATCGATATTACGTTCAATTCTACGTAGTCGCAATAAAAATGAGAATTCAATAAAATTTTCCTCGTTTCCTCTAAGGGATTCTGTGCAAGATGCGGTCGGTTTTGGAACCCCACCAGAACAAAAAAATAAAAAAATTTTTACCTAACACAGGGTTTTTCCCCCCATTCCAAAAACCCGGACCAAAAAAACCCCACAGAAAAAAAAACCAATTACTTCCACTTTTCCCAACCCCAAAAAAACATCTTTAAAAAGGTTACAACCCATTTCCACCCAAAATTTCAAAACCAAAAATTTCCCCCCACATAGAGGCCTCGGGACCAATTATTCCAAACCAAAAAAATGAAAGGGAAAAACCAAACCCCAAAAACCAAAACAAAACAATAGATAGTATACGAGCACGATCGGTCGCATACTCTTTTACCAGTCAAGGGGGTTTCCTCCCCTTACCTACCCAGCATCTGGGGTAGCTTGGTAAAAGATTATGCTTCCGATTGTATACTACCTTCATATGCTCTCCGCTCGTTTTCAACTTGTATCTTTCAATTTTCATAACCTGCCGTTACTCTAAACGGAACTATCAATGCTTTCTCTTCAATTCTTTTAGTTCTAGCAATAGATTACTGTCCACTCCTAGAGCCTCTCATGTTGATGGGAAATTATCTGCTTCTGACAAATTTCATCATTAGATATCGTTACCCCCCTCGTCGGAATACAAAACAAAAAAAAAAAAAATTTTTTTTTTTTTAAAAATAAAAAATAAAAAAAAAAAATTATAATTTAAAATTTTAAATAAAACAAAGCTTTTTTTTCTTTGTTTTTTTTTTTAAATTTCCACCGCCATTTTCCCATACATAAAATTGTAATTTCTATTAACCCCGAGACCGCCGAGAGGAATCCGCTCCACCCCCTAATTTTTAGTACAACTAATATAGATAAAAAAAAAAAAAAGACTCTGTAGTAAAGATTTGATTGAGCTGGCCCAAAAAAAAAAAAAAAAAAAAAAAAAAAAAAAAAAAAACAAAAATCCAAGTATCAAAATATAATTATTCGGGCTAGTTATATCCGTAAGGCTAGAGCCATTTAATATCTGGACGCACTGTTTATTTTACTGTAGCACTCCTAGTGATCGGATCTGAAATGTTTTGACAGCAGTTTGTTTTGAGTTTTGAGTGCTGAAAAGTTCGTCACGATTCATTTTGTTTGAAAGAAGAAGTACTTGATGGAAGCCGCGAACAAAAAAATAATTTTGGACACCCACTTCAGCAAGCGCAAGTTGAACTAAGGATCGAAACTTGCAAGGTGTTGAGAACGATTAGGGCAATCCCAGGGCTGTCAGATTGTGATATCGCCAAGAAATTCAATGCCAGCCAAAGCACCGTCAGATTTGTTTTGGGTCAAGAAGCATTCAAACATGAAACTGAATCTAGTGAATCTAGTGGCCAAAAGACGGGCCCGGAAGTTGAACAATGAGGTTCTTACGAAACACGAAGAATGCATACTTATGGACTATAAATCGTACGTGAAGATGGATTATGAGCAACTACCCGGACATAACTTCTACAAAGCCACTAGTCCCACAAGATTAAAAAAATAAACAAAAAAAAAATAAAATATCCTAGGAAGTTATATAGCCGCGCGCAAAAAACCCCCGTTTCCCCGACACACAAAACAATACACACCACAAAATACAAACAAGAGAGCCCCAAAAAACCTATCCTTCCCCACATTAAAACTTACAAAACACCCATAAACTTTTGGCTTTATTTGGCAAGCTTCCACTACAGCGCGCTGTAGCGGATAAGTAAGGTCTGTATCCGCAATCATCCGGACACCTCAAAACATGAATAGAACATAAATTTCGCATTATATTTTCGTCGTAGTTGTTTATTCCAGATTCATGGGATGTGTTTTAACAATTCGTGAAGACAAAACATAGTTTGTTTCGAACTTTGTGCTTAACTCCGTCCATTAAGTTTTGTACAGACTCTTCAGAAATCGTAGAAGCCGTCTTTGTCCAAATTTGCTGGAAGAGTTTGATGTCTTTGATTCCTTGCTTCTTTCCAGAAAGCTTCCGCTTCATCAGAGCCCAATATCTCTCGATTGGTCGTAGCTCTGGGCAATTTGGCGGGTTTGAGGTTTTTGGTACAATGTTCACTTGATTTGCTTGGTACCACTCCATCACAGTTTTAGCATAGTGGCATGATGCCAAATCGGGCCAGAACAAAGGTTTTTCTTTAGCATTTTTGATGAAGGGTAGCAATCGCTTCTGCAGACACTCTTTCTGATAGATCTCCTCGTTGATTGTGCCTGTAGTGACGAAAGATTTACTCTTTTTGCCACACGTGCAAATTGCTTGCCACACAAGGTATTTTTTGGGAAATTTTGATGCCTCCTTCGTTCTGAAATGCTCAGCTGTAGTATTTCTGGCCATAGCAGAATAAAAAGCTAGCCCTGGAAGCTGCTTGAAATCCTCCAGGACATAAGTTTCATCGTCCATAACAACGTATGAAAACTTCGTCATATATTCGCAGTACAAACGTCGAGCACGTGATTTTGCTGCCAAGTTCTGTTTGTCGTTGCGATTTGGAACTGTTTTTACTTTATACGACTTAAGTCCCAAACGTTGTTTTAATTTTTGGACAAAACCAGGCGACACCCCTATTTTACGAGCCACCGTTCCAACAGAGAGATACGAGTTTTCCTTCAATATTCTCCTCGCATTTCGGTCCATGACAGGATCAGCACGTCCAATGTTTTTATCACTTCTCGGTTTCCTCTTCACCGTCAAACGTTCCGGAAATGATTTGAGCACATCGTGAACAGTGGATTTAGGCAAATCCAATGTTTTTGCAAGGTCCCGTATTGACAAGTCAGGATTAGCCGTACGCCCGTACAAAATTCGCTCGCGCACTTGTTTTTCTTTCGTCGCCATCTTGAATACTAAACATGAAATGTAAACATCAGTCATAGTCTTTTTAATCATAGACTCTCAGCTATACCACAGTGATATTTTTCATACCTACGTGCAATATTTCAAAAGTTACAATGATTTGAGCCCTTGCGCTGAACAGGCCGGCTTGACGTATAGCAAAGGGCTCAGTAGGGATTCTTGGTCAAGACCTGAAGCTAAGGGTCAGTTCCATTGTGGAAATATCACATCAAGTAGTTTTTCCACATGCTACAGCGGATCGTGTGCCTGGAGGTCACATTGAAAATTTTGCAGGGCGCTTTGGGATCATCTTTGCCTTAGATCCACCCTAATAACTTGGAAGGACATTACGGGAAATAGAGGCAAAATATTTTTTTTATCTTTTGTTGATGTGATGGTATATTTTTGCATATAAATTGGTTTCAGGTTATCGAAATTTGGGATGTACTGTCTTGTGCATGATGTATTTCAGGTATTGTAAAATAAATTTGAAATTTCAAATTCATTTTTTTTCTCATGGCTGGCATACATTGTCTAACTTTTTGGTTCATAATAGATGCGCAAGTTTGTCTGCAATTGCAACGAAACAGCAGTCGGAACAAATGTAATTTTCAGTTCATATTATAATATCCCTCCACTATGTATATTATCTTATATGACATTGTTTATTCATTACCACTACCATTCATCTTTATCATCATCATTACCATTTTTATCATTACTTGTGTTTTTGTGATTTATATATTAACATGAAAATAATTTTAATATGTTTACCCAATAGGTTAATATTATTCCTGATATATCCAATTATCTTTTTGATCCTGTCTTCTCTTTTCATGATTTAGAAGTATCTAGTGCCTTGAATACATGAAGCTGCAACGGAATCTGTGGCTTTTGCACTTATTACTGAATGTATTTTTCCGGTTTGCAAATGGACCTTTGACCAAATCTGAGCTGATCTGATTCATGCAGCGCTGTGTGCCAGTTGGCTAGTGTCTTATTTTACAGTTCAATCTTTGTCATTACCTTCTCATAACTCACAATATCATTATATATTAATGCATTGCTTCATAGAATTTACTTCTTAGACTATTTAAACATTACTTATTTCATGTCCAGTTGTCTTTAATTCTCTTCCAATTCTCTTCCAAGAAAATCTTCCCTGTTTTGCAATAACTATAAGGCCAGCAAAAATAAAAGCGGATTGCTGTTGTAAAATCATCATCAAGCAGCAAATATTGACCTTGGCTACAATAAAATAAAATGTTAATATAAATGTTAGTTTTATAAAATTTTAATAGATTTAACAAACTTTTTCAGGATACCTCAAATCAAGATTTTGGTGAATTGCTTATCGCACTTATCGCTGAAAACGAAAGAAAACGTGCTTTAGCGCGGAGCCACAGAACTCTACACTTTAACACTTTACAACATTTCTTGCATTTCAGGATCAACCGAATGAAGCTCATATATGTATAATAGATACAAATGCTTGTAGTATTTTTCATTTACATAAATATATACACTATTATATAAATATTTCATGGGAATGGGAGGGACCATCGGGGCACCTGATTGAAGCACTCTGGATGGGGAGAGTGGCAATGCCAACTCTCCGTTGTTAACAGGGAGAAGAGCCCGCCCATAGGGGCATCCTCATGTTAGATAGCTCGCTCTTATGACCAATTGTTCAATCTTGTTTCCCACAAAATGACATCCCCCCCCCCCCCCCCCCTCCCCTCACCAACATATTAGATACCACTCACCAACGAGCCCCCCCCCCCCCCGCCCCCCAAACACAACCACAAAACAACATTATTTTAACCCAACACTCATTTTTATTCACTTACCGTTTACATTACTCTTTTTTTTTTTCCCCCCACCACCCCCCACCTCCCCCACCCCCCCCCCCCCCTTCTTGTTCCCCGCCCTCCCCGCCCTCCGCACAAAAATAAAACACAACCCCCTCCCCCCCCCCCTTTCAACCAGCAGCCCGACTTCCCTTTTGCCACTCTCGCACGCACGCTTCGGGTTTCGCTCCATCATCCTCAGCATACATTTCGCACGCCGTCAGATCCTGGTTTCCGATCAACAGTCAACCGATCCCGGACGCGTTTCAAAAGGCTTCTAATTGTCGAACGAGGAACTTTGAGGGGGTTTGCTTTGTCATAATGCGACGGAGACGGATTTTCCGCACTTTTATGCAATTTTTTTTCACGCACTTGTTGTACTTACGACTCTATTTTCCAAACAATGTTTGAATCTCCTTCGGTTTTTGTTGTTTATATATAGAAAGATTGCATCACTATCCAAGGTGAATCCAAATCTTATGTATCCTACCAACTAGCCAACCATTCTTTCTGTGATAATTCTGAAGATTCAGAGTCTCTAGTAGCAACGGAAGTCTAACTAACCAACCTTCCCTTCCCGATGAACCGTGCGGACATGACCGGTGTCGTTATTGGCCATATGAAGTACAGCAGCTTCTAAACGTGTACATAGAGAGCGGTTTGCAAGCCCCAGGCTCTATTTATGATCCATGTGCAAATTAAAGGGTGAATACGAAATTATTTCAACACTTACAGCTGGCTGTAACTTTTTCCCACCGGACAGAAATTAATTTCACAATTTTTCTTTGAAGTGTATTGTTTATATCCTGCGAATTGCGTAGTTGTTTGGTTTGTTGCGGCAAAGATGGAAGTGTGTCAAGTGGAGACGCGTGAAAAACTATAGCACGCTGTGGAGACGCGTGACAAAACTTTGTACGCTCAACATTGTAAATCCGGAGCGGCCCCATCGTGCTTTGGAAAAAATGCTGCAAATCTGTAATTCAACTATCTCAAGAGTACTAAAAATGTTCAACGACCAGTTGAATTTGAATAACAAGCGCGGAGCAGGATGGAAACCGGAAGCGGAAGAGGGAAAGATTAAGGGTAATTTTAGCCGAAATCCCAACATTACAACACGTGATGTTGCCAAAAAGTCGGTGTTTCGCAAAGCTCAACACTTCCCAAACTGCGATGAACGGCAACAAACTGTTGCTGTGCACCAGACCCGTGGTAGGAAGCTCTACACGGATATGTTGGCCAGATACAGTTACTGTGTGATGGGTGACGAAGCATACGTCAAAACAGATCTCCAACAAATGCCAGGGCTTTTTCATCGGAAAAGATAAATTCAAAGTAGATGATCGTTTCCGAAAGCAGAAAATTCGAATTTCGCATAGAAATACCTCATTCAGGCTAAACGCATCTGTAGAAAGCGAAGTGAAATTTTCGTCACAACAGGCAGCATCAATGGGGAAATTTACAAGACTGAATGCCTCCAAAAACGTATTTTGGAATTCTTTGAGCAGCATAATGAAAAAACACTATTTTCACCGGATTTAGATTCATGCCACTTATCTAAAAGCGTGCTGGTATGGTATGAGACTAATTCGGTACATTTTGTCACCAAGGACATGAATCCTCCGAACTGCCCAAAACTCAATCGAAAATTATTTGGCCATGATGAAACGGGAACTCAGAAAGACTGAGGAAAAAGTGAAGGATGCAAATTACATGCGTAGGAAGTGGATTAAACATTAAAAAAGGTACCGGATACGACTGTACGAATTCTTGGCGTGGATGGCGTGAAGATAAAATGTCGAGAATTTTACCAAACAACATCCAATAATTGATCCAATATATGCAAACTGAGCTTAATAAATGCATAAACTGCCCTGCAAATTTGGTTTTTAACAGATCAATACATGAGATATTATAGTAAAAAAAAACGGTGTTACAATAACTTCGTGGTCGCTCTCTAGCTGGTTCAGGTCAATCACAAAGAAGAAACTACCGTCGTCTCATTCTCATAATAATGCGATCACAGTCTTTCTTTGTTTTTTTAAAATTTTTTTTTCAATGTTCCTCCTTAACAGCTGCGTCTCATGCTCAAGGTCACAAATTTCCTAGGAGTCGAAAAAAAAAAGTTAAAATTAGAAAAAAAAAAAAAAAAAAAAAAAAAAAAAAATTGCCATTTTGAAATTCCACATGGCAGTCATCGTTTCGAGAAAAAAATCAGGAATGTTCTGGAATATGGGTTATCTAGAAATAAGGACAAAATAAGGACAAAATTTCACTTCGCTTTCCACAGGGGCAGATGCGAAAAGATATTTACGCTGCGAATTTCGACATTTTCTCTTTTTTGAAACGATCATCCACTTTGAATTTATCTTTTCCGGTGAAAAACTCCTGTCCTGGCATTTGTTGAAGGTCAGCATTGACGTATGTTTCGTCATCCATCACACAACAACTGTGTATGGTTAACATCTCCGTGTAGAGCATCCTAGTACGGGTCTTGGCAACAGTATGATGCCGTTCATCGCGATTTGAGAAGTTTTGAACCTTGTATGCATGTGACCCAGCTCTCTCCTTGACTTTCTGGGCATAACTTTTTGGCAACATCATGTGTTGAAATGTTGCAATTTTGGGTGAAATTAGCCTTAAACTTTTCCTCCGTCTTCCTACATGCGGCTACCTGTGGCGCTTGCAATCTGAAGTCAACCGGTCGTTGAACCTTGACCTTACACTTGACAAGGTTGAATTTCAGATTTACAGCATTTTTTCCTAAAGCACGACGGGACAGCGCCGGATTTTCCATGTGAGCGAACAAAATTTTTTCACGCGTCTCCACTTGACTTACTTCCATCTTGGCCGCAACAAACCAAACAACTACGCAATTCAAAGGATGTAAACAATACACTTCAAAGAAGAACAGTGCCAAATTTGGTTAATTTCTGCCTAGTGGGAAAAAAGTTACAGCCAGTTGTAAGTGTTGCAATAATTTCGTGTTCGCCCTTTATTGTGGTTTTAAAGCATCCCCCAAGTCTAAAGCATGGCCTTCAGAACTTTAATAAAACCTTAATTGATACTGGAGCAGCTGTTGTTGGAAGGGCTGCCAAATTACTTTTAATTTTTGCTCAGTTTATTTGTAAATAGCCTAACTTGAAACTGCCCTCTACATTAATGAGAGAGGTTTCTTTTATTATTTTTTCCAAACGTAGCATCCAAATATTATGATCAGTTTAATGGACATACATACTCCGGAATTATTAGGTGCGCATCTAAGTTCTCGCTGTTTTTTGGTGAAAAAGGAACTTTATTTTGAAAACGAAGGTTACAAACGAATTATTCAAAGTATTGCCCATCACTAGCTACGACTTTTTCCCATCTTTCTGGTAGAACGTGAATACCATTTCGATAGAACTGTTCGTCTTTTGATGCTATCCAAGAATCAAGCCATTTTGAGATGTCATCATATGAGTGGAATTGCTGACCAGTGAGACCATGTGCCATCGAACGGAACAAGTAATAATCGGACGGTGCAATATCAGGAGAATATGGCGGGTGGGGTAGGACTTCCCATTTGAGCGTTTCCAAGTAGGTTTTCACGGGTTTCGCAACGTGAGGTCGAGCGTTGTCATGCTGAAGAATCACTTTTTCGTGTCTGTGCTCGTATTGTGGCCGTTTTTCGTGCAGTGCTTGGCTCAATCGCATCAATTGAGTTCGATACCGTTCCCCGGTAATGGTTTCGTTTGGTTTCAACAGCTCATAATAAATAACACCAACTTGGTCCCACCAAATATACAGCATAACCTTCGCAGCGTGAATATTCGGCCTAGCCGACGATGTTGAAGCATGCCCGGGCAGTCCCCATGAATGTTTCCGTTTTGGGTTACTGTAATGAATCCATTTTTCGTCACCCGTCACAAAGCGATGTAGAAAACTCTTCCTTTTTTGCCGCTGGAGCAGTTGTTCACAGAGGAAAAAACGACGCTCAACATCACTTGGCTTCAAATCGTAAGGAACCCAAGTTCCTTGCTTTTGAATCATTCCCAACGCATGCAATCGCTTAGAAACGGCTTGGCGGGAAACTCCTAATCCTGAACCAAGCTCTTCTTGCGTTTGTCACGGATCCTCATCGAGCAATGCCTCCAATTCAGAGTCTTCGAAGTTTTTTGGCCTTCCTTCACGCGGACGATCATCAACACTGAAATCACCGTTTTTGAAGCGACGAAACCAATCACGACACGTTGTTTCACTCAGAGCATCGCCGTAAACTTTTTGGAGCTCTCGATGTTCTTCAGCCGCCGTTTTCTCCGAATAAAAGAAGAAAATCAACACTTCCCGCAAATGACGATTATTTGGCACGAAATCAGACATCTTCAAGCAACCAAAATATATAACACTAAACCAAAATCACTGATTTGGCAAAGCGGTTTGTTTACCATATGTCTGAGCTTGGTTTATGACGCTTGAGATGTACAACATTCGACCAGCACTTACTACTGGCGCCAACTATTGCTAAACAGCGGGAACTTAGTTGCGCACCTAATATTAATTTTATACGAGACATTCATCTCTGACAATAATCTTAGAACTAGAAAGATTTCATACAAAATTATAGTTTTCAACTCATTCTATTGTTCTAAAAGACGCTTGCATATGTCGATTTTAAGGCACCGAGATTTAAATGAATTTTGCTAATGTGCAGATTAAATTGATCTAATCCGTATGGAATTCAAGATATGCAACATTCCAGTTAATTTGGAAAATCTTCGTAGGAGTAGAAGATTAGTTGTCTCATTTTTTTTACTCTATAAAACATCGGACAATTTAAGGTTTGTTTGAATTTATGTTTCAATTTGAATTGAAAGATATTTAATCTCATGTCAGAACCAGCTTAAATGATAGGGGTGTGTTAGAAAACGTAATTTGAGCATTTTAAGGCCAGCACATTTTTGAATAATCTTAAATTTATGGTTCGAAAATCTAACCTTGGAAAAATCAATAGGATATGTTTTTTTTTGTTTCTTGATTATCGAGATTTTCAGCCACGGGCTGGTTCATCTCCCGTCGTAGTCACTCAAATACCTCTTTTTGGTATTGTCATAACTTGTTCGGCGGTGAGATTCGAACTCGTGGCTTTGGCGTGAGAGGTATGGATGCTAACCACTACACCGGGGTAGCCCCCAATAGGATATGTTAAATGATGCTCTAAATAAATAAATTATTCAATAAATCAATAAATAAGAGACATGTTAAAAACTTGACTAAGAGAACCGTTCGATTTACTGTACCAAAATCACACCGAGCCAAATTCAAACGGGCACTGTTCTGTGATTATGTGAATTACCTATGTCACTCTAAACAAACTCTAACCTAGAATTTTGAAATATTCACAGAATTCTTGCAGTGTGTTCAGAATTTTAGGTAACTGGCCACTCGTTTCCAAGGAACCTATTAAAATTCCAATGAAAGTTGAATGTGTTATTTCAGAAATCAGTGTTAAAGTTACATTTAACATTTTTGGGAGGTGAATTTAAACGTCTGTAATGGTATGCAAATAAATTCGAAGACTATCATGGAAAAAGCTAATAAGAGAATGCCAAAATGAATAATCATATTATTGAGTGAAGGGCGTCTCTAGGTTAACATCCATGCATCAGTCACGAACTCGAATCTCACCCCGGAAAAGTTACGAAAACAACCAAAATAGATGTTTGAGTATCTACTACGGGAGAGGAAACATCCCGAGTCTGAAAGTCTATCAAGCAATCAAGAAAAAAAAATTGTTAAGTGGAATCTGTAAAGACGTCTTTGGAAGGTTTGAAGGAAATTCGCAAGACATTAGGTCAACATTGATCAGATATTGAGTGGATGTTGACCCAATATTTACTTGCTCCTTCACGAATTAATCTAGGTAGACCTAATAATTCAAAAACCAAAAAAATATGTATGTGAAGATCTCAGAAACAAAATTCGAACTTATTGCGTTGAACGTACAACGAATGAATTCATGAATCAATCGAACGATTCCGTTTTATATACCTAAGAAGAAAACCATTCGCTAATTACTCTTTAGCACACCCAGAGGATTAAAACTTTCTCCAATCGAACAACAAATACGTTACAAAGAAAGGAAATGCATTTCCTTTGCCATAATTGGAACGTTTAATGTTCTCATGCAATTTTCTTTGATGAAGAAATGCACAGCAAAGGCGGTATTCTCCTCGACCGTTGCGCCAAAACCCAGCTTTACCAGAATTCCCATTCGACCCTCTAGTCATCACCACAAATTAGCAAAATTCCACCCGAAAATTGCCCCGTTCCGAAGAAGCCAAATGCAACACCGGTATAGCAGCAGCAGCGATGAGATTGAATTAAAATTTTGACTGCATTCTATTTCAGCTACCGCAATCATCCTACCACGAAGGGATGGTGCACCAGCCACTAGCAGCTATTAACGCTGTTCGAGGGAGTTTCTTTTTCCTTCCAACTTTCTCACGTTCTACAACGAAGCTCGTCCTAACACCCGAAGTATTTAGACGCAAATTTAGTTAATGAAAAAAGTTGCACCGCATAGAAAAATTAAAGTTTTCTCTGCCCGTCAACCACACTGACATTCTCTCTCACTTTCAAACATACACACATTCTCGGTGGGATTCTTGATGGGATGTTCGAAATTTTGTTGGAGAATTGAACAACGGAGGAAGGTGAACGATTTCGTTGCTCCGTGCAGCTCACTACCGGATGAAAAAATACCTCTGCGTTTGGAAGCACTCCCTGATTAGAAATCGTGCCGTTGCATCCGATGGATTGGGATTAGTTGTTTCAACTGCCAAGATCAAGAAAAAGTTTTCCCCATTAAACAAGGGAAATCAATGACAACATCCTGCGGGAGGGTCAATTTATTTTTTTGCTGCGGTACTTTGTTTCCAGTCGGAGTCGACGGCCTGAGATAGTTTTCATCTGTAATGTGTTTTGGAGTTTTCAGAAATAAAATAAAAAGACACTGCCAAATACTCCCCGGTGATTTGCCATTAAGTCAAATTTGCCTTGGATTACTTGGAGACTCTTAAGAATACAACAAGAAAGCGCATTAACCACGATCCACCGTGGCAATCTGGCCAAATTTATGATATCCACCATAAATCCCTCGACTCGGTGTGCATCTTGAGCAACATCCAGTCACCGCACGGTGCATGAAGCTAGCAACTGCATTTATGCTACTCTATTTGCCATTCTGTTGGATTTCCCTCGATGGCGGAGGCCACCGAAAAGAATCCTCATCCCTTCGGCAGTATTTTGATCCCACGTTGCTTCTGTAATTCGGAGAATCGTCTCTGCTGGCGGAATTCAATTATGGCCATCCCTCGTAATAAATCTTCCTCTGCCACGGACTTAATAAGCTTATTTAGTTGCAGTTTCATTTCAATTCCAATTTTCAACTTTTGTTTATGTTTATCAAAGCTGAATAAATTGTGGCGGTATGTTTTCGTTGTTTTAGTTACATTTCATGCTGCCCTCTTCGAGCAATCATTTCGGAAAACAAAGGAAAGTGTTTGTACTGGTACAAGTTGCACTACATTAGGCTACAAAAGAATGAAGCCCTCAACCAAGTTCACGGTAGGGCGGTGGCAGGAGTAGATACTCGGAATGTTACCCGTAAAATTCGCTACCTAATGTTCGTATGCATCGAATTTAACGGGCTGCTGCTCAATAAAACCCAACAATGGACGACCTACGTACCCGTCGTCCTTCACCTTCCTGCCATTCTATCGAACGTGGAGAAGCATGGCTCTTCAATACGAAGACAATAAGCCGTGCCAACACCTTCCTTCGGGATTCAACCGTGATTGCGGGAAACATCGAATCCACCCTGGATAAAAGTTCAAAGAAAGCGGAAAAATCTTAAAAGCTTCTAACATTTATTGTCACGTTGTACCCGCCCCAAGCCACGAACTAGAAGGCATAGGTAGATGCATTTTGCCAACCCAGAGTGGAATTTATGCTTCCTTTTAAAAGCTTAATCGAAGGGAAATTATACGCCATCTTGTGCCGGGCCATTAGTGACCGACGTGGTAATTTGATGTTCAGCATGATTTTGGCCGCGGTGGTCGGGACACTGTTGCAATAAAAACCCCATTCAAATGATGGCGAACGGAGGTGAATGGAGTCATCATCAAAGGGGATTTTTCTCTCGGACAAATGAAGTGAAAGGGGGGCGTATTTAATCGAAATTCGTGTATTGCGAAGAAATTAATAATGAGCAAAGTTGAAATCTGCAGGATACAAACTCACGGTAATTGAACTGCCACAAACACGGATGGATCAATTGTGTATTACAAAAAGAAGACAGTAAATTGTTTGTAATTATTGCTCAGTGTGGCGCTAACATATAACTTTTTGGAGATGTTGTTAGGATGAGATTCTGAATAAAGTTGTTCAATATAGAACTGACTAGTTCAGTTTCGCACAAAATCCATCAAATTTTTACTCTTCTTCTTAAATGGGTTCAAAATGTTTAGAGATGACATAAACAATACAATTAACTGATAGCAGATGATTATCCTGGCAGTCACATGTCGGAGGCGAACAACGTGAAAATGTATGGGCTTGGTAGTTTTCAACCTTAATGTGTACGAAGATTTTTGGTTTTTCGCTCGATTTGTGGAAAATAATCCGTCAGTGGCGATATTAGCCGATAGCTGTCAAAAATTCCACAACAAACAGCTAACAGTGGTCATGACAACGGTTATTTAACTATACACAGAAAAAAAAGCGTTCCCGAAAATCAAAACGGGCCGTGAACTAGTTCACGCTTTCCTGATTTTTCCCTATAATCGTTATTTAGTTCATGATTACGTGATTCAGTTCCCGGTGTATTTTTGCTTGTTTCTCAAATTCATGACTGCTGTTCACGGATCTGGGCACGGATTTTTTTTTTTCCGTGTACATGTTAGTTTTGTATTATTTCAATAGATTTAACCACTTTTCATTCCTATCATCATCAAAACAAGATATCGGTGAATTTCTGCTATCACTGGAACCGAATGAGACCGTGCCTCATCGCGAAACTACAGACAAACAGATATTAAGCTACTCATCTCACTCACTCAATCGAAATAGTTGACAGTTGGTAGTAGTACCATTTGTGAAACGAATGTTATTTTACCTGGTGTTTGACGCTTACGCAATAACGAAGTCTGTTCAGTTTATCGGATGTACTACATTGTAAAGCTATGTCCATTTAGAATCCGGAATAATATAATCATTTGTATCTCGGTAACGGATTGACGTACAAATAAGTTTAATACATCAAAACAAAGGTAATTCACTGTACTTTAAGGAAAAAAATTCAATACAAATCACTCCTCTTAGTTTCTAATGAAAATTCACACTTTCTTTTTTATTCCTCCCATCAAACGCTGCACACCTCCGGAGCACATTTGTTCCACATTTTGATCATCTGAGCCGCGTCCCGAGCCGTTTTTCCACTTTTCTTAAGCTTCCGCTTCATTATTGCCCAAAATCTCACGATGCGCCGGAACTGCGGGCAGTTGGGTGGATTTATGTTTTTATCGATGAAATCTACGTTATTATCGCGGTACCACTGGATGACTTCCCGGCTGTAGTGGCAACACGCCAAATCTGGCCAAAACTTCACGGGACCTTTATGGGCTTTAATGAAAGGTAGTACGCGGTTTTTGAGGCATTCTTCCTTGTACAGCTTCGAGTCCATCGTCTTATTTGTCACGAACACTTTGGTCTTTGCTCCGCAGCTGCATATCCCTTGCCAAATCATCAGTTTTTTGGAAAATTTGTCCATAAAAGCAAACTTAAACTTCGCAGGAACATCTCCTCGTGCCGTCGCCATGTAGAATTTTTGGCCAGGAAGCTGTCCGAAATCCATTTTGACGTAGGTTTCATCGTCGATGAGCAGGCATCCTTGGTACTTCGTCAAAACCTGCTGGTACAATTTCCGAGCTCGAGTTTTGGTGACGAAACTTTGCTTCAACGTTCTGTTTGGTTGCTTGCTGGCTCGATAAGAACGATATCCTGCTCGCAAACGAATTCTTCGAACGGTACTGCGAGCAGCAGCGTATTTTTGTGCGATTTCATTATCTGATAGTCCAGGGTTTGCTCTGACGGTTCTCAACACCTTCTGGTTAAGCTTGCGGTCATATGTTCCACTACGACGCTTATCTTGAGGCACTCGATCCACGCTCTTTTGCTCCCTGAAACGTTTGAGCACATCATACACGGTTGATTTGGCGATTTTCAACGTTTTTGCGATTTTTATTGCGGACCAAGTTGGATTATCAACGTGGGTGTGCAGATTTTTTTCTCTCCTCTCGGCTTCCATCTGGAATAACTTTTGACTCACTGCACGAAACACCGTGAAATTTATACCACAGAAAGTGGGCGCCTAGGTAAACAAACCGCTGTAAAATAATTCTTGCAGCGGTCATTTGTCGTGCCGCTGCAACACAATACGTGATTTTGGATTCTTACTGGACAGAACTTTACTCAACAGATGGCAGTAATGTTCGCGCAAAAAGGGTTTACTCTATGAAATGTTCAAAGTATTAGGTCTGTTTGCCTGGGTCAAAATTAAATATCTAACAGAATAAGTTGTTGATTCCCAATCGAAAATTACATAATTATATAATTCAAGTTTATCTTAGAATATAGAAATGACTTTAAATAAATGCAAAACAAAACAAAACAACAAAAAAGAATATAAAAAAAATTTTTTATTTAATTTATTTTAGGAAAAAAAAAAAAAAAAATAAAAAAAAAAAAAAAAAAATACTTTTGTTTTTTTTTTTTTTCCCCAAAAAAAACAAAATAAAAAAAAAATGCAAGCTACTACCAAGGGAAGGGAGCAACCATCAGGGCACCCGATTAGGGCAGAATGGATGAGAAGAGTGGGAGTGCCAACTTCCCATTGTTAATAGTTTGTGAATAGAAGCGAGCACTCCTCCCCGCCCATTGGGACATCCGCATGTTAGATAGCTCGATGTTTTTTTTTACCAATTGTTCAATCTTGTTGTTAGAAGGATACTCTTCATATCTCCGTACAAAGTTTGAAAGAAACATTTAATTTTCTACATTATCTAATGCAAATAAAGGGAATGCTAGATTTGTAAGAAGTTAATGAGATATTTCATGTAAATTAAAGGCAGATAACGCCTGAATCTAGTCTGTTGTATGGAAGATTTCAAACATTGTTGTATGGCGTATTAAAGATTGCAAATAACATAGTTATTTACACTTCCTTTAGCTTGGAATTGAACGAGAGGAAATTTTACGCGCTTGTTAAAATTAATTATTTTCTTTCTGTGTGGATACATAAAAGTTTACGTAGTTATTACGTAAAAGTTATGTTGCCTATCGATCCACCTAATCCGTTCTTGATCCTTCACACATTGGCATGATGAGGACAATCAGTGGTTATTACAGCTTGAGCAAGTTAAACAGAGAGAAGAACCAATTTATGTCGGATTTAGTGGGTAGTAGTTCATAACATCATCATCATCGACTGTCGAAATACAAAGCCATTTGTCACTAGAATTTTTAAACCAGGGGATGATGTTTCGACGTAAATTGCAAGTGAATTCGTAGTTCGTGTCGAACCAGAAGATTCTTCGTTTAGTAATGAATGGGAGATTGGTAGGAGTTTGAGATTCTTAAATTGTTCGAGCTTGATTTAATGATTTTGTTTTCCTTATACACTCAACGTAGATTATGCCTTCAATCAACTTCTAACTCACATACAATCAACATTTGCGATCAACTGACCGACGTAAATATTTTTAGAGTTACAAGTACGTCTCGCTGGTGCTCTTACCGTTGCATACATGTTTGACAGTTCTGCTTTATAGACTCGAAATTAACCTAAAAAAAAAGCAACCATGGGGAGGGAGACGTTTCATCGTTTTTTTTTTAATGATTCTTATTTGAGCATTGACCCTGTCCAATTGGAAGAGCTTCAACTAAAAGATGGAACGGTCAAAACTTGGTCGACTCAAATATAACGTAGTTTTTTTAATCGTGCATTTAAAAAACTCTAACACCCCTCATTTTGTAGGTGTATGCGTACAAAATTTTGACTCTATTTTGTTTTTGCCATTTTCTATTCAGTTGTCAAAATGGCGTCAAAGCAAGAAGAGCAGCGTATCCAAATTTTGCACGGCAAGTTTTATACGGCTACCAGAAAAGGAAAGGTTCAAGATAAGTTTAGGCAGAAAAAATGTCAAAGTTTCCGAAGAAATACTTGGTTTGGCAGGCGATTTGCACCTGTGAGCTAAAAAGCGAAAGTTTCGCTACAACTGGGCCCTGTCAACCAAGTTATTTATGTAAAGGAATGCTTGCAAAAACGCTTATTGCCTTTCTTGAAGAAACATAGTTGTTCCGTGCTGTTTTGGCCAGACCTCGCTTCTTGCAACTACGGAAAAATGGCTCAGAAATTGTATGCCACCAATAGTGTGAAAATCGTTCCCAAGGAGAAAAACCCTCCAAACTCGCCGGAACTGCGCCCAATTGAAAAATATTGGGCAATCGTAAAGAGAAACCTCAAGAGAACTCAAAAAATAACAGTTGGAAGTGAAAAACAGTTCAAGGCAAATTGGCGTTCAGCATCAGGTGGATTAACAGCGGTACAAAACTTGATGGAAGGTGTCAAACGTAAAGCCTGGCAGTTCACATTTGAAAATTGGGAAGCCTAATCAAATAATTTCCTGTGTTTTGTAGACGATAAACTTCAAAAAGAAATAAAGATTGATCATTTATATAATTAACTAATCAGTGTGCACTTAATTGTGTTTGACCAATTTTTGACCGTTCCACCCTTTAAATTCGTTGTTCATCGCTCCAGGCTATGGTGACCGGCGAGAAGTAGAGAAATAAATGAAGCTGAAGTCGCCATTATCAACTCGAAGCGGGTGACGCTTTGAATTTTACTTTGAGGTAAACAAATTAGTTTTGCCACCACGGCATCAACACCAACATGTAAGGTACGATAGAAGAAGAGCAGCAATTGGCTGGTCCTCACGAAATTCATAATTATATCATCTACCAGAGCTGTGGCACGATACGTAAGCTGCGAACAGCTTTAATAGTGATGACGAAATGCAGAAGCGCATGATCGGGTGGTGGCCGATCAACGAACAAATGTGCAGGTTGAAGATCAAAGGTCGATTCTTTAAATTCAACATTATCAACGTGCATAGCCTGCACGTTTTTAGAGCGTGAACACGACCACTGCCCAAGCCACGTCCTCAAGATCATCACAGGAGACTTGAATGCTCAGTTCGGCCAGGAGGGGGAGTTTAGACCGACTGTTGGAAAGTTTAGCGCTCACCGGCGGACGAACAACAACGGCCTAAGTCTAATCGAATTTGCCGCCTCCAAGAATATGGCCATTCCTAACACCTACATACTTCCAGCGCAGTATAAGTACACCTGGAGAATCTGGGATTCCATCATTCGACGGTGTCCCGGGTGGTGAAGTCATTCAAGGAGACCCAGACGACCCAGCGGCGGTCAGGCAGCGGCAGAAAAACCGAAGACAGCTGATCCGGTGAAGGCAAGGAAGGTGTTGAATCTGTTCAAGCGTCGACCGAACCTTTCGATCCGCGATGTGGCGAAGAAGGCGGAGGTTTCCATCTGGTTTGTCGAAAAAACGATGAAACGTGCCGGCCTCCACGTCTACAAGGTCAGGAAGGCACCAAACCGGAACGACAAACAAAACACGGTAGCCAAAACCCGCGCCAGGAAGCTGTACCGAGAGTGGCTGACGAAACCGAGGTGCGTCGTGATGGACGACGAGACTTACATCAAGGCGGACACAAAGCAATTGCCGGGGCAGGAGTTTTACGTTGCCACATCACGGTTGGCCGTTCCTGAGGAGGTAAGGAAGAAGAAGGTGGACAAATTCGCCAAAAAGTTCTTGGTTTGGCAGGCCATCTGTGGGTGTGGAGAGATGAGCCAGCCATACATCACGACGGGTACCATGAATGGGCAAATCTACCGAGACGAGTGCCTCCAGAAGCGCCTGCTGCCCTTCCTGCGGTCTCACGGAGGCGAGACGCTATTTTGGCCGGATTTGGCATCCTGCCACTACGCGCGGCCGGTGTTAGACTGGTACAGAGATAACAATGTTGTTTTTGTACCAAAAGACTTCAACCCACCGAACTCGCCGGAACTTCGTCCGATTGAGAAGTTTTGGGCCATCATGAAGGCCAAACTTCGTAAAACACCTAAAGTATTCGAGAACGAGCTGGCTTTGAAGAAACAGTGGGTAAAAGTATCAAAAGAAGTCGGCCCCACTATTGCCCAAAACCTTATGAGTGGTGTAAGGGGAAAGTCCGGCATTGAAAGCAAAAACCAAAAACAAAAAAAACAAATATTCAATTTCTAATTTCAGAATATTAAATAAAATAAAATAAATTTGAAAGAAAATTTAAAAAACGAAAATAAAATGAATATTATTATGTTTTTTTATTTCAAACCCATCCAGTAAGATGATTTTTTTTCTCATGCGTGCGAAGCGGGAGCCCGCCCCGTACGTTTTTTCGCCCCGTCCTATGTTTGTTCCCCTGATTTTTATTTCTTTTGTAGGCAGAGATTTGGAACGGTGGCAGAACGGCAAAGGGTAAATGCACCCTTTTTTTGGGGAAATGCTCCTTAAACTTTGGAAAAATGCTCCTTAGATGCGTTTGCCCGGTATAATGCAATCGGAGGTATTAACCTTCTTGTTTAGGTCTTGCCGGGTGTTTTGACGAGTCTTAAGTTTCTTCAAGATTGTATAGTTTTGACGGGTTTTAAGTTTCTGAATTTGAAAACGAAATTAAGGCCCGTCAAAACGAAATTAAGTTTCTTCAAAATTAAATTAGAACTCGTCAAAATTAAATTTAAACCCGTCAAAAGTACCTACAAGATTGCGTAGCGAAGCTCTGCTATACAATCTTGAAGAAACTTAAGACCCGTCAAAACACCCGGCAAGCGCTAACCAGAAGGTTAATACCTCCGATTGCATTATACCGGGCAAACGCATCTAAGGAGCATTTTTCCAAAGTTTAAGGAGCATTTCCCCAAAAAGAAGGGGTGCATTTACCCTGCTGCCGTGGCAGAACTGTAACCCGCCTGAAAGTAACAAAATTCGTGACTGGTGATGAATTAGTGTTCTTCTCCAATCCGGCCGGTACAAGAAGACGTTGAGCGTAGCGATCAAGGTGGGCGGATCAGGTGCAGCAAGATCTGGCGAGTTTGGTTGAGGTAGAGGTCGGAGAGAAGCAGCCATATAAGTATATATAAGCCATATAAGCAGTCATAAGTACATTGGCCAAATTTTGTAGACGAGGTTTCGACATAGCAAAACTAGAACAAAAAGTTTGGTTTCTCTATAGTAATTCTTATAGAAACATAGAAGTGAGAAAACAGTTCGAGTTCGCAACTAATTGAGCTCCAATTTTGGGAAAAGCGTCAGGAACTGGTTTGAAATCAATTAGGAGGGGTGAGCTGGTCGACATTTGAATCATCCTATTATACATACATACATCTCGCGTTTTTAAGATGGATTCACTAAGTATTCAATTGAAATTAATACCAGGGTTTTGAAATGTAAAAAATCGAAAAAGATTCAAATGAGTAATTCCATCCGGAGAGGCGGTGAGATAGCACAATCGTACAAGACAATTGGATTTTATCAACCTTACTCTTCAAATCAAAATATCCTATATTTAAGAATAGCATATTATTGTATGTTATGAATTAATCAGAAGTGTAACTAGTTGCCTCTCACCCTAGTGCGTCTGGAAGGGAAGTAAAGCCGTTGGTCCCGGCTCATATGTTGATGTGTTCGATATGTAGGGTTCAGATTGGCTCAGGTCGGACGTTAATACGAAATAAAAAAAAATGTATCTCCGATCTCTCAATACTAGCTTCATAACATCTATATTGACAACTGCTTGAGTGTCCAAGTAACACAAAACTGTCATTATTGGTTGCAGTAACTGGATTATGACTTAGTTGAGTCACACTGAAGTTACTTTAACGGATTTGCAACAAGTGTGCTACTAGGGGTGTTTTGGATCACCCCTTTATTTTGAATCACTCCTGTCAAAATTACTACCCACCCAACTCTGATTTATGGATAAAGGGTTATAGTGCAAACATAATGCTTCCTCAAATCATACCCATGCTTTGTTGTGCTCAACCTTCAACCATCCACCGCTCCAATCAAAGTCACTTTCACAAAATGTCATCGACACGCGTTCGCCATCAAAAAGCCACCGCAGAGCGCGCACAGCTGCAACGATTGTAACAAATTCATTGCTCTGGCATCCACCGCAGCCACCAGGATATATGCACTGTTCCATCTTCGCCCACTAGTTGAAGAACCCAGGACGAGCACGGCAACGTAGTGGGGCAGTCGGGACGAACGCAGTCAATTTTAAAATTTAATGCATTTCTCCCACTCGAATGGTTATGCTACCGCACCGTGCTTATCATCATTTGGCGAAAAACCGCTCCCGCTTATTTTACGAGTGCATTATTATATCAACATGCATTGTTTTTCGTCTACCTCTGTTGGTATTGGAGGGGAAACTACACCAGCGACTGGTGACGATTGGTCAGTGGAAGGATTTTGAACGGGAAAGCGATTAAAAATTTACATTGAAATCAACAAAAATATATATAGCTATTCGGCGAAATAGTTTATCGCGGATTATCGGACTCAGAACGTTGACATTGTTTATCAATTACGAAAGAACAAAAATAAAAAGTTCCAAATAACTACACCGTCGCAGCAACTAAATCATCCAGTTCACCAGAAAGCAAATGCATAGCTCTGAAAGGACGACGGGAAAATGCGACAAATTGATAAAGAGAAAATTTAGCGTTTGTCTTACTACTGCAACGAATGGACGAGCAATGCCAAGAAAGGGAAAACTCCCGTCACCGATTTTAATATTTTATTATTTTAATCACGAACCATTTTCTCGAATGCATCATGTGCTGCACTGTCACTTTGTCCCTCCGAACATGAACTGCACTGCGCGGTTACTTCGTTATGTGTGTGTGTGTGTGTATGTGCGACCTGACGAGGCACGTCCTTTCCGTTTGCACGACCGGTAAGATAAGCAGCAAAGCAAGCGAGAAAACTAGCGGGCGTATAATTTATCATTCAGCCATAAATTTAATTGAATTTTCGATGAGAACGATGACAGGGTGTACTCTTCCGAAAACAGTCCTTATTCCAGGCGGGGGTTGATGAAGAATTTACGTTTGCAGAAGAGAGTTGTTAGTTGGTTTGTTTGGGGAATAAAGTTATGGACCGATTCGCTACCGATTACGGGGATTCCAGTAGATCAGTCTTCACACTACTTTATTGGGGGGATTTGAAAGATGTGAGGTTGCAGAAGGAATGACAAGGATCAAAGGAAAATTATGATGATTAGTATGTGGTGCTCGTGTGTACGCCCTATGGATCTGTTAGAGAAAACTTGTAATTCATATTGGGATAAATTTGTTTGCGCTACGGTTGAGTGTACTCCACTGTACTGGTAATGATTGTATCCCCCCCGTCCCTGCCCCCTCCTCCCCCTCCGCCCCCTCCCCCCCCCCCCCCCCCCCTCCCCCCACATATCCTTCTTTTTTTTTTCTAACATCATGGTTGTTTCGGATATCAACTTTTTGTAATTGATTCAATGATCCGAAAATAAGAGAAAAACTTGCATGAATTTTTATTGCAAACCTATTTTTAATTGTGAAAATTAATAGGAAAATTTATGATCTATACAACTCAGACCAGTCCACAGCCACTGCTGTGGACCGTCACGGTCCTCCATACAAAGATCGGACAAAACCTCATAAGTTATCCGAAATGGCTAAAACTCACAGGTTAAGATGATTTTATCCTGAATCTATTTCTGATATGGAACTTTTCATATATTTTGGTTTTACTATATCAGGGTAAATTATAAAAATCTGCTGATTTTGGGTTAAGTAAAAAGTAATCAATAATAAGCTATCACGATGTGTTATTTGAATGCGGATTTTGATTAGAAGGGTAATTTAGGGGTTTTCAAATTATTATTGATATTAAAATTAACTTTACTTTGTATTTTTTGCTCTATGGGTGGTCCAAAAGCTATAATTATAAGGGACCGTCCATAAGTCACGTGACGTAGAGAAGTACTGGGCTCTAGTTAAGCGGAAACTCTTCGAAACTAAGGAGAAAGCAAATGTTACCGATGATTTCAAGAGAATTGTACCACAAAAAGTTCGAGAATTCTACAGAATGAAGGATTGACATCTTAATCAACGGTTTCCAATATAGATATAACTCTATTATTGTGAAATAAACCATCGGTTTTGTTGAATTATGTGTTGAATTTTTTTCTACGTGGACAGTCTTTAAGGGAACGACCGACTATCTCGCGTTGCTCTCCGTAGATATTTAGTTAGCTTTTGCTAAAAAATTAGCAACTGACTTCTTCTTTTTTTCTTTAGCATTTCAAGCTTATTGCTTTCACAATTAGCTTATTGCTTGCTCTAAACTTAGCTTTTTTTATTTCTTTATTAGAGTGACTTTTAGCCTCCTGGGCCAGTTCATCACCTCCCTCAACTTAGTGTTCTAAATGCACTTGGACAGTTATTAATTGAGAGCTTTCGATGCCAAGTACCATTTTTGCATTAGTATGATTGTGTGACATGTACAATCATACGCTATGCCTAGGGAGTCGAGAAATTTTCCTTTACAAAAAATTCCTAGACCAGACCGGGAATCGAACCCAGCCACCTCCAGCATGGTGTTGCTTTGTAGCTGCGCCTTTACTGACTGAGCTAAGGGAGGACCCCATTTATGTGTTTTTAACTAACATTAGCCTTGGAATGTAGTTCGTTTAAACTTTATGTTCAGTTTTAGATTTTATTATCTATGTGTGTGCTTTTTTTGAACAGTTATTTTAACATCGAAAATGTTCAAGTCAAAGGTAAACCAAAGTTAATAAGTTCTGTATCCACAATCCTGACAACTCAAAGCTTAGGTAAAACACAAATTTCGCATTATATTTCAATTGTAGTTGTTTATTTCAGTTTCATGAGATATGATTTAAATATTCAAGAAGTCAAAACATACTTATTCTCTATATGCATAACATTGTCGAACTTTGCGCTTAACTCCATCCTTTATGGTTGGTACAGACTCTTCATATTGTGGTGGCCGTCTTTGTCCGATTTTGTTGGAAGTTTTTGATATCTTTGATTCCTTGTTTCTTCCGCTCCATCAGAGCCCAATATCTCGCGATTGGACGGTACTCTGGACGATTTGGCGAGTTTCCGGTTTTTGGTACAATATTGACTTGATTTGCTTCGACCACCATCACAGTTTTAGCATAATTGCATGATGCTAAATCGGGTTCGTGTCTGGTGGCCTTAGAACGAGATCTCGGATGCTGAGCTTCATCTTCGATGTCAACAGAAACCAATATCAACAGGGACGGCCACACACTACGAAGAGGCGGAAACGAAATCTGCAAGCAAGCGCTGGATTGAAATCCAGCAGGACATCGCAGCAGAGGCAGACCCAGGGGCTCGTGGCGTCGGAGCCTCAACAAGGAAATAAAGGGACTCGATTGGAATCTGATCAATCGATCTTGCACCGCTTCGGTTTCGTCGTGACGCATCCAGGGCTCTCTTTGTAACAGACATTTTACAAGGCCGAATCGATTGCAGCGCCATCCAGGAGCAGATGAAACGTACAACCACGTGCATTGCGCAATAGCGTAATGTTGAGGATGCCAATTCGCCGAAACAGTTACAGTATGAACGGTGCGATCGGAGGACTGCAGCGAGTGTTTAATAGAGTCACGACAAAGTCCGACTATCATGTCCCTCGGCAAACTGTGCGCAGACGCTTCACGTCATATTTTTTCTGGGCAGTAGACGATTACGAATAAGTGTGTTGTGGTTTGATATTTTAGTTTATTGTATCCGTCATTTTTTTAATACCACCATTGGGGCTTTACTAAGCCTGAATGATTGTATTGCTAAATTGAAGGCGTGTAGATGGTTTGTGCTCTTTTAGAAGAAAAGTGAGTTCACACTTAAACTTAATATAAAGATGAGCTAGGAACTATAACTAAAATTGAACTGTAATCGCTGCGGTATCACACACGTGTAAACAAAAACATGCTAGAATTAGTTGCGCTAAAGACACTAAACGTAAGTACCCGACATAGGGATAAGAAATTTCCAAAGACATTTTTACTAAAAAAATAAATCTTACCTAAAATGTCATGCAAATTATCAGGAAAATTTTAACCCTTATTCTACATAACTACAACCACAGAAATAGAGAGGTTAAATTTACGGAAAGGTCTCGTTGTCTTCGCAACAGCAGGCAAGATATTCCATCACATTATAGCATTTTCAGCCAGAATAGCAAACCGGTTGGACCCGAATGATCGCAGCAAGCCGTGCTTTGAAAATTACGTGTTTTGTTTTTGCTGCGTTGTTTTCGCGGAAATATAATAAAAAAATATTTCTTCATTCAACTAAAATAAATGGTGAAATTATACTTCTTTCCGAGTGCTTTGGGTAGGACGTTGTGAATGGTATCCCTCTCATAGTGTGTTATGGTCGTGATTCTTGAGATGGATTGTTTTTCCCATTTTTTGTGTTTTTAGTGACCCGCTCCCGCATCCGGACGAGCTTTCCAGCATCAGATAAGGAACATTGGTGAGGTCGTTTTATATTATCAAAAATATACCTTAACTATATACACCCGGGGCAAAAATTCCCTTTTTTATTCCTGAAAGAGTAAAATTCCTCACCTATCCATTTGATGTGTGAAGATTTTCATGCGGGGCTTATTGTATTTGAAGATGACCTCAGAATGTGCGTGTATGAACAGGCCTTCTTGAAATGGGTCGTTGGATTTTCAATAGAGCTGTCACCTCCAATCTCCAGGGCTAAAATTGTTTGCCCATAGTGATCACATATAAATTACTGAAGAAATGCAGACAAGTTTCTTCCATAAAAGCACTGCCGGTCAGTGGGAGATTGATTGTAAAGACACACACACAATTGCATGATGCTAAATCGGGCCAGACCAGACCAGAGGTTTTTCTTTGTGGTTTTTGATTAAGGATAGCAATGGTTTCTGCAGGCACTCTTTCTGGTAAATATCCTTGTGGATTATAGTGACGAATGATTTACTCTTTCTGCCATACGGGCAAATTGCTTGCCAAACAAGGTATTTTTTGGGAAATTTTGATGCATTCTTCGTACTGAAATGCTCCGCTGTAGCATTTCTAGCCGTAGCTGAATAAACGAGCTCGGGAAGCTGTTTGAAGTTCTCCAGGACATAAGTTTCATCGTCCATAACAACGCAGGAAAACTTCGTCGAATATTCGCGGTACAAATTTCGATACCGTGATTTTTCTGTCAAGTTCTGTTTGTCGCTGCGATTTGGAACTGTTTTCACTTTATACTACTTCAGCCCCAAACGCTGTTTTGATTTTTGGACAAAATTATGTGACATTTCTTTTTTTAAGAACCACCGTTCGAACAGAGAGATTCGGGTTTTCCTTCAATATCCTCTTCACCTTTCGGTCCATGAAAGGATCAGCACGTCGATTGCTTTCATCGCTTCTCGGTTTCCTCTCGACCGTCAAACGTTCCGAAAATGATTTGAGCTCATCGTGAACAGTGGATTTAGGTAAATATATTTTTTTGTTTGTAACTTCTCGTACTGACAAGTCAGGATTCGCCTTTCGTCCGCACACAATCCGCTCGCGCTTACGAGTTATGATAAGACGATTAAGAATTAAAATATATGTTTTATTTAAACCATAGTTTAAATTCCTACCCATCTTTCCATCCGTTGGATTGTTATTCCTGTTAACCTCGAGACGACCGCGAGTAATCGGTTCTACCCCCCTAACTTTAGTTTTATGATAGATGATGTATAATCATGAAAACTTGGCTCCGTAAAGTTGATTCGATTCAGCCTGTACAAATAAATGAATTTATTGTTAAAAGTCTTTTTGCAATATGTTATTATTAGGATTCCAAGCTTCATTACTGCTGTAAGTCAGGCAGCACTATCTTAGCTCAGTTAATGACAGTGCAGCTATTAATTAAGAGCATATGCTGCAGGCAGAAGGATTCGATTGCTTGTCTAGACATTTTCTGAGCAGGGAAATTTCTCGTCTGTCGTCAGCACAAGTATAATTATAGTTGCTAGACAGAATGTTTCAAATAAAAACCATGGAGGTGCAAATATATCGTTAACTGAGGCTAGCTGAAATCAATGAAGTGATGTTATACAGCTAGAAGCTCTCCTATTCAACGAGGCCTCACAATTCCGTTGATATGGTTCATTAAAATTTCAACAACAAAAAATATTGTATCTGTCGACATTGTGTAAACACAGAATTGAGAGTATCTATAAAATTTAACCAGCTACATTGGCTTGCATTAACTAGCCTGCGAACAACGAAAACCTTGTTGAGGAAACCCACACCTCTACATGAATGCATCCATGCAAGACACCACATGACGCCGTTCAAAATTTCGTCTTCAGAATATCAACCAACACCTGATTGTGTGTTCTCCCTGAACTACTCCCACATTGCACTACACTTCATTATCGCCAGCTGACACTGTTCAAAAAGCAATCAGAAAACGTTCAATTTTATACTCCCCCCAGCGCGTGCCTCCAACTCATGTTCATATCGCCCAGCTGGTGCTCTAAACAGCTCAAGCGAAAACTATACGGAGACCACCGCCAAGTGTAAGTGACTCCCCACGAAGAAAATAAGGTGCTAAGCACTGACAAAAGGTACTGACTGCCCCTTCGATGTCAAGTTAACCCGACAACAGCCAGCATCTGAGTCACGGATTTTCTCATTCACCAAATTGTTGCGTTCCCCTTTCTTCCTCAGTTTTCCATCACTCTCACTATCAATGGAGACGATTGACGGTGGCGCCATCAGAAATCAACTTTCCACACGAGATAACTGGGGATAGTGCGCCTTATTGTGTATGTAGTGTGATAGGACTAAATCGAATGATTGATGATGGTTTCGAGGAGAGTACCAGTTGAATAATAGATTCGTTTGCTCCCGGATTGATTTCCACCACCACCAGTCTAAATGAGAGTACGCCTAAGAGCTTCCTTGTAGTGAGGGAACATTTCAGCTTGATTGAATTTTCGGGAGTAAATTTCAATAACCTTAGCAATTCATCATTGCTATGGGTGATTTTCCACTCGAATTTTCTTCCTCGCAAGCAGTAAAAGTTTAACTACTTAGAAAATAAATCCTTTTAGGAGTCTAATCAAATTTCCTCCAAGGCCGTTCATCGTATTTTCTCTGAGCTTGAGCAACTCATCAAACCCAAATCGTCGCCGTTGAAAATGTTGATGTCCTGTACCTGCAAAGCGGCGTCAACGCGACTCGTCTTATGATATTTGACGGCGACGGTGGTGGATGGCATATGTTTACTCTTGTAGCCATAAAACAACCACCCCGATATGATGAGCTAGCGTTGAAAAGCAGTGCAATGCATCATTGCTGGGTATGACTGCGGGTGAGTGCTGACTGATGATGGTTAAGAATATGCTATTCCTGACAACTTTGTTTTTGGAGATCATAAAAAATTAATTTTGTTTGCAGATTTTCACATCGTCTACCGTGCGATGCAAAGCTGCTTTTGCGGTCGATGGTTCCATAAAATATACGACACGCTACAGCAACATATCCAGATTGACGTGCATAATGCAAACACTTAATTGCGATTGAAAAAAGCAGTTCCGTGGAAAGGATCGTGTTGATTTGTGCATGAGACGTGATTTTTAAAAGGCAGGCTTGAGTGAAAATTTCTTGTTACGATGGAAAATAAGCTTAAGTTGACAGTGTACTTTGAATGCTTGATGATTATATTGCCTTTGCATTGGCGAACAGTTTAGGATTCTCGCACTATGCGGCGCTGGTGTGCTAACTATTTTCAGGAATACGCTATATCTTGGTATCCTGACTAAATATAATGTTTCTGTCTTCGACAATGTTGTTCAGTTGGTCAAGACTTTTCCAGTAGTTCAGGATATTTTCACTACGTGGCGTCAGTGTACAAGTGGTTTTTCTGACAAAGGTATTCTGGTATTCTGTCTATTTGGAATGATTTTATCATCGAAAATGTTGTTCAGGGAATCAAAACCGTTCGATTGATTACCCGTTGCTAGAATTTTCTCGCTACGTGGCGCTAGTGTGCTTGTATTTTTTTCTGAATATGCTGTACATTGGGATTCTGGTCATATACAAGGTATCAGTGATCAGCAAAGATGATCAGTAAGTCAATACCTTTTGATCCACTTTAGAATTTTCTTGTTGGGTGGAGCAAGTGTCCAAGTCATTTTCAGGACTATGATATATCTTAGCATCCTTTTCATTTAGAAGGTTTATGTCTTCGAAAACCGTAAGTTGATGACCGTAAGTTCCGAATTTTCTTGATTTTTCCTGACTATGCTGTAAATTGGAACCCGGGTAAAATAGTAGGGTTTCTTTAGTGAAGCTTCTGGGGGTGTCAAAACTGTTTGAATATTCTCGTTATGTTTGAATATTCTCGTGCATGAGCTAGTGATTTTCCGAAATGTTTTGCCTTGGAATCCTGGTCATATAAGGAATGTATCGAAAATAAGCTATCCACGTACGTTCATCATAGCATGCTGTGCGTTTGACTGTCATTTTTCGTTTGTTTAAAAGACGTGAACATGTTTTGACACATGGCTACGTGAAAAGGGTGTAACTATGCGACAATTGGCGAAGCGCTTTGGAATTCATCACGCGAGTGTAAATCCATCATAACCAAGTTTGTGGAACACTTTTTTTATGAACTGCCAGAAGAGGCAGATAACCCGGATCTTCCATCCCAAGTAACAATTTTAGTTTTATTCCAGCCGTATAGCACTCCTCCCGGCTTTGTTGATAATACTACATTCAAAACTGTTTTGTCTACCAACACCTCCTCCATGCTTCTTTAAAGCCGAAATTTGTACAAAATGGCCTTCCACTATAGACGGTTGTGAAAACAAGTTAATAAAACCTTTATAAGAACATAAAGATTTTGAAAATGTTGTAGTGAAAGATGTTATGACCACTTTAGAACCCTCATAAAACCTATTGGCTGCCGTGAAAACCAGCATACGGCCAAATGGCCACAGCTGGCAAACTTCACTGTGAAATCGAGATTATGGTTTTTGTTGTTTTGCTTTGTTCGATTCTTTGCTCTTCTGATTCGTTTAGCAGAAAATAATATCTAAGAAAAAAGTTCAAGTGTTGCGGGAAATTTTGTTTGATAGCAAAATATCCAAAACAAATTGTGTTTTCTACAGCGTATTATGGTCCAAATTATATGCGCATTTAATTTTATGGTGCATATTGGCACAATAAGAGCCGAAAATTAATGCGCCTCGGAAATTATGCGAATTTACAACAACATAAATGAAACTAAAACAAATATATTCGATAAATTAAATATGAATTTCCTGGAAAGTGCTTGGAATTGGATGAGATGATCGAAAAGAATGCCGAAATTAGACTTCGATCTACAGTTTATTTGCATACCATTGAAAATTTGTTGCATATATTTTTCCACATGTCAATTATTTCTTATATTTCAATATGGCGGTTGGGAAAAAAATGACAGTTTTGCCATAAAGCCAATTTTTCTTCACAATGACTATTATAAAACTATTTGGTCTTATGGTGACTTCCATCAATGCTAATTTACCGAATAATGCATTTACTGAAGGCAAAATGGTTTAAAAATGCTTTTTTAACTGACCATAATAAGATAAGATCAATGAGTCCTAAAACGACATTTCACTACATTTTACGAGTTCATAAAGTCTAAATAAAACTCTTGATAGCCAGTAAAAGGAATTTGAGAAATTTTGTTTTAAGATCGTTGTAAACAAGCTGTGTAAGTTCTCGGCAACCCGGATTAAAATATGAAACCTATTGGTACCGGTTGGTGCCATAATAAAACCAAATTGATTTCAAATGGTTTTGGCTAAAACTTTAATAAACACCGGTTTAAGCAGAATGGTGTTAACAATGTTGATCAGGATTCCTAAACTGGATCAGAAAGTGGTAGCTCTAATTCGGAAGAACAAATCAACAAGTCGATACGTGATTTGATCAATAAAAATGGAACTAGCGTCGGAATGATTCAACGCATCAAGAAACGGAACAGCCTGAAGAGTGCATTACGCCAAAACAACTCTCAATTGGCTCACAGAAAAGGGTATAGATTTCTGCTGAGATAGAAAATCCGCCAAACCGCCCTCAGCTTCGGCCCATCAAACGCTATTGGGCGATTGTGAAGAGTGGTAAAGCAGCTGGAGAATATGCAGGAGTTCAAAAAACTTTAGGCTAAGGCGTCCAAAAATGTGGATTAAACACTTGTCTGGAATCCTGTTGACATGTGTTCGTTCAAAAATTAGCAAATTCATGAAGTATATAATACATAAGGCTCAATATTCTTTTGTTTTCACAAGATTCGCTCTCGATCGAGAGCGAATTATGCTTGGACAGCATCCGAAATTGGAGGTGGTGAGGTACTCCTTGACGAAGGCTCAAAAGAAATCCACGATTTATAACATGATCGCTCCATCCTAAGCTGGAGAGCCAATAGCCAAAAACAAAAGATTGGCGCCAGTATCAGAACGCTGGCCAGAAGTTCGACACGTCACATAGCACGGTGGTCAGAATCCTGAAGGCAGAGGCCGCGAAGCGTTACAAGCGAGCATCCAGACCGAAGTACACAGAGAAGCATTTTTTATGTCTTTATTAGGGTGACTTAAAGCCTCCTGGGCTAGTTTGTCACCACACAGAAAAGCAGCTGCAGGTAATCCCGGGGAAGTGCTGAAAGCTGCACCGTAAGTACTTTAAGCCGGGCCTCACCGTCGTTATGGACGATGAGAAGTACTTTACGTTCTCGAACAGTTCAACCGCAGGGAACATGTGGTTCTATACCGACGAGTTGGACACTAAACCCGATAATGTTAAACCGAACCACCTTAAGCCCAAGATACAGGTGTGGTGGCGGTTTCTACCGCTGCGATATCTTACCTCTCCGTGAAGACGTGTATGGAGGCCAATATGGAAGTATACGCAAAGAATTGTTTGCCAAAAACGGTTGCTTTAGTAAAAAAGCGCCATAAGATATTGTGTTTTGGGCGGACCTGACTTCGTGCCATTGCGCAAAGACCACTCTGGATTGGTTGACCGTCTTTTTTTTTTTAGACGGGATGGAAAATCTGCAACCAGATACCTTTCGGTATTACTTCGGGGAGGGGGCTATTGTGCTTGTTAAGCACCCACTATGTCTAACTACTTAGGACTTTAGTAGTTAGATGGTCCCTGCGACCTGCCGTTGGTTGTTTTGTCATTTTTGTTGGAGATCGAGGACAATCTGGGAGGCTGCTATGCATACCGCATCCCAGATGTCCCGGTCTTGGCACATCCTCTGGACCAGATTATCCGGAGTTGTGTCGTGACCGCTTACGGCAATCATGAGGATCTCGCGCCGTCGAAGCGAGGACAGGTGAAGAACACATGTTCCGCAGTTTCCTCTACTCCGCGCACTCGGTGCATGCGGAGGACTGTGCATGCTTATATTTGTGCAGATGTTGTCCGAAACAGCCGTGGCCTGACAAAATCTGCGTTAAGTGGAAGTTCACTTCACCGTGTCGTCTACCCACCCACCAGGAGAGTTCCGGGATTAGTCGGTGGGTCCACCGACCTTTGGTGGAGTACTCCATCCCCTTTGCCACTTAACCATAGATACGCTCTAGTGGTCTTTCGAATACCTCTTGTTGGTTGACCGTCTATAACATACCGTTTGTACGTAAGGAAGGCAATCCCCCAGACGTACCCCAGGCGCGGCCAATCGAGTCGTATTACTCCATACTGTTCCAGTCGGTGTACGCAAATGTTTGGGAAGCCACCACAGCTCAAAAACTCAAATCCCGTGTAACGATGTGCCAAAAACGTGGATCTCAAGGTGGTCCAGACCATGATGGCGAGGTTTCCGGTAATCTTGAAACTTCGACTTTGCTGGTAGCAATTAACACGCCACCATCTCCTTGTAAATCAACGCAACAACACCATCAAAATCGCAGGCCAACAGAAAGAGGACTTTGTTTTTGTCTCTTAAAAAAAGCTATCTGGTAATACACTGCAGGAGATTCCGGAATGAACACGGCTGACCGCTGAGGGTTGTTGGACCCGAACCATCTCCTCCAGTGATCTCTTGGCATGCTGGATCATGGCCAAATCCGGCCAAAAGACCACATCCTCCTTCACGTGATACTTCTTGATGAAGGTGGCAACTTCCGGCAGGCACTTCGTACTGTATATCTCCCCGTTCACCGCAAGCCCCGAAGGAAAGAACAGCGGCTTGGACATTCCCTTCTCGCTGATCGTCAGCCACAGAAGGACCTTCTTCGGGAACTTGGTGTGGGAGATATATTTGACATCAACGCTTATCTCCTTGGTGGGGGACGTAAAGTACCCGGTCCCCTGCCAGTCGTTGCCGTCCAGCGTCAAGTAGGTCTCGTCATCCATTATGACCACGACGTCGCGCTTCGCCGGAAAGATGTTTTTCACCAGCATCTTCAGCCGCTCCTTCTGGGGGATTGTCTGCTGCTCAGACACGGCCGGCCTCGACTGACGCTTCCGCATAACAATGTCCATCTTGCTCAGGTACTCACTATTATTATTTTCTTATTTACTTTTTTTTTTTTTATATTTTTTGGTTATTATTGCCAAGGCTGCTGCAAATTCCAGAACAAAACAGGGTTGCAATACATAGGTGGATTCACCACAAGGTGGCAGGGTAATCGCATGAAAAATCGCTAAAATCAGTCCATTTTTTTAATGCATACGTTAAAAATTAACATCTTTTGTCTCGCTCTTCCTGATATCGATGTTTTTTGATAGAATTTTCGTTGCACTGCAGCAAACAAGTGATTAAAATTTAGCTTTGATCTTTGTAATTTCTTAGATTTATGCCGTCAAATTACCGCGAGAAACAAAACATGTCAAAAGTTTCATTCAAATTTAAAAGAGTCATATCCAACCAATATTCAATTTGTTGTGGAAATTCTCAATACAATACGCTTTTAATTAATTATACTCTTCTACAAAACAACACCCACCATCTTGAGTCATGCATCGTTCCAAAAGTCCCTTTGTTTCCCTTACCTATAACCCCTCGGCTATCTTCCAGGAAAGGAACCCCCTCCTGGCCGATATAACAAAGCTACTATATAATTTTCGTCCAATGCACTTTCCGGCTTTAAATCAGCTATCAAGGACGAGCGACAAACAAGAGAGTCGTTTTGAACTATGGAAGTTATAAAGAAGTCAAAATGGAAACCGAAAATATGCTAATCGGGAAAAACTTGAGACTAGTAATTATCACTTGTAAGTAGGGGTTGTCCTTTGTCGTTTCGAGGACAAAATGACGGTAATTACGAGTGGCGTTTGAATGTATGATGTACTATATGATACAAACGATTTTCCGAAGATATTTCAACACTGACCTCCATCAACTTTATGTGCATCGAAAGGACAAAACATTCGTCCTTGAAACCCTCTGGCGTTTGCATACACCATCCTCGCAAGCTAGATGATAGGACAACAAGAAAGCCAACGAGTCTCTCTTTAAGTTTGCTCCAACAACCCTCGCGGAGGTAGCGTGTTCAAGATTTCTTCAAAAGACACATCTACCAACGAACCACAGTAAAAAGGGATTCTAAAAAAAAAGGAACCAACTGGGAAGGAGCAAATGAAATTAAATGATTCCACTTTTCTATCCTGTGAAAAAATGAAACACCGATGCACGTGCCCGTACTCGGGTGAGTTTAGTTATATCAAACTATCCTTCAACTCAACATCGATCCAAATCCGTATGTCAAATTACCCATTTCAACGGAGGCAAAAGTTCCCAACTGCTTTCGAAACGTATCCCAGAAGGTGCAGCTTTTGTCGACACAATGTTCACCTTTTTGGTGCTCGGCAGTAAAATGGCACTTTTTATGCAAATGCACCTGCACGCCACCCGGACAGTGGAGTACACTATTTGAACAACTTCTCAAAAGATTTCTCCTAACTATACCTAGGAGCTAGCAGAAGGAAAAATAAAGTGGGTATGAAGTATATGAAGAGTGCCTTTGTGCTTTGTTTAGTTTCGGAAAAGTCCCCGTGCACACCAAAACCAAGTGCAACAACCAGTTTATAACAGAACGAAAATTTACCAATTTCACGTTGGTTTGATGTCGATTGGGCGACGGGAGGGGATTCATGAGTATATCAACCTACTGGAAGTATAGCAAGGGGCTTTCAGCAAAGGCAGAGCCAGTGTTCGAGTTATGGATATCAGGCATAAGGTGCGGATTTTCGAAGCTCTGCACGTCGCTTGCACATTTGAGCTGCATCTAAAGATACTGGGCTTAAATAGATGTAAAGGTTGATGTCGCACAATGTACAACGTAGCATACGTACACCGGGATAAGAGACCAAAGTTGCAGCTGCACAGAACGATTCAGTATTCAAACAGTTTATGAATGTCAATTTGCTGCTGGGTGACGAATCCGCCCTGGCGTTTGAAGAGCGAATGTGGCGGCAGGGATGAATCTTCATACCAATGTGGGTTGATAGTTGGGCATGTTATCTATCCATTTTGGTCGAATAGAATGTCTAGAAAATCAGTTCTAGCTTAAAGATTGAACACTAGAAATCTTTTAACTAGAACTGATTGCCTTATACACTATGCCTTAGCAACGAATTGGCTGTAAAACCTCGACCTAATAGCACACATGTTGCCGTTAAGTTGAGAAAACATAAACGTGCCTTTGTAAGTCATAATCAAGTTGCTGCAACTAATAATGATCGTGTGTGCTACTTGGGCATGCTGAGCATTGCAGGTGGCACTCATGACAGCGTAGGAAACCAGGTCAGACGACAACCTAGCCTGATCAAGTCTAATCCGCACTCTAGGTTGGCGCTGAGAAGTACAAGAAAATGCTGGTTTGGCCACCCAAGCAACACCAAACCGCCATAATTAGTTCCAGCAACTTGATTGTCACCTAATTGAGTCACATTTAAGTTACTTTAACCGATTTTCAACAAGTGTGTGGCTAGGCCAAAAACCAGATGGCAAACAGAAGTGTTGTCGAGCTGTGATGGATAAACGTTACTCCAAAATTCCATACGATGTTTACCGAAATACGACTGAAAATCTCATCGGGTGAGGAAACGACGATTGAGACTTTCTTCAAAATTTCATCAATTTTCTCGTCACGACAGAACGTGACTGTGTTTTAGCCATCGCTATAAAAAGCATGTTTATTTATATTTTTGTTACTTTCAATTCAAACCTTTGAATGCATTTTTCACTCTCTAGATCACATATGATTCCTTGAATAACTTCACCTAGACTAGCTACTAAAACAGGAGTCAAAATCGTATGAGAAGAGAATCACATGAGACTGGTTGAAGCATGACAAGAAGGCTTATGATAGTTCGTTTTTTACCGTGATAGTGAGATGGTCAGTTTTGTCCATGTCGCGTCACGACCGTGAGATTTATCAGCGCTGAACACAACACTGTTTTCCTCTTCGACAGAGTTGTTTCGAGTTCAGAGGTTCAACCTGTTCAACGAGATCAATCGTCATAGCAGTCTTTATAGTTAAATAAATAAAATTATTTAATTTTAAAATCGTTCGGGAAAAATTAATAATGGTTCACATAGTCACTGAGAACTCAAGAATGTGAACGAATTCCGCACGCAGGAGAAGGCATTTGATGTTACCTTAATCCTAAAGGAATATTGTAACTGGGGTGTCCACAGCTCAGCAAAATTCAACGTCGTTTTCAATTTTGTTTACTGTTTCCTTTTTTACGTGACTTTCAGCCTGAGGCTGGTTCGCCACGTAACGGAGACAACCTGGATCTTACATATCGAACCCATCAACAAATCAGCCGGGACCAACAGCATTAGCTTAGAGATTTTTTATCTCAGAAAATCTCAACAGCGCCAAAAAGCCTAAAGTCAAAAAGTAGAACTTGGTGAGTTCATTCCATTTATTGAAAATATGTTCAAGATCATTCCAATCTACATTTATCTTGCTTTCGTTGACAATTCGTGATTTTTTTTTATTCAATTTAATCGACTTTAACAAAACAAGGCGCACGAATGTCAGCTTCCACAGTCGCTTGATCTATTGGCTTCGGAAAGAAGTGAAAATACGAGAGCTCACTTTGATAGTAAGAGAAAGATTTATTTTTCTAATATTCTATTGGATTCTCGTAAGGAACGTTTCAAAATAGCAAAAGATCCTACTTTTTCTTCTTCCCTCATTCGACAAGGATAGTTATTAAAAATTAACGCGCTTCGTCTGGTTAGCGCATATCTATAACCTTTAGGCGCATGCTAGTATTGGAAATTAGAGCAAATGGTAAAACTTAGCGTTTTGGTTTGATGGTTTATTTGCGAAGATGAGAACGTTGAGGCTGTTGCATGTGAAAGACGATGTTTTAAAATTTTATGAAGTCCTCATTTCCTCATGTCAAAACACCTTGTCGACGTTCGCCTCACGCCACAAGACTTTGACTCGAATTTTGACATGGTATGTGATACCACACCTTCGCCACATCAGTGGGCGCCTCGACTAAGAGTTTTGTGAAACAACTGACTACCTGTCCAATGAACATGTTAAACATGTGGACGAGACGCCACTCCTCTCGGATGTAATGTACGAAACCAATCAGCAAAGAAACTTGGAAACTTTGCAGGGAGTCACTTCGATACGGGCGAGTGAATCTACACCTAATCTTGATTGCTTACATACTTGGCACCGTACTTTTGAGTGCCGTGAGCCTGATGTCATTCCAGATCTGGAGACCAAAGTGCTGGCGACCACAATTTGCATCAAAGGCAAGTTGGCACTTCGACCATTTGGGAAGCTTTCAAACAAGAAATCAAAACAGGACATTATTTATACGGACGTGGATCGATGCAGACGACGACGCTTGAAGGTTGTTGTTATTTTCTTACAATGATCGATGGCGACCTCGCTAAACCGTAGTCTATTTCCTAAGAAAAAAAATCGGAAATTACGGAGTGGATCAAGAAGTATGTGCCGTTTGAGAAGAACAGTGATTCGATGGGACTAAGTTGAAGAGTTCCGGAATGAATTCCTGGACAGATTCTGCCGCCAAGAAGGTATCTATCAGCAGCTCACCTTAGTGTAGACCTCGCATGGCCCCTTGTGAGACCTCGCAGCTGGGGTGGCCCGCTGTCCAACTACCATACAAGTACAGGATTAAAGCTGACCACATGTACAGAACCAATCGAATCCATAGCGCATATATCGGTTTAGCTCTGAACTGGAGAAAGTCTGATTTAATCCATCTCAAGATTCTCTGTTCGAGGGCTGACGTGTCCATATGAGCAGCGTTCGTTCGAAGTTGAAGGCGGAATTCACGAAGATGTTGTTTGCAAGCTACTCTCTGCACCATG
Organism: Aedes koreicus; assembly: GCA_024533555.2. NCBI lineage: Eukaryota > Metazoa > Arthropoda > Insecta > Diptera > Culicidae > Aedes > Aedes koreicus. Next base: position 148,036 of record JAHHFK020004600.1, on the reverse strand, counting down.
ATGCGGACCTGTTTGGTTACTTGGTGGAACGGAATGAACGGTAACCTGCTTGCAGACGGGTCCTGCAGTGCTGGTTTTCCAAGGTCGACCTCTACACCTTCCAATTCCGTTGACAATCTAAAGTTTCAGCACGACGTTTGCTTGAACCTACCGCACCACACTCTAGCGATCACTGACCCACTTGGAAACATCTCCCACGGTAGAAATGGCAACTACATTTCCGCGATATTTCAAATTGACCACGTTTGGTGCTGCTGGTGAAGCATGGGGATATTAAATCGGCCTTTTTGTACGGGGACCTAGCCAAGACAATCTTCACGAGGCAGCCAAACAGCTTCGTGCCTACAAAGAGGCTCTAAAATTGCCTTGTTTTCCCAATGAAAAACCATTATCATACTTTGTGAGTGGCCCTAACAGCATTCTTGCTGTTGGTTTAAATGGGGCCAAATCGGCTTTATAGCGTTATTTTAAATTACCTTGTTTTCCCAATTGAAAACCACCATCAGACTTTGCTAGTGTGTTCAATCTAACACCCATTGGCCGGCAATGGTATTATGGAAGAAATCTGTTTGCAAAAATCCTTTAAGCGACTATTGAAAGCAACTTTAACCCGGGAGCTTGCAAGTAATAGCTCTACTGCAGATCAAAAATGTCTGGAGAGCATTTCAAAATGTCTAGAGAGTCACTCCTATTCCGAGGTTACTTTCACAAATAATAAGCCTCGCATTATAACATTACCGATATCATTTGGATAAGGGTGCTGCGAAATACGTCCTGATTTGGAAATGTAAAATTTCAAAACCAGGCACGTATTTAGTATTATTTGAGAATACGATTTTTCTAATATACTTATTCAGATTCAGATTGATCTCACCAAAAGCCGCCTCCACGTTGTTAGTGGCCTCAAAATCATCCTTACTGTTGGTTTAAATCGATCCAAATGAACTCTCTAGCGTTATTCAAAATTATCTTGTGTTCCCAATGACAAACCATTATCACCCAGTCTTGTGAATAACGCTAACAGTATCCTTAGTGTTGGTTTGGTTGGTGTCGGTTCAAAGTGGATATTTGTACTATTGGTATAAACGTATCATTCACTAAAACGAACCACGTTGCCAAACAAACCCTTTTATCTAACATTACAGTAATTTTTTGTAGAAGTGCAGAGATGTTCTCGGCTTCCAATAAAGCGATTGTCAGGTCAACATATTCCTACCCCTTTCTTATTTAACCTGCGCTGATGGTTTTCTGTGTAATTACAGCTGATCTGACAACAACGGAGTGGCTAGTTTGGGCGGTCAATCATACTCATGTTGGTCATTCGGGTAATTGTACGTAAACGACATGCTTATTGCTTGCCAAGACGATGCGGAATACAAGATATCATGCCTAGGGAACGTAAGCAATTACCCGATTGAACGAGGACAGGATGGACGGTTCGTGATGGACCAATATCCGTACATTCGTACAATTGCTGAAGGATGTGAACAAGCAAATACAAAACGATCTCGCATTCCAATTGATCCCACCCAGGTAACCAATAAGCAGTTCCAAAGCGTTTTTACGGTAGCCTAACAAGCAATAAAGTCACCATAAATGCCGCTTTTGGCCCAATATACGGCTGCTTTACTGCAATGCTATGATTAATGCTATTTTGCATTCGAAATGCTTAATACAGGCTACAAGCATTTAAATAGCATTTGAAATCCAACTTTACAACAGATAGCATTCAAGATGCTGATATAATAACTAGAAAATAAGAAGAATGATTAGTAATTTCCATTTAATTCCAACTACCTTTATTGCTTATCTTGACAGATACGCGTATTTCGTCTACAATGTGCAGACTTCTTCAGTGTCGTGTACTAATACTCGACTGATATAATGCTAATATAATGCTTGTAGCATCTGAAATGCAGTTTTAAGGTTGATTTACTGCATATGCTAATGCTTATTGGTTACCTGGGCAGTTTCTCGAAACTACAGCAATCGATTCCCGGAGCTAAAGGAACTAAAGCTACCGAAGGACTACAGCTTAATCTAACTGGGTGCTTTTCTGTTTTTTTTTTTTGCTAGATCATTCTGGAACAAAAGTTGAGCAATCGTAGTCAAATTGATTAAACAGATGCCAAAACAGATGCATATCGATGCCTCTAATCAACTGCAAATTCTAAGTTGGACCTAGGATCACTAGGACAGCTTCAACGGTGATACTGGTTTACAACAAGTATGCTACTAGGAGATATGCCTTAGGCTGAGGAACTTTATAAATATGAAGGGTTTCTTTCAGTTATGCATTCATCAAGCTATCAAACAATCTGATATTGCTCTAGATTTGACGTTTCGATATTTGTTACATCTTTTTCAGGACGATCAGAAGTTCTAATTCCCTGAAGAAGATGTAACAAACATCGAAACATCGGATCTAGAGCAATAACAGATTGTTTGATAGCTTGATGAATGCATAACTGAAAGAAATCCTTTGTAATTTTTCTATGAATATCTTCTAGTTCTTACTGTGAACTCACTCAAAGGTATTCACAAAAACGTTCTCAACTAATTTTGAGGGAAAGAGCCTCATACGCAACATTGCCACATGCACGTTTTTCTTTTCTTTTTTTTTCAGCACAACGCTGGTCAAGCAAAGTGTACCAGTATAATGATACAATGGTTTGCAGCTGTCCGCAAGAATTTACGTCTATTTTCTGTTTGGCATTTGAAGGTTAGTGCCATTCACAATTAGCTTATTGTCTGCTCTTAATTTAGCATTCTAAATGCATTTTCACAGTTATTAATTGAGCGCTCCTGATCACAGCCGTTTTTTTTTGCGTTAATATAATTGTGAGCCAAGTACAATCATACCCAATCATTCTAGGGTATGATTGTACTTGGCCCACACCCTAGAATGATTGAGTGGCAAGTATAATCATAGCCCATTCGGCAGCTAAGTAATCGAAGCCTTCCACCACCACCTAGCTTAACCTTTACCGACTGAGATAAGAAGGATCTTGTTCAAGAAATAAGCCATTAGAAAATATTTCAAAATTACGTGCATTTAGGAAATTTCGCTTAAAGAATCTGAAAGAAACATTAAAATGGTACTGATCGGTGTAGATAAAAGAATTGCAGAAATCGACAGCTGATGAGACAATTCGATTGATATTAAAATGAATGGGATTGCAGTGAATCAGTTGCTCATTAAAGGCGATATTCTGGTTTAGTGCGGCATAGGAAGCGATTTGGCAAGCGTATTTCTGGAGCTGCTCTCTACTGCCCGTCATTCTGGCGGCAATTTTTTTATGCTGTCCTTTCTCTTCTTGCACACAAATGGTTGAAACGTTGCGAATTACGGAGAACCTTCTCTTTTTCTATCCCTTATTTGACCTTCTCTTTTTCTATCCTAGTGCAACCCATTCCTCAATCAGTTCGACCAGTTCCTACAGAGTACTTCATTTTCCCCTTATTTTGGCAACACCATTATTTTGAACCAGGTCTACTGTCTGAGAACGGTAAGTGGTATGACATGCGTTTTTATCGATGCTGCACTTATGTTCTACTTCGACCAGCTCGACTGAGATTGACAGTTCAGACCAGACCAGAGTTCGAAATTCGCAAGAATAAATTATATTCACCATTAAAAAGAAATTTAAGGACCAATATGTCTTAGACAAAGTCGTGCTTATTATTAATTGAGGCCTTATTTTCATACAAACTAAGGGTAGGGTAGTCCTTGAAAATATATTGAAATAAAAGATCTATCTCGTAAATTTTTCTACATAGACGAATACAATGATCTCAAAAGGTGGTTTTTATCTTTAGGTTATCATCGTCTTTCATCAAACTTATCAATTAATGAATTAAATTAAATAAAAAATAGGGCGTTAAGAATCTCCTCTTCATGATACATTGCATGACTCCTATAATGAAACTCCAGTATGGAAAAGAAACTTCTAGTCCTACGTAAAAAATTGCATAATAACACTAGTGTACAGTATTTTTTAACTCGATAAGGTGATGATCATTACCAATGCAAAATCATGCGCTAAATTCAATACCATGGTCAGAAAAAAATAATGTAGAGCTGTTTTTGAGATATACTAAAATTTTGATGTTTTGGATTTTGGACAAATGTACATTTACTAAAATACTAATATCCTTGGATCCAATTTTAAATCTTTTTTTTATGAAAATGAAGCTAAATAAATTTGCCATCGTTCACTTAAACACTATGTCCTGATTAAAAAAATAATTTTTTAGTTATTGAAAAGTTTATTGCATTTTTTTTATAATTTTTCTGCCAATTTTCCAAAAAAATCTCGTTTTAATCAACACTACTAGGTGTCGTTGTGAACATCCAAACATCGCATGTAAAGTTTTCATGGGAAATTCTTTTCTCTACCAATCAATTTGATTGAGGCACATCAGGATTGAAAACCGAGTTGATACAAAAAAAAAAAATATTCGAGTACATATTATTAAAAATGGTTGAGAATCGAATGACTTAGTGTTCCGAACTTGTTTCTGTGAAGTGAACGATAGCAAATTTATTTAGCTTCATTTTCATGAAAAAATGATTCAAAATTGGTGCACTGTATCCAAAGATATTGACATTATAGTAAACGTACTTTTGTCCAAAATTCAAAAATTCATTTTCTTGTATTTCTCAAAAGTGGCTCTACTTTATTTTTTCTGAATCCGGCATTGAATTCAGCGCAGGATTCTGCATTAGAAACGTTGGTCAACCAGTAAAGTTCATACTTTATATTTCATTTTGTAAACTAGTGTATTGATAACATTGATAAGCGAAATATGCTTCCCGGAACAAACAGTTCAATCCGGAATTTTCAGAAATGTACTAGTGTATAATAAAATTAGGGGGAGGTTTTTTTGGCTGATTCAAGCGAGCTAATAAGATACAACAGATACATTTAGCCGAAGTTCCTATGTTTATATTACAGTTCAACAGTTGAGACGATGGAGTATGGTTGTCAAGCAGAGAAGAGCAGACTACAAGTGTCTGTCCAAAAATCGTTGGTGCATTCTAAGTCAACGGTTTTCTACTAAATCAACGCATGCCACTTGCAGAGTACAACCTATGCTCAATCAACATCTGATCAAAAAACGCCAAGGCACAGGCCAAAAAAAAATCTCCATCAAACAGCACTGCAGCTGCAGCCAGCACCGTCTAAAACCACCCTTCATGCACGAACCAACTCCGCATTTTGGTTCGTTCGTGAGCTGGATGCTGGTGTGTGCATCCGAGTGCAATGAAACGAGTAATAGCGCGCGCGCTCGTTCGCCCGCATCGGGTGCACAATTTCATTGGCGTGAATTAACATTTCGAATTCAATTGATTTAATTTTCTTCCCGACACGTTTCGCTATCAACCCATGGCATCCCTTCCCACTCCACCATATTTGGTTGCCCTTTTTTGTGTGTTTCTGTTCATTGGTTTGGACGTTTGTTTCTACCCTTAAGCCACCTTCGAGAAAGGGTGCGATAACACTTTCTTTGTTCCGAAACTACCACTCCTGGCCGCTGTGTTCTATCTTTGATCTATCGAATTTGCTGAACCTCTCTCCTGCCGAACAATGACCAAATTGTTTTATTCGGTTCCCGACAAACAGTGAGTGAGCTGTGGAAAAGTGACTGACGTAAGCTGTCTTTTTCATCGCCTCGAAGCACCCGTAATAGGTGCGGGATTTGCCATGGCTAACCATGGAAATTACAAATTGACATGTACGAACGGTTGCCCTCTGGAATCTTTGGATGGAATTTTGTGCACTTCAATCAAGATATGATTCTTGCAATCTGGTAGTTTTTTTTTCGGATTGTCATGACATCGATCTTGTTTGAGCAAATTTGGCTTTCGGTTGGCGGAGACGCATGGTCTTCTACCGATTTGTGCGTGTTCACGAGAAATCCAATCGTATTCTGTCAAATTAGGTTATTTTTAAAAGAAAGTGCAAAAACTACGAGAACGACAGCCAACTGTTGAACGAACACATCAATCATAATCACACGATGAGGCGACGCACCACAACATGTGCCGGCAGAAAACATGATATATTTTGCCGTTTTGGTTTGACCAGTTCGTGGCACATTCAGCTGCTAAGGTGTCTCACGGGTTAAACGTGTAAAAAAATGCAGAAATTCTACACAACATATGTACGAATTTGCGAGTCTTCGATTGAAAATAGATTCGAGGGTGGCAGATTTCAAGGCCTCCGTTTTCAACGTGAGATCGATTGTGGACATTGAACTTGATGCTGCGGAACTAGAAGGTTGTACTGGGTTGGTTGGGCGCATTTTGCATCACTTTTTGCTAAGGCAATAGTAAATTTTAGAAAAGTACAGAAACATCCAGTCTTCGTCAAGACTCCTTACGCTTTGATGACTAATACAAAATAGAAAAAAAAACTAAATTAAATATTAGTAAGTGTAGCTGTATAGTATCCGTAAAATCAAGCAAAAGTTTCGCATTCTTTGAGAAAACCCACTTTCATGTTCCATTAATTTCAAATAAAGTTCACGTGAAACTTTTTGCTGCTTAAGAAGCTAAACATCGAAAAAGTAACTTCAGGTTCCAAAGAAATGCGAATTGAGCTCATAGCAACTCGAAGTTCGGATGAAGTTCCATATGGCACTATAAGGCATCGATCAAGCTGATTAAAAGTTCCACGGACACTTCTTAGGAACTCCCGTACAAAGTACCGTACAAGTTCCCTGAGAACTTTTAAGCAGCCTTAAAGCGTCTAAAATGTTCCGTGGAAGCACTCAAGAAATGATCTGCTGAGAAAATAATTTTAATTACGTTGAATTTGAAGATTCCTAGACTATAGTACGCAACATTATTCTGATATTTGCTCAACAGTTCGATAGAGTATAATCAAAAGTTAACAGTAAATAATTCCTCGATTCAAACTTAAGTGTTCGGCGTACAATCTTGAAGCGCTTACAACTGCGCCACGACTTTATCGACATATTATGCAAAAGAAGTTCAGTTTAAATAGTTTCCTGTTCTTTCTCACACCACAGGCGGCGCAGTTTGGATCGTATCAATGAACTTTCACCCGGAAGCCATGGTAATTTTCCGTCAACACCTAGCGAAAACAACCTCTTTTACTCGTATTACAGTAGACAGGATGAATCAGTTTTTTTTTCTTCAAAGGAATACAGTATACCAAACAATACATAACAGTATGTAGGGCTTATTTGAGTGCCGTTTTATTAAGTACTGCGGAGTACTGTGATGCCGTCATTAATTTGATTTACCACCACTAAGTGTACCTCTTCGGTAAATAAAAACAGTAAAACAGCACAGTACAAATCTCAATACCTACAACACTAGAAGTAGTAAGTTATGCATTGCTGATATAAACTACATGAATAACGGCTGGACATTATTATTAACCGCGCTATGATACGGTAAACTGACAGTGTTGCTTCATACAGAATTATTTGGCTACGATAACTGGCCTTGCCTGTTTGCTATGCGAAGTGAAGAAACAATACACGCTGCTGGATTGTGATTCACCAGTAGACGTAACAACATCCTACTGTCTGTACTATGATGTACTGCATTGAATCTGGCATTTCAGATGGTGTAGCGTTTTCTGCTGGAACTTTCATGCATTGTAAAGCCTGTCCACGTTAAATTTCGGACACTCCTCCAATTTATTTCGTGGTACAACATGTTTACATTCTTGTTACATTCAGTAAAATGGCGTCGAATAAAGTGGAAGTGCTCAAACGCATTTTGTACAAACGGCAGCAAAAGCCGAATTAACCGGTACGTGATCTTGCCAAGAAACTAAAACTTCCGAAAAGTACCGTGTTTTGTGTTTGCAAATCATTGATCTAGGTCATATAAACTGTCCTTGAGTTCAGAACACAAGATCTACAGTTGTAATAGTAGGTTGTTGAAGTATGCAAAGGGAAAATATGTATTTAACAATACTCATTGAATAGAGTGGGAGGTCAACAGACATAATGCGACAATCTTGAAATTTGCTGGGTCATCCAAACTGTCCTTAAGTTCAGAATATAAAATCTACAGTGCTTTTTGGGCTGACGATATGTATTCAAACATATTCAATGAATCTTCTGGAAGGTCAACAGTCATTATTTTATAACTTTGTGGTCCTCTAGGTAATCTAAACTTTCCTGGGGTTGTGAACTTGAAATCTACGGTAGTAACAATAGCTTTTTGGGCTATACAAAGTTACGTCACTTATTCAGTGTAAATTTTCAGGAAGATAATCTTGGGATGGTCTACGTCATCCATACTGTCCTGGTGTTGAGAACTTAAGATTTACAGTTGTAACAGCATTTTTAGGCAATACAAAGTTACAATAAATGTGCAAACATATTCATTCAATATTCTTAAAGGTCATCAAACATTATAAAGTAATCTGACATATTTTAAGTCCTCCAAACTATCCTTGACATCAGACCATAAGGTTTCTGAGCTATGCAAAGCAACGATGTGTATTGAAACATATTCATTGAATATATTTGAAGAACAACATACATTTTGAGATAATCTTCGGTTGTTCTAGGTTATCCAAACTATCCTGGAGTTCAAAACTTAAAAATCTTAAACTTAAAACATCTTCAGTGAATCTTCTTAAGGTCACCAGTCTTTAGCAGATTATCTTGTAATGCTTCAGAAGTTGAACCTCAAAATATGACACATGGGGTATTTTTTACCCTTGACGCATTACAAATATCCATGTTTCATTCATCTTCTAATAACAAGCTCGTAGTGGTGAATGGAAAACGAATGGAACGCCTCTCACGCCATGGATATTACCCAGGTAACCAATAAGTATTAGCATATGCAATAAAACAACCCTAAATCTGCATTTCAGTTGCTAACACCATTATAATAGCATTATATCAGCATCTTGAATGCAATCTGTTGTAAAGTTGGATTTCAAGTGCTATTTAAATGCTTGTAGCCTGAAATAAGCATTTCAAATGGAAAATAGCATTGATGAAGCTTTATCATAGCATTGCAGTAAAACAGCCGTATATTGGGCCAAAAGCGGCATTTATGTTGCATTTAAAGTGACTTAATTGTTTGATAGGCTGCAGTAAAGACGCTTTGGAACTGCTTATTGGTTACCTGGGTAGCGATACGGCAATACTTTGTTCCACAAAGATGTAGGTAGTTAAAGTCAAGCACAACAATTTCATGGTATATCATATTTTGATGTTCAGCTTCTGCAATGAGCTATCCACTAACTGGAGTGGGAAATTTACGGGATCAACCCAAGTCATAAACATCAATTATAAATAGTTGACCATTAAGAAGAACCGATGAACATGATTGGATACATAAAGCTACTTTTTATAGTCCAAAAAGCTACAGTTACAACTGAAGATCTTAAGTTTTGTACACCAGGACTATTCGAATGACATAGAATATCCCAACATTATTTTATAGTGCCTGTTGATCTTCCAGGACATTCAATAAATATGTTTGAATACATATCATAACTTTGTATAGTATATAAAGTTACTGTTACAAAAGTAGATTTTAAGTTCCGCACTCCAAGAGAAGTTTTTTTTTTTTGGCAAAATAATAATCCAGGATTATCTCATAAGGTCTTTCAGGTCATTCATATAATATGATTGAATACCTATCGTAACTATGTATAGCGGATAAAGCTACTGTTATAACAGTAGACCTTAAGGTCTGAACTCTAGGATAGTTTGGATGACATAGAATATCCCATGATTATATCAAAATTTTCTAAAAGAAAAATAATGCACTTCCATGCAAAGTTGGGTGAGTTTCATTTATGAACGTACTTTTTTCTTCCATGTCATGTCGTCGTTTTGAGTGAGTAACCAATTTTCTAATACGTTTATGGTATCTTTTACTAGAATACTAGAAAATATATCAAGAGGAGGGCTCATGGGTTTTGTCTACCATTTTTTTTTTTTTCGTTCCGGTTTGGATTCGGTCGACGCTTGAACGGATTCAAAACCTTCCTTGCCTTTACCGGCTCAGCTATCTTCGGTTTTCTGCCGCCGCCTGACCACCTCTGGGTCATCTGGGTCTCCTTGAATGACTTCACCACCGAGACACCTTCCAATGATGGAATCCCAGGGGTTTTCCGATGCATCTGTGGGACGCAGTGAGATTATCCACGTATTTTTTTTGACAGATATACTCTTGTTCGGATGCCATCTCGATAACCACTTGATAGACTGTGATGAAATTTCGCAAACGTAAACATTACACCTTAGCTAGTTTTAGTCAAAATTTCATCAATTTTTACCCGCTTTAGACGCTTAAAAGTTACAAGCTAACCATTGTGTCTAATTTTTTTCGAGTACAGTCTTTAGTAGGATCTTCTTTCGTTTACGAAAATTAAGAAGATACTAAGCTACTACGAAATCGAAAAATTTTACTTTTTTATTTGAAGAAAAAGTGTAATACCTTTAGATTGTCTCAATAAAAATCAGTTATTTCCGCTTTTACTTTTGTTTACTTCAAATTTCTCAGCAAAGTTGTTTGTATGTTTGAGATAACCACTGTCTAGTATGAATCTTTTTTATTTTTTTTGGTTTGGCACGCAGTCTTAGTGAGACAAAGAATACAAACTTGTTTTTTTTTATTTCTTTACGTTTCGGAGCAATGTTTTTGTCTTCTCCTTAGGTTGTATGTTTGAAATTGTTTGCACTTGTTCAATCCCACAATTTGGCTAAGATCACTTTCAATTTAGAAAAAAACTTACGCTCTCACGCAATAGATATTACATTTAGAGCAATGAACTTTTGAACAAACAAGTAGAACTAATTCAGCTCAGTTCTTTCATGATACATCATATTTTGAATACCTGCTTTTCAAACGAGTTCTCGGCAATTGAATTTAACTGAGTCAAAATGACTTCATAACACCGCTTGCATGTTAGGACAAATTGTAAAAACTTATAATCTTTGAAGATTAAATGCTTATTATTAAAGGATTTTTTAGGCTTCTGCCATTTTTGCAATATTGAATTGAATAAAATAATTCAAATGGCTCAACTTATATAGCGACAAGTAGATGTTTGAACAGCAATGTAAAATAAACCCAGCAATAAACCAACAGCGAAAGTTGAAAAACATTCCGAAATGTTTACAAACTTTTAAGCGCTAGTTCAATCTTCCCCATACCCACGAATAAATTAGTTCCTATCGAGTATACCACAACCTAGATCCCCTGACGTTTTCAATAGCAGCAGAAAATCTACTTAACGACTTGTACTACACCAAAACGTATGTCACCGAATGAATGCTGTCATTTTCATATGCATACCACATTACTTTGTGCAAACTTGTTGAGTCTGCCGCAATCCCACGCAAGGACCAAAAAAATAACCCATCAAATTCGTTCAACTCAAAGAGTGTCAAAAATCACGTTCCGTTATTATTTGCGCAGGGATCTTCGCCTTCAGCGATATGCAACGCGGCACTGGGCATAATCAACTAAAGTGAACAGTAACAACGTCGAGCAGCAGCAACAGCAGCAGTAGCAGCTACAATCTCTGCTGTTTGCATTCTTGAGTAAACGTCATACCGAAACGGACAAACTAGGGAGAAGAAAAAAAACCTTGTTTTTCTTTCGCTATCTCACCGCCAGGATCACCAACCAACCGACGAAAAACCAACCATAATAAAGAAGCATGATTTGTATATCGGACAGCTACCTTTGTAGCGACGAGAGCACATTCCAACATAGCAGTGACAACGACTCGATTTTCTGTAATGCTTATTTTTTTCCGCCCAACGACGAAAAGCAAACCATCATCCACAGAGGAGCTCGAAGAAATGAATGCCTTTTTTCCCTTTTCATCGTTGATGCATTCAAATACCTTCCACTCTCAATCACCGGAGGAGAGATGTGTTGTAGTATAGAGCTCTGTATGGGACAAAAATGTAAACACGGACGACGATGGACCGAAGCGTGTTGCTTTGCTACTATCAGGGACGGATATCAACATCGCCATAAAGTTTTGGCAGAAAGGCAACCAGAGCGATGCATTTTCATCCGAAGTGTGCAACTGTGGGGATGTTTATTTTCAATTTACTGGCGGGGTGGTGTTTGATGAATAAATTTCCCCAACAGATCGGAGGTCAACATCATAGAAATGAGCAGAATTATTACCAATATGTTTGCTTGTTGTGTCTTTCTTAAACTCTCTTTTGAAGCATCATTTTTTGAACAACACTTCCAATTCCGTTCCCTCGTCCAACCAGGTCCGAATCACAGAGTCCGTGCTTTTTCTTGGTCATTGGATTTGCTAATTTTATTCATCAATATTTGAAGCTTGGGTGTTGCTTGGCTCGGTCGACTGAAACTTTAAACATGGCCAAAATGACGATCTCTTCCCACCTTCGTGCTTTGGACGTTCTCTGCCAAAGCCAATTTCTCGAAACTACCATCGTTGTCGTCGTCGTCGTCGTCAGCGGGGTCGACGTCAACGGCTAGAGCGAGAAACTAACCTACCAATATCTAAATCATATTGGCTTGGTCAGGGACGGTTGTTGTGCTTTTTTTTCATCATTCTATTCCTCTGGCATTCATAGCTGCTGTCTGTCGGTATGGTTTGGCAAGCGTATCGCTTATTGAGAGCTCGGGAGGGGGTAAATTGTATGTAAACAGCAAATGTAGAATGCTTATTTCGCATTACTTTTTACACCCACCCCATGTTGCCGCCCCTCCTCGCAAAAGCACCGAAGATCCCCACTCGATCCAAAACAACCTTTGTTCGCTGAAATGGAGCGCACGGCTGTCGTTTTGGGGGACATTACGAAGGGGTTGACGCTTTTCAAAACATACAGTAAGTGAAAGGTCCATGTTTTTCGCTTCTAAACAGCTCCGTAACGTTTGTCCTTGCATCTACTCGGGCGAACGGAATGGACGAAGCACCTGTGATCTCAGCTAGGAATGTGAATGGTCATGTTTCAGCTGTAAGTATACTCGGTGAGTATGTAATACACTTGATAATTTTGAATTTTGTGATTTTTTAATAATCATTGATTTTCGCTTATTAGCAAATTGCAGGTTGGTTTCGGTTTTTTGCCTCCATCTACAATGAACGAATTCGAAAGAAATAGAAGATTATTGTAATAAAAAAAATCAACTGGCATTATAGCAATTATAGTTCTAATCAGAGTACGGCAGTGCAAATATTTTATTTAGAGTGAAATTGAAATCGAGCGTAGGTAAATCTTTGATATGGTATTGAATAAAACACTTTTGCCTATTCTCAGGTGCAGTGTTGGAAAAATCATTCCGGTCATTTTTGACATTTGTATATATTGTATCTTATAAATTAATCCTACTACAGTTGAGGCAGTACAATTCTACTTTTTATATAACTGCTGCAAGAGCATCTCACGTTGTCTCTTTTTTACAATCTGATATTAGATATGTGTATGACGTTCATTGAATCTTAGCTTAACTTAGCTTCACTGACTGTAAGTATCGATGGTTTCTGGTTCGTGAATAATCAGAATAAGTGAAATTGCGCAATGAATCAACTGAATGGGGATAGGAGTAACCGACCATTCTCACTGTACACGTTTCAGTGATTCAATTTCTTCAATAAATATTGGACTCGGAAAAAATGCGACACTTTGTTTTGGGTGTAACTTTTTATCGCGTGAGTAAAAATTAATGAAATTTTGGGTAATACTAGTTATGTGTTATAGAGTGTTATGTTTAAGTGTGCAACATTGCATTGCAACGGTGATCGATAATCCTGGTCAGTCGCACAGATGGATCGGCAAAAGGTTTGGAATCCACCATTCCACCATGTCCAGCGTTGTGAAGATGTTCCAGGAGACGAAGACCATCGAGCGGCGCGCTGGAAGCGGCCGAAAACCTAAAACGGAATACCCAGAGAAGGCGCGGAAGACAAGGCAGTACTTTAAGAATAACTCGAACCTTTCCACCCGAGATGTGGCCAAAAAGGTCAATTCGTCGAAGTGGTTCGTCCAGCAGACCATGAAGCGGGCTGGGCTCCATATTTTTAAGGTCAGGAAGGTGCCAAACCGGACTGACAAGCAAAACACGGTGGCCAAATTGCGTGCGCGGAAGCTGTACCGTGAGTGGCTGGTCAAGCCAGGCTGTCTCGTCATGGACGACGAGACATATATCAAGGCGGACACCAAACAAATCCCCGGTCTCGAGTTTTTTGTCGGCACGTCCCGCATGGAGGTTCCGGAAAAGTTCCGGAAGAGAAAGATGGACAAATTCGCGACGAAGTACCTACGAAGGACGGTACAGCAAGCCGTTCGTTACAACCGGCACCATAAACGGGCAGGTTTATCGAGAGGAATGCTCGCAGAAGCGCTTGCTGCCCTTCATCCGCTCTCACCGTGGTCCCACGCTGTTCTGGCCGGATCTCGCTTCGTGCCATTACGCCAAGCCTGTAATGGATTGGTACGAAGCGAAGGGCGTTAATGTGGTCCCGAAGGAGGCGAACCCGCCAAATACACCAGAACTTCGTCCGATCGAAAAGTTTTGGGCGATAATGATGAAGAAGTTGAAGAGAAGCGGAAAAACATTCAAAACCGATGAAGCTTTGAAGAAAAACTGGGAGAAATTGTGTAAAGAAGATGGACAAAGCCTCGCCCAAGATCTCATGAGCAGTGTTAAGGGAAATGTACGAGCATTCAGCTTGGGGGAGGATATTAAATAAATAAATTATGCCAAAACATAGCTAATATATAGTCATTTAATCCCTGAAAATTTGAAAGGTATCCGATTTAAAATGAATTTTTGGTGATCATTTTTGTGTGTCTCATTTTTTCCGAGTCCAGTCTTTAATCAATAACGGCGTCGGCTACGTCCTTGAAATCAGGCGGGAATAGGGAAGGAATGTTAGTTTTAGATCTCTGCTGTGTTGGGACCAAGTTTACCTCTGCATCCCCACAAAGGTCACAGGAAGGAAAGTGTTTTTTATGATAGTATGGTAGGCCGATGGATCACGGTTCACCTTGATAAGTGATGTGATCATATTTATGATTCGTAATCATTAGTAAACTCGCGCTACCGAACAATAGATAACAGAAACAATACAAAACGCGCCATGTCCGATAGCAAAATAGTGCGCAACAAAGCATCGACGCAACCGTTCACAGCCGATGCTCCAAGCAAACTCTTTTTTTCGTAAACTTACTAATATCTACATCAATCAAGTAGAAACTTGTCAAGAACAAGCTATGCTAATGCATTTAAAATTGCGATTGAGAGATTTGATAAAAATAAGAGTCCGTTGATGAATTTCGTCCCTTTTTGGCAACTTTATGCTTCTATTGATGTCCAAGCTCATTGGTTTAGCACCAACCGGGGGAGACATGGTCCTATACCAAATTATTCATTATCATTATAACTGATTCATTATCTCCAATCCGTTCAACCAATCACAATGTTAATAATTATAAGTCCGAGGTTGTTACTCCGTTACTGCCAGAACAGCTATAATTGCACAGAGAACCTACAGGTGACACTATTAGAGAACCAACAGGTGATACTAGTAAATTATCTATACATTAGACCGATTTTCGATTTGGACCGGTTTGTACCAATAGTACGAATAGCCGCTTTAAACCGATTTAAACCAACAGCAATGATGCTGTTGGGCACACTCATAAAGTGCGATGGTGGTTTTTCATTGAGAAAACAAGGTAAATTTAAAATAACGCTTGAAACCTGATTAAACCCTTTTTAAACCACCAGTACGGATGATGTTGGGGTCACTCACAAAGTGTGATGGTGGTTTGTCATGCGGAAAACGAGGTAATTTTTTTAAAACGCTTGATAGCCGATTTGGACCGATTTAATCCCACAGTAACGATGCTGATGGGGTCTCTCATAAAGTGTGATGGTGGTTTTTCGTTGAGAAAAACAGGTTAAAATTAAATAAAGCATAAGAGCCGAGCACATTGCACCACGGCACAATATTGAACGACTGAAATAACTAGAAGTCGCCACAGAATACGCGCGATACCTGGTCGCTGCTTTGCCGGAAGCGGAAGTAGTTGACGATATGCCTCTTGAGAACTGTTGGAGCCAAGCAAAAACAGCCATACCAAACGCGACTGAAAGTATCCTAGAATACGTGGAACGCAGAAGACGAAACGACTGGTTCAAACGCGAGTGTCCAGAGATGTTGAACGAAAAGAACGTAGTCAGAGTATAAACGCTGCAACGCAGTTTCCGACCGAACGTGGAACGATACGAGGAGAAACGTATATAGGAGGCAAAAAAGGGCCGCCTGCAAGAAGCCTGGAAGAGAGAGAGGAGCTGCAAAAAGCCAAAGGCCTCACACAAAGGTTTTGTGCAGCGTGCCGAGATGTGTAGAAGCAGCGATGGTAGACTTTTGACGGATGAGTGTGAGGTGATCGAAATATGGAAGCAGCACTTCGATGAACATCTGAATGGCGCAGATGAACAAGCAGCCGAAACAGAGTACATCCCAGTTGCAGCAATTTTACGGAGGAGGAGGAAGTATCAGTTCTAACTGTGCATGCCGCTAAGGAGGCCATCAAACAGCTAAAGAACAACAAAGCTGTTGGTAGACATGGTCTCACGCCGGAACTCATCAAGTTTGGACCTAGGAAACTTACACGATTAATGCACCGAGTGATTGTCAAGATTTGGGATAGCTACCAACTATCAGAGGACATTAATCTATAAGAAGCGCGACAAGTTGGACTGTGATAACTACAAAGCGATCAAGATCACTAATGCCGCTTACAAAATCCTTTCTCAAATACTGTTTCGTCGAATATCGCCGTTAGCATGCAGATTTGTCGGTAACTACCAGGGCGGATTATCGGACGGCCGATCCATAACTGACTAAATCCTTAAGTTGCCTCAAATTCTCCAGAAATGTCGTGAGTATCAGGTCCCAACCCATCATCTATTCGTTAACTTCAATGCCACTTATGATTCGGAGCATATGAGCGGAGCTATGGCAAAAGCTTATAAAATTGATCCAGGCTGCGATGAATGGAGAGAAGTGTAGAGTTCGAAAATCAGGAGCACTGACAGAATCATTCGAATGCATGAGAGGGTTAAGACAAGGCGATGGTATTTCCTGTTTGTTGTTCAACATTGCGTTAGAAGGTGTGTACAACGGGTAAAACATGCGAAGCGCCATTTTCAATAAATCCGGTCAGATCGTATGCTTTGTGGATGATATGGTTACTGTCAGCAGAACATTTGCGACCGTGTTCGACGAATACTGGACCGAAGCGCGAAGCAACACGAATTGGGCTACAGGAGAACGCGTTCAAAACGAAGTGTCACGATCGACGTTGATGAATTCGAGGTTGTCGAGAAATTCCTATACCTCGGTTCCCTTGTGACAACGGGCAATGATGAGAATCGCGAAATACAGAGATGCATCATCAATGAAAGCCGTGCCTACTATGGACTCCTGCTGTCCTGCTGGTAGCACATGACCGCTGCACGGCTGCCACATAAATTTTCCCGATGTTGCTTCTGATCTTGTTGATGAGTTGCTTCGTGCCCTTGGCCTTCCAATTACCCTTGAATACAGTGGAGCTCAATAGCCCAAAAAATATCATCGATAGGACGACACTGCGGCAGATTAATCGGATTCCGGTCTTATGGCACAAATGGTATATTTTGGCTCTTCATAGCGTTAGCGTTTTCTTCGGCCAAAACACGTAGTCTCCATACGAGTGATGTTTCTGAAGAAACGGGATGATGAGATGCTGCCAGCACTCTGTTTGGAAGACTTGCTGGTTGATGGCCAAGCCACTTGGTTTAAACAACGGCTCCGAAAGCCCCTTATCGGAAATTGCGATGTATTGCAGCACTTTTTGATCGAAATTGTGCTTGAATTTTCACTTAACCTTCGGCGGAGTTGTAGATTCGTCCTTGGCGTAAAAACAGTCGTCTTCGGGCATCTGGGACCCCCGGTCGTCACTAGGATTTCACAGTTTTGATTTGTTCGTCCGTGTACTCTGGGGATCTAGTCTTCTGAGCATGAGCATGAGCATGATTGACCGCCCACGGATGCTACTCCGTTATTGCCAGATCAGGTGTATTTACACAAAGAACCAATAATTGATGTTTGGGACTAACATACATCATCAATGTGTAAAAAGTGGTGACCCATCAGGAAGCAATACCGGCGCCGGCCGTGCCCGAATGCTGGTCAAGTAGGGAATGGGAAGGAACGTATTGATGTGATACTCGCTTTGAAAGAAGCCGAGAAATCCTCTGCACTTCCACGAGAAATCACTGGGATGTTGGATAGTTGGAAAAAGGTCAGCAGCAGGGCTCGTTTTGGTTAACGATACGCTGAAAGTATGTAACTAGCACTATCCGCCAAAAGCATGGGACCGCTCCTTCAAGCAACAGAACATCGAACGCCAGTTGCAGCGCACCCCGAATAGTCCGGAATGACCTAATCACCGTAAACTCGTCAACAATGGTGATCGCTTTTTCTGCCTGTGTAGGTAATAGCTAGGCATGAGCAGCGGCATACCCTCTTTCTGTAGATATCCTGCAAATAAAAAATAAGACAAGTTGAGCCGCCCCTCCGATTGGTGGCCCATCATAGTATTAGTAATTGTTATTGATTCTATTGATTTCTACGCTCATTAATTAGGTACCAACCTTGGTCCTATACCCAATGCTTTCCTTATCTCCAATCTGCTCAACTACTCGCAATATTTTGTGATATAGTGGGCGGAATCATTACAATTTGAGATAATTCTAAGCAGTCGGTTTACCAAAATTTGGCAGATCGACAGGTAATCGGTGGGTGAGTGACCACCAGGTACTTCATAGCAAGATGCAAGGAAGCGGACTGGAAGTGTAAATGAGCAAATCTCCTCCACCCCCCACTAAGACAATTAAAGCCCCCCATCTCGTGTAACTAGCGCTATCGGTCGTCCATCCATAAGCAGGTTACCTTTCCGGTACGCCATGTTGTCAGCGGGAGTTGCGACAGTTTTCAAAATAAATTTACGCTTAAAATGGTCCACCGTCTACTTTTTACCACGATCTTTGTTCGCTTGAAAGAATTGAACAATGCGCGCACGCATTATTTCCTGTTTTGACGGCATGTTGTAAACAACCGCACGGAAAAAATGTGTGCCCAGAACCGTGAACTGCAGTCGTGAGTTCGAGAACATGCAAAAATACACCCTGAATGAACTAAATCACGTTTAAAGGTAAAAATCCTGAAAACGTGAACTAGTTCACGGCCCGTTATAATTTTCGGGAACGCTTTTATTTCTATGTGAACATGTTGGAGTGAAAGTGTGTGTGGCAATTTTCTGAAAATTGTAAGGATTCATTCACATACACAGATCAAAAGAAACATTGAATTTTCTGCGTTATCTAATGCACATAACGGGAATGCTAGATTTGGCAGAAAATAATGGGATATTTCATGTAATTTCAAGCCAGATATGGCTGAAGTTAGGACTGTTGTATGAAAGATTGCAAATAATTTCGGTGTTTACGCCTCTTTTGGCTTGGAATTATACGAGAGGCGAATTTACGCGCTTGTTAAAATTCATTATTTTTTCTGTTTAAGGTGATATTTCTCTGAAAGCATTGTTCTGATAGAAAAGTATTGAAGTCATTCCCGGTATTTGGTGGCCATCCGTTATATGGAGGTGTATGAGGAGAAGAAGGAGAAGAAGGAAGCATGGGCTTCAAATGGTGAGTTGACAACTTCGAAGGAGGGTGCGACCGACCTCTCGTCCTCACAAGTTCCTACCTCACGCCTCCACGAGTCATATGATCACAAAAGACTGCCAGCTGAAACATGGAGACGCTGGTTGGCGTAGCCGGGGCAATGTTGTCAATCTGACAATAGCGAAGTGAGGGGGTGCGACCGAAGATCTTATACCTTTAAATCATATTGTATATTTTCTTTTCTCATTTTATTAATAATTTCAGCACGCTTTGGAATCATCTTTGCATTCTAAAACTATGTAAGAGCCTGGAGCAACATGCCAGGCATCAAAGGCGGAATTTGTATCTCAACATTTCAGCATACCATTTATTTAAAATTGCACATCTGAACTTCAACTATTATATTCATAAAAGGCTGGCATGTGCTTATACGTAATGTAGGATTATATTTTAATGTTGTGTTTGTGGTATTATGGTAAGATAAGCCATTTCTTTCAGAAATTATCCCACCGGACTCTTCGTTCACTCTATCTTTGAAATGTTGCTAGAACAGTATAAAAAAATATTAAAAATATTACAATGTTTTATAAAATAATATCTTTTATTGAAATTTTATCTTTTATATTTCGAATGATCTATTCTGCTTTCAGCTTTCTCAGGACTAGTAGGATATTGATACATATCTAACTTTTATTTATTTTTAAGTAACAATCCATTCAAGTTTGAAATTTGAATAAATTAGCATTTTTGTCTATAATGGTATCTTAATTTGTTGTGTACAAAATATATTATATATTAAATAACATATAACGGGGAAAGGGAGGGACCATCAGGGCACCCAAGTAAAACGATTTGGATAGGGAGCATGGGACTGCCTCCTCCCCTATTGTTAACATTTCGTGGAACGAGGGCGGGCTCTTCGACCCCATCTATTGGGTTTATTCTGTCAATCGAGGGCTCGATTCTAGTGCTGTGAGTGTGAACTTGCTTTTGGAAGGAGATTCTCTTCCCTATATTCGCGGGTTTCGCGTGAGTGTCTCTGCTTACGGGCCCGCCCAAACGTTTTAGGCCCTTCATACAGGAGCTTGATGATCACAAACAATAATAGAATCCTGATCAAATCGTTTTTCAGATTATTCCACTGCTATGGAAAGTTTCCTTGCTGCAATAGATGGTAGTATTACATCATCATCATCATCAAGAAGGAGAAGAAGGAAGCATGAGCTAGCGCAACTACACAGTGAACCCAGCATCTCGACAGTGGCAAAGGTTGGCAGGATGCGATGGGCCGGGCATGTCATTAGGATGCCGGAAAACAACCCAGCCAAAATGGTCTTCACCTCAATCCGACTAGAACAAGACGCAGAGGCGCTCAACGCTCGAGGTGGCAGGACCAAATTGAGCAGGACCGTGCAAGTATGAATGAACCGACTAATGTGTAGGAAACTAGTAGAGCAGGCTATGTCCACCAGGACGTAATTCAATTTAAAGTCAAGTAAGTAAGTAAGCATGCTGTTGGGGCCACTCATAGAGTGTGATGGTGATTTTTCATTGCGAAAACAAATCAATTTTTAGCATCGCTTAAGAGCCGCTTTTGGACCGATCTAAACCCACAGTAAGGATGCTGTTGAGCATGAGCTCTGTTTATTTTATGATTTTCTACTTCAAAAACTGTTGTCTGTTTGTTTGTTTGTAGATGCATTTGTCAGGTCAATAATTCGATTTATCAATGTTGTCCAAAGTAGCCGCTAGGTAGAAAGTTGCTCAATTGTATGATCTTTACGGACTCGATAGTAAGTTTTATTTGTTGTTTTACAAGAGGGAAAGGCGGAAATGTAAGGACTAATGTTGGCATAGTTTTGTTCATAGCGAATGGCCGCTCTTTTTGACTCATAGTTCAGTCATCTGTTTCGCTGAAAGTGGAGTCACTTAAATTTGAGTAAATCTTACTGGGAATTAAAAATCGACAATTTAACAACATGCATCGGATTCAAATCGACTAAATACTTGAACTCACACGAAAAGTGCCTCGTCAACCGTCTCACAAATCTACCATCCCAGGCAATTTGTCGCGACATCGATAAGGTATTGGAGAAACCACACACCGTGTTAAGTATCAAAACCGAAATTTTGACCACGCAACCACCAGTTATAACGACCGCAGTTTTTTAACCCGCCTTAAACACACCCACACGCGAATATTCGCTCCGACAGGTACCCATGTAATTGTACTCAATCAACCCAAAATTAGAGCTTTCTAATTGCCCATTGCGCTCCGGTGACAGTTTCATTGTTTGCAAATTTTGTTTTCGCTGCCGCTGTCCAAAAAAATAAGTAATAAATCATTATGACATAAGCATGGCGAAATCGAAATTGTGGTTGGCAAAAATGGTTCCGCTCATTAACGATGCTGGTCGCGTTCTATCGGTACCAACACATTCATTTACTGCTGCGATTTAGATCGCTTGCAACATTTACATACATCGCGCGCCGAGCATCGTCGATGGGCGTATGCGTTTGCCCGGGTAGATTCGATTAATAGATAAAATTCAAATCAGGTTAAAGTTGGCAAAGAGTCGCGAAATGTTGGCATTGATAATAATGATTAGTGGAAAATTATTCCAATAAGCAGCGTTGTTTTCGTGAGTTTTGCGATCAGGTGACAGGGCTGCTGTCCCGAGAAGGTTAATGGTAGTATTTATTACCGGTACTGTAATTTGTTCTTTGATTTTCGATCGAGATTGTGTAAAGCAGTAAATTGCTATTAGAAGGATGTTTAACGATCCAATTGGGGACCACCGATCAAACGGTCAAGAATCAAGCGGATGGGCAGAGTCGTTCGATTACCACAAAACCGATTTAATTTATCGATTGGATAATAAAAAATGATTTCTGGTCAGCCTGGCTAATTTCACTGCAAATCCTGAGAAAAGATTTCTATATTCTTAAAAAGTGGCTTCATAAAAAAAGTAGATAGTCGGAAGGTTTTTGCATGCTGGTTGGTTGGATCACGCAGAAGGGAAAAAAATGGGTTACAGCAATAATATATTTTACTTTATTTTCACTCGAATGGGCGAGAGTGCACATTGCCAACACTCGCTGCATTCGTTTTATATGGGGCTATTTACCTCTGGTGGTGGCGATAACATGCTGCATTTTGCACTGAATTTTCTGATTCTGTCCCCTCTGTATCGTCGTCGGAACGTTTAGCAATGTAATGAGTGTACCAACCAACAAATAAGTGCCTGAAAGGATGCAACGATCTGGAGAAAGCATTTTGCACGATGGCACATGGTAGTAGTTTAGGAAGGATACTAACATGCACTGAAATGGAAAAGACGTGAGGTTTTTATGAAATGCATGCTGTTTCCCTTTTTTTTTTTTTTTTGATTGATTTCACATTTACTAAATGAACACGAGTTACGAATAAATTAAACTAGATTACCAATTTGTACCAACCTACAATATAGTTTTCAACTCCGGTGCCAGGCTAATCAATCTTGTCACTCCACTGAGGCCGTAATGCGACACATCATAGGCAGTTGTTATTAATTTCCCATCGTGTAAAAAGAGGCCTTTGGCCGAGAACTGTGCATATTTATCGATAACAAATTTCATCAATCTCCGCGGATGGATTTTCAGGTACTCGTTATTAAAGGTTCCATAGTTTGCCCTAGGTACACACACCGTGCGTCGATCTTAATTTAGCGATTAAATCAAAATATCAATTCAGCTTTAATAATAATCTACATTAAATCAACTACAGGCAACCACGACGGCGATGACGACGAGAAACCGGACCGTAAATCGCCGCTCCACGCGGAAAGATTTATGATCGATAATGGCGGAGAGGTTGTCGATATGGTTAAAAATTTATGATAATTTAACGTGTGCACTAGCGCAGGCGACCGGCGTATGGTGCATGGTTATTAAAAACAAAATCTCAAATGGTGAATGGTGTGCAACGCACTCAGTGTACGCAGGTCCTTTGATATGATATATGAGTTTAACCTAGGTCGGCGGAGTGTTTAAATCTACTTTGTGCCAGCACCTCCTTCCTTCTGCAAGTGCCCTCTACGATGTCGTCGTCGTCACGATAATCGTGGAACGTACGAACTCACGTGATTTGGGTGAATGAAAAACGATTTGTCATTTGTAGGGTGACGTTTGGCGTGAAAAGTGGACACTAAAGATCGTCATTAACGATGGAAGGAGAGTTTTGACGCGCTTGAGCGCATTCTAAAGTTTGTTTTTTGAATTATTCAAAAGGTTTGAAGAAATCGGCTTTTTATCGTTGTTAGAGGAGCCTTGTCTTCCAAATGTAAATCCACCATCACACTTTGAGAGTGGCATCAGCGGCATCATTACTGTTGGTCTTATGCCTGATGTGCTAGGTTAGTCCAAAAGTTTTGAAAGCGACATCTATGGACCAGTTGAAAAATCAAAATTTCTACGCCATTTTAATATTTAATTTTTCATAAAAAAGGTACTCAAAATTTCATTTCGATCTGTCAATTCATTCTTTGTTTACAAGCCATTTGATGTTGACGTGTCAGTGTCCGAATATCGTGCAGTGATTAAATTCTTTGTTTTGGAAGGTTTATCGACTACTGATACACATGCAAAGATGGTGAATGTATTAAAGGAGTCTTCTCCTTCATTTCCAACCGTTCAACGATGGGTTTTGGAGTTTAAGCGTGGCCGTACAAGCATTGAAGACAATCTACGCTCAGGACGTTCAAAAAGTGCATCAACACCAGAAATCATAGCGAAAATACAGGATATGGTTTTGGAAGATCATCGATCGACTGTGGATGTGATAGCTGATACCATAGGCATCTCACATGGAACAACATGGCATATTTTGGCTGAAGTTTTGGGTTTCAAACAACTGTGAGCAGCATTTGCTAACAATGCAACAAAAACATGTTCGAATGCGACTTTCTGGGCAACATTTGGAGCAATTTCGAAAAGATAAAAAGGATTTCTGCGTCCATTCATCACTATGGATGAGACTTGGGTCTACTGCCATGATCCTGAATCAAAACAAGAAGCTACGGAGTGGTGTGAACCAGGCACTGTGGCTCCTAAGCGAGTTCGTGTCCAGAAATCGGCCAAGAAGGTGTTAGCGTCAGTTTTATAGGATGCAAAACGAATTATCTCCAAACTGGTAAGACAATCAACTCTGATTATTATTTTGACCTTTTGAACCAGTTGGATGAAAAAAAATTTGAAAAAGACCCGGTTTGCAGAAGAAGAAAAAAATTTCATGAAGGCAAAGCGCCTGCTCACGCAGATCAAAAAAATATCACGGAGATCAGTGAATTGTTGCAGCATCCACCCTATTCGCCAGATTTAGCTCCCTCTGACTTCTGGCTGTTCTCACACATCAAAAAATTCCTTCGTGGAAAGCATTTTTCTTCAAACGAAGATGTTATAGCCGTTGTAGAGGAGTATTTTGCAAGCCTTCCAGAAAGTCACTTCCGGGATGGGACAAAAAAGTTGGAAGACCGTTGGACCAAGTGTATTGATCTTATTTAAATAAAAAAAAAAATATTTCATTTCCGCTTTCAAAACTTTTTGACTGACCTAGTAATCTAATCTAATACAAACGCAGCCACCACGAGAAGAGATCCAATACAAACGCAGCCAGTACGAGAATTGGGATTGATGACGTCCAATTATATTGTTTTGTCAATATTGATGGTTGCAGCATATATGATACAGGCGCGTCAAAGCGGCCAAGCCTTCTGCGTTGCATTATCCGCAAAGATGATCCTATAAAATGATTTGGATTCAAATAAATAGATTCGAACTACAACGCATTTGGCGAATCTACAGGGGAGGAAAGATGTGTGGACATACCGAACCATACGCTTCGAGTTATGTCAAGCTGAACATAACAGAATGGTAGGATGGTAGGATATCACCCAATTATTATCCAAAGATTGTAGTGATCCTATGATGTGTTCGAGATTTGGTTGATTGCATCCGGCATTCGCGTTTCGTTGAGAGTTTTGAGAGTAGTTTTTTCAAGTTGAGCTGCAGGTCGATTAAAGGTCGGTTGATCATGAAACATTTTTTATTATTATTTTAAAAAATTTTTTTTTTTTTTAGTTGTGCACACGTTCGACGTTTTCTATCAAATGTACCTACGATCTAATTCAGTATTTGAAAGATCCCATCTGCATGGCTCATTTTATAGCTCGGAAAAACACTCTGCCATCCTTTTTTATGTGATCATGCTAGCGATTCCAGCGTTTTCCTAACAAACCCACCGTTTGCAAACGCAAAACAAAAAAAAACAAAACGTCTCATTTTCTATTTCTTGGTCAACCACCACACTCGTCCATTATCAGCGAAACAAATAACGCAACCTGAATCCTTTCTTGTGCCTCCATCTAAAAGAGAAGGTATTCCGTATCTGCACTATGTAGTTTTCCGCCCCCTTGCGTACTTAAACTAGTTTTTATTTGCACACCGATAATAACGGCGACCGAAAACCCAATTAACTGAAACTCTGTTTGCTATTCTCAGTCTTCACTTTTAAAATTAAAGGAAATTAACGAAAAAAAAAACTGACAGCGAAACATAAACACGCCCGCTTGCGCCCGAAGCTTGCTTAGATCCAGGCTTAGGTAGATGTGGTTTGAAGAGAAAAGCCTTCATAACTACACATATAATTAATCAGAAAGTTTACGTGTGAGTGTCTGTAAAAACGGATACTGCACACTTGGAAATTATTAATTTTACACGTGAAGTAATTCATCTTCGTAAAAAGTCGGGGAACGTAAACAAAGATTTCGTGTAAAATGATGTCTCCTGAAACGGACACATACGAAAGTCGACAAACGGTGTGATTGATTGAATTTATTTTCTCATCTCTTTCAACTCATTCTTATGTGCTAAAGGACGCTTGCATGTGTCGGTCTCAGGGCACCGAAATTTACATGACATTTTGGTAGTGTGTACCATTAATCCAAAAGCCCATGAGTTCTGTGTTGGCCTGATTTGGCGTCTTGCCATTCTAGAAAAACGGCTTAGCAGTAGTATGCAGGAAATATCATCAACATTATACCAAAGGACAGAAATAATCCGAACTACACAGAACTTCTTCCAATTGGGCCATTGTGAAGCGAACCCCTTTTCCTTACAATAAGAGATTAAACGGTTAAACTATGTTGAAATTGCACAACTATTCTCGTAAAAATGTCCACTTAACTGTGAAAAACTGGAAAAACATAAAGAGCTGCGCCCTATTCAGGTGACGGACAAGACAAGTATCGCGGTCCAAATTGGCTCTTATGCGTTAGTAAAGTGTTTTGTCATCCCAATGAATATCCCCTATTACCCTTTAAGAGAGCCTCCAGCAGCATCCTTAATGTTGATATAAATCTGTCTCTAGCAATATAAATAACTATGTTGTCTTCCCAGTAAAAAAAACCTCAATCACACTTTCTTAGTGGACCAATCAGCATCCTTATGTTGATTTAAATCGGTCCACATTGGCCCTCGAACGTAATGACTAACCTTGTCATTTCAACAAGAAACCAACACCACACCTCGTGAGTGGATCAAAGCACATCCCTACTGTTGATACACATCGGATTTCAAGCGTAATTAAAACCTTTTCATCACAATGAAAAACCACCAACACACTTTATGGGTGGCGTCCTTACCGTTGGTTTAAATCTGTTCTAAAACTCTTGTTTTCCCAATGAAGTAGACCACCACCACACATAGCAAGTGGCGCCAATGGTATTCGTAACGTTGGTAATATTCGGTGGTAATATTTAAATGCACTCAGTTAAAAAAATCATGCAAAATAAAGTACCAAAAGATGTACCCTATCTAAGCGTCAAGGAAGACTAAAATTAACATCCTTTTTTCAAGTTAACAAAAACTGAGCACTTTTTTTAACCTGTGTTGATGTCAGTAGCAGTAACAGCATGCATTCTAATATAGTTTTAATAATTCTGTAAATGTATTTTGTTTTGCATTTTGCATATTGCATCATCAGCCTTTTTTCCATCATATTGTGTTTACTTTTAAGTCACAACCATTATTTTTGGATTTGAATCTATTTACACATTAAATTCAGTCACTTATTGATTTACATGACACAAAATTTACATATTCTATCAATTATAGCTCATGTTATTTTTATAATTTGAATGAGGCATATTTGTGCATATTTGTCCTTAAACCAACTAAATGAAGAATATTCTGAAAACAAAGAAAAACAAGAATTCAGCGTATTGTTTACAATAGCAATCCCTGCTGCCAACCCAACCCTTTTATTCAACATCCCAGTGATTTCTCGTGGTAGTGCAGAGGATTCCAAGAAGCGAATATCACGTCAACATATTTCATCTCATGTTTGAACATTCTGGCGGGACCGTCCCCGGTATTGCCTTAGGATCACTAACTTTTACACATTGAGGATTTTTAGTTGGTTCTCTGTGTAATTACAGCTGATCTGGCAATAAAGGAGTAGCAACCTAGGGCGGTTAATCATGATCATGCTCATTAAGATAAAAGTTTTCAGAAATCCTGATAAATTTTTCATGTTGTCAAAAAGATCGAAATCCTCTCGTAAACCATACGATGTAAGTAGAAATCTGGACACAAGAGTCAGTAAGAGGAGTCTCTTTTAGCTGTTAACAAATGGAATCTGTTGATTTTTTTGCGTTGCTCTAACGTATCCACATAGGGAAAATGTTAGCCTCGGTAATGTTGACTATTCTCGGCAATCAAACCTCTAATTCTAAATATTCTTCCAACAAAGCACTTCACTAAATTTATTTATATGATAACTTGTTTATTAAGCTGTTATTTGATTACCGACCCCTTCCGTTAGTTTTTTTTTAAAAAAAAAAACACAAAAAAATGATGTTGTTTTCGTTGCCTACAATAAAACTACTCTTACACGCAGTTCTAATGTGATGATGATGATGATGATGATGATGGTCCCGCCACTTACCCCTACAAAGGTTTGAGCTAGACGATTTATCCATTAGATAATTTATTTAAAAGCAATTCAACCAGTTATTCAAAAAAGGAACTGATTTCATCTACAGATGTAAACTTGTAACGATAGCCAAATAAAAACGGGGCTGCCGACAAAAGTTACTCACTTGAAAAGTTGGATGCTTTATAAAATCACTTTCAAGCCGTTCTGGGTGATTCTAACGGTTATAATAGAGTATGACAGAGCAATCTAATGTAAACAAACAAAAACGGAACATGTGTGCATGACGCTGAGAAAATACTTTTAAAAGGGTGCACTCGGCTTAGTTCGCCTAGAACCGGTAAATCCCTTTACTAAGGAATTCCTAATTTTATACGTAACTGAATCTACAGTTGGCCTAAAGGAAAAGACGTAAACAACCAGTCGGGTAAAATTAAATGTTCCAAGACTAAAAAGCTCAGCATTTACAGAAAATTGTGTTTGATTAAAATTAGTACTTCTTCTTCTTTCTTTGCATTTCAAGTTTATGGCTTGAACCACAAACAGCTCATTGCTTGCTGCTAACTTTTAACAATGTGAACTTCCACAGTTATTAGTTAAGTGCTTCCGATGTCAGTGCCATTTATGCATCAGTATGATTGTGTGGCAAGTACAATCATACCCTAATGCCCGGTTGTAGGACAAAAGATCGAACGACAAAAAGTCGAATGGACAAAAGTTCGCAAGATTGTAAGGAGGACAAACGCTCCAATGATGAGAAGGATGACAAAAGGTCGAATGAGAGAAGAGGGTCAACCGTAAAATGGGCAAAGGATCGAATATTTAGAAGGCGCAAGTAAACAAATATGGAGAAAACCAAAGGGAGCAAAAATATTTAAATCAGACGATTGTAGGACAAAAGGTCGAAAGACAAAAGGTCGAATGACAAAAGGTCGAAAGGGTAAAACGTCGAAGGTACAAAAAGCTAAATGGACAAAAGGTTGAAAGATTGTTAGGCGGACAAAAAGTGATGAGAAGGGTGACAAAAGGTGGGAGGAATGAGAGCAGAGGGAAAAAGGTCGAATGGGGGCAATTAGAAGAGACAAAAAGACAAATAGACAGATGTAACCAAAAACCAATGGGAAAAAAACATATTGAAATCAGATGGATGTGGAACAAAAGATCGAAATACAAAAGGTCGAATGACAAAAGATCGAAAGGGCAGAACTTAGAAACTACAAAAGTTCAAATGGACAAAAGGTCGGAAGATTTTTAGAGGGACAAAATGTCGAATGATGAGAAGGATGACAAAAAGTCGAATGACTGAAGAGGGTCTAAACGTCGAATGAGCAAAGGATCGAATAATTAGAAGGGTCAAGTAAACAAATATGGAGGAAGCCAATGGGAGCAAAAATATTGAAATCAGACGGTTACAAGAGAAAAGGTCGAAAGATAAAAGGTCAAAAGACCAAAGGTCGAAAGACAAAAAGTAGAAAGGCAATTGGTCGAAAGACAAAAAGTCAAATAACAAAAGATCGAAAGGGCAAACCGTAGAAGGTACAAAAGGTCGAATAGACAAAAGGTCGAAAGATTGTTAGGGGTAAAAAATATCGAATACTGAGAAAGATGACAAAAGGTCGAATGAGAAAAGAGGATCAAAACGTCAAATGGGCAAAGGATCGAATAATTAGAGGGACAAGTGGACAAATATGGAGAAACCCAATACGAGCAAAAATATTGAAATCATACGGTTGTAGGTCGAAGGTAGAATGACAAAAGATCGAAAGGACAAAACGTCGAATGACAAAAAGGTCGAAATATTGTTAGGGGGACAAACGCTCGTATGCTGAGAAGGGTGACAAAAGGTCGAATGATGAGAAAGGGGAAAAAGGTCGAATGAACATAGGATCGAATAATTAGAAGGGACACACAGACAAATATGAAGAAAACTAATGGGCGAAAAAATATTGAAATCAGACGGTTGTAGGACAAAACGTCAGAAGGCAAATGGTCGAATGACAAACAATCGAAAGGACAAAACGTCGAAGGTACAAAAGGTCAAATGGACAAATGGTCGTAAGATTGTTAGGGGGACAAAAGGTCGAATGATGAGAAGGATAGCAAAAGCTGGAATGAGATAAGAGGGTAAAAGGTCGAATAGACAAAACGTCGAAGGTACGAAAGATGGACAAAGGATAGTTAGAAAGGACAAATTGACACATATGAAGAAAACCAAATGGAGAAAAAATATTGAAATCAGACTAGAGTAAATTTTAGAATTTGTTTGTAAAAACATATCGGGTTCGTTCTTCTACAGATATTGGATGCAATCGTTAATACTACAGTCATTCAAAGACTTGATTTTTGCAGATTGCTTAACTATAAAGAATGCAGGTGTTGGAAAATAATAAATAACTCATATAAAATGTTAACTTTATGTCTCGATGCATTTTTCATTTTTGGCCTTCTAGGGGGAGGTAGCTCATCGAATCTTTCGGTCCGCCTCTAAGCATCTTGCTATGACATACCAGGTGGGTCTCCACCGATTGCCTGTCGATCTGCCAAATTTGGAAGACGTTTGCATTGAGTTATCTCAAATTATAATAATCCGTCTACTATATCACAAAACATTGCGATTGGTTGAGCGGATTGGAGATAATCAAACCATTGGGTATAGGATCAAGTTTCCATCGGTTGGTGCTAAACCGATGAGCTTGGGACATCAATAAAAGCAGAAAGTTGCCAGAAATGCACCCACGGACTCTTATTTTTACCAAAACCCCCAATCGTAATTTTAAATGCATTAGCATAGATTGTTCTTGAGAAGCTTCCATTGGTTGCATATATTAGTTACAGTAGTAAAATAGTTTGTAGAATGCAGTTGTAAAAATTAAAAGTTTACGAAAAAAAGAGTTTGCTTCGAGCATCGGCTATGAACGGTTGTGCCGATGCTTTATTTTGGTATCGTGCATGGCGCGTTTCGTAATGTTTCAGTTATATATTGTGCGGCGGCGCGAGTTTACTAACAATTATCATAAATATGATCATCATTTATCAAGATGAATCCTGATCTATCGAGCGCTACCCTACCAACAAAAAATAAACCTTTGTGGGGATGCAGAGGTAAACACGGTGCCTAAACAGCTTAGTTCACGCTAACATTCTTTCCCTATTCCCTCCTGATTCCAAGGACGCGACCGGCGCCGTTCTTGATTATAAAAGAAATTAAATCACTGAAACGTGTAGAATGAGAATGGTTGGTTATTCCCAGCCCCATTCAGTTGATTCATTGTGCAATTTCACGGATTTTGATCAATCACGGAGCAAAAACCTTCGATACGTGCAGTCAGTCAAGCTAAGCTTAGCTAAGCTAATGGATTTTTCATGTTTGGTCTTCCATTTGCAATAAAATGCAGTCTGAAGAATGAGGGACTTTTGAACGATTAAATAACCCATTTTTAAAATGACAACATGACCAATTCGCTTTCGCCATGGTGCTTGAAAAGCGCCACCACACTATATTGCTTTGATTTATTAATAAGCTCTTACAGCCACATCACGACACGCATGACACATAGTCAAGGTGTGTATATAAAGGTAGACTAGGTGTTGATAATTTAATTGCGCTATGGAGAAATCCAGGTAACGCAAAAGTGAGGTTAAACGTCGTAGATGGCGCTTGTTAAAAATGTTTTTTCGAGCTGTCTAAGCAAAGTAATTGGCGATAAAAAGATACGAAAATCGACGATAATCACGATACTGATCAATTCCATATAGTTTGAAAAAATAGCCAGGAAGTTATTATCATTTTCAGTTTTAGATACTACGATGTTTAACCTCACTTTAGCTTTACGTGGATTCTTCAATAGAATTTCGCATCAAAATATAGTAAATGTAATGTCAAAAAATAATAATGACTCAAAGGTTTATGAAAGGATTCACATAAAAACATACGTAAGGAAAAAAAATCAATTAGATTGAATTTCATTCAGTTACCTTAAAAATATTAAGAAAAACGTCTGTGCGTTTATAGAAATTTCACGCACTGTATATGTTTGGAAGTGCATCAAATATCTTTAAATATATTTAACATTATTCACTATAAAAATCTCGATATAGATATAGATATAGATTTCTATCAATTATTATAGGTAATTTAGCATTCATATTCAAATTCAAAGTCTTAACGATGGCGGCTGATATAGCATTACAAGAGGCACAGAATATCATCGATTCATTTCAATTATAGCAGTGTTGCAAAATAGCTAAAACTTGGAATATTTCAAGAAATTCGAAAATCCTCAAACCAAATTTAAATGAAATGAAAAAAAACAATAAAATAATCCCCTCGCCTTACTCAAAGAAAAGAAAACAACAAACCGAACACGTAAAGTCTCGCGACCGAAAGCATTTAACCCATAAAATTTAACGGCTACATTTAATTCAAAAATTATACGTGATTTGCGATTAAAATTGGCCTACCACCGTCTCACCACCATTTCAAAGCTCACAAAACAACGGCAAAGAATCCCAAGAGCAAGGACGCAACGAGGCAAAAATGCTAAAATTACTTGCTCGCAGGGAAGAAAGTACTTTCCACTGGAGCTGCTAAAATTTTATGTCATCATCGTTATAAAACATTCGCCATAGACTTACCATTTTTGAAGGTGCCCATCAGGTGATCCGAATCGATTCCGTGATGACACTCGTACAGGGGCTTCCCCATCAAATCAGCTGGATTATAACCCAACAGAGCGTACATTCTGTAATTAAACCAGTAATTATTCCTGGTCCCAGCGAACCAAATGCTCCGAAACATACTTATCATCCACGTAGCTGAACTTCATATCCAACGAATGTTTGCTCAGGAAGGTGCTCGAGTCCAACGGTACCTCGATGTTGGAAGGATGTGGCAACGGACGAGCCACAGCCACCAGCTGCCGTTGGCCGTTTTCCTTGCACGCAATATGGCCGGTTACATGGATCACTTTGTAGGAAGCGCTTTTGATATTAACGCTTCGGCCACGGCTCGTCAGAGTGCACTTGAGCCGAAGGAAAAAGTCGCGGTTTTCCATCGGTTTGCAATCACTGTTGGCCACTCCCTTCAGCAACTCCGAGGGACTGTGATGACGGCCGTTCAGCGCCTCCCGCAGCTCTTCGTGATCGCACTGGTGGCTGTAGTCCCAGATCGGTTGGCCCATCATATCGATCTGTAATTCGAATTAGATAAAGTTTTAGCTGCATGCCATGTGGGATGTTCAAACTGTAACAAACCTGTGAAATGCCCAAATATTCGAGAATATTTTCCGAGACGTAGGTTATGTCGCCATCAGCGGAGAGAACCATCAGGAATCCGTCCAATGAGAGGAGGGCAAGTTTTTCCCTTTCTAAAGCCAATTCATTCAAGGCTGCTTTCGAATCTTCCTCCTCATCGGATCCTCCGTCGTGCATCGTCTCATCGTCACCATTGATGGCGCTGCCTTCCTTACTCAATTTATTCTCCGATGGAACTACATGTGAAACGGAGGAAAACATAGAAGAAAGCTTTTAGTACACTGAAGCTCTAGCAAGCCATCTAGCCGTCGAATTGAGAACTACCGACCGGGAGCTTTCGTACTAATACTTACACAGCTCGAGCATATCACGAACTTTGAGGTAGGCGATGGATAGTCGCATGACCGATGCCTTGTCCAGGTGGTCGACATCCTCTGGGCGCATTGGAAGCAGACTGGCCAAGTCCTGGAAGATTTCCGTCTCCCGAGAACGGCGACAACGAGCTGCATCGCGAGACTTTTCCTTGCGCTTCTCGTTGTTCCTGTGGGTGGAGGGAAGGAAAAGCGATTGATTAGCTAATTGTGGTTCTACTCGATGGACATGGTGCTTAATGTTAACGCATGGTTGGCACGTTACTTTGAATAATGACAACGTGTGGCAGGATAGTCAGTAAACACTAAAAACACTGCATTTTTGAACAAACAAAAAAAATACCTCGAGAACTGAAATACATACATTGTTATGTTTTTGATATGTTATGTAAACAGGTTTAAACATTCAAAAAAATACATAAAAACGAGGGGGATCCCGAGACCAAGAAAACCATGAAAAACGAATGTATTCCATGCTTTCCAATAAGTATCGTATCACTGTTTCTCATGTGTTGATTTTCTTGGCTATTTTTTGGTTACTTATACCGATATCCTTCAATTCGAGGATCAATCTCCGCGCTGTTGCGTCCAAGAAATTCGGTTTCGCCATGGTGCTTGAAAAGCGTCACAAACACTATATTGCTTTGGTTTATTCATAAGCCACACAGCCACATCATTTTCATATTTTTTTTTTCTTGAAAGTGTATTTACATAACTTTCATTTGCGCTTTTGATTGCTCAGTGGTTCAAACGTTACGAACTTTTGAAAAATGTGCATTTTAAAAAAAAGTAATTTTTTGGACGGAAAAGGTCTTAAGACGGAATAAAAAAAAATGTGTTTAGTATTTTTCGATAAGCACCAAAACAAAAATAAACAATTATTACGAAATTCTGAGAGATCGTATGTATTTTTTCTGTGGAATTTCTGAATAGATTTTACTTATACTGTGTTTTCGAACAACCACAAACCGGTTATTTTATTCAGAATGTTGGGCAAACATTTTATCACTCACTTGTTAGCTGAATAAGGCCGAGTTTTGGAAAAGATTCTGGGGGTTGAACACCAAATGTATTATAATAAAAAAAAACCAAGATAATGCTGCTTGTTTTTAAGCTGGCATATGATGATTCCAAGTTCATGAATATGTAGAATAAAGCCCCGGGCGGGAATTAAAAAAGCTTTTATTTCACGGCCGGTAGGTTTTGTATACTTCACACTGTACCGGGATTGTTACGGGACTCTATGATGTAGATTTCACGTAAACATCAACGGACTCCAGTTGTTTTTGTTGTTGCTGCGTGCAAATGAGCGAGCAAATATTTTGGTTTTAATCAGTCAAAATTGTATGCATCAAATATCTATTTTTGACAGTTGAAAGCTCGGTAGTATATTTTTGAAATATTTGTCGACCGCAAAATTATTGACGTACTCAGCAACAATTGCTAATTTCTCGCCCGTATTTTTTAGAAGACGAATACCGCTTCATAAAATTGTCGATATAGTCGATGCGTTTTCTAAAATTATCCTCACCAACCAAGTTGCGTAAAACTGCTCTGACAGCCTCTGACTTGTTTGAAATGTTTACGGGGAACTGTAAACAAGAAATGTCATAGAATTTTCCTGAAATTCACTTAATAATTACATGCCAACATTTTAATGGATGTGTTGAATATTGTTCATGATCTTAATTTTACATTTTTGATAATGTAAAAGATAGATCGAGTCTGGATGCAATACTTTTACGTTACATCGTGGACTGACAATCATTTTTTTTAAATCACGAATAATCCTCGCTTGATAACTAAGGAGCCATTTATAAATCTCGTAAACTTTTCTACGAGGGGGAGAGTCTGATATTTCCAAAATGAGTCTACGTGGTTTTTTAACAGGCCCTAAACAGAATACCCGCTCGCCGATTTTGTAAGCTTTGTCTTCAGCTTGAGAAGCCATTTTCAGAACTCAAATTATTTCACAATTCACGTTGATGCGAAGGCGTAAGTTTCAAGCAATCAGATATGTCAATGAAATTCGTTTAGAGGTAATAACATCGATGAATGCTGAGATCAAACCAAAAATGAATGATTATACCTATGCTAATCGTTATAATGCTCATGCTTATGATAATCCAACCATAAAAAAATATTCAATCTGACCGTAAAATGTATACAGTACGGTACAGCAGAATCTTAAAAAAATATATAAATAACAAATCTGAAGGGCGAGTGCTCAACTCGAGTTTCTCTTCTAGACATAAAAAAGCTATCGAAAATGTTTGGCATAAAGGTTTAATTGCTAAATTGATAAAGTTTAACTTTTCATTCTATATAGTGAAATTAGTTCCAAATTATTTAACTGACGATCGCTGCAGGTCAATTATCAGAATTCCTAAACTGATCGATTACCTGTGAGAGCTGGAGTTCCTCAGGGTAGCATTATTGTTCCAATATTGCATAATATTTTCA
Source organism: Aedes koreicus (assembly GCA_024533555.2). Classification (NCBI taxonomy): domain Eukaryota; kingdom Metazoa; phylum Arthropoda; class Insecta; order Diptera; family Culicidae; genus Aedes; species Aedes koreicus. Next base: position 111,285 of record JAHHFK020004600.1, on the reverse strand, counting down.
GTTAGGACCCCCTGATTTATCTTTGTTCGCTTACGATATAGACATTTCCGATAAAGGAAGAAGTCTTCGTGTTATTTACAGCCCATGGCAAAAAAATAGATCCTTGCTTTTCTTATTTCCAAAAAATGGAAGATTTCTCCCCACACTTTCGAAATTAAATTTATGATAATTCCACATACAGTGACGGACAAAACAATAAGACCACCGCTCATTGTAAAAGATGCAGTTGCAGGGCTCAATCAATAAAGCAAAACATTTAATAATTTCAACTTAAAATAATAGTTTATTTAATAACTCAACAAAACAAAATGGTTTGAAAGTAATAAAAACAATAAAGAAAAAAAACTGCCCTTCCAGCATAGAAAAGTAAGAAAATGATGCGACAATAAAATAAGACCACTCGTTAATTCATTCAAAAAATCGTTTCCATCAGCTTTGATCATTAGTATTTAGTGGTATAACCATTATTCCGGATCGCTTCTCGCACTCTCTTCGGCATTGACTCCACGAGGTTTCGACATGTGCTGGCAGGGATGGCATACCATGCTTCCTGAATTTTGCTCCATAGTTCTTCCTTATTTTTCGATTTTAAAGGATTCACCGACTTTTTGACTATCTGCCAAAGATTTTCTATCGGATTGAGATCCGGGGATTGTGCCGGCCATTGCATTACATCAATTTTGTGATCCTCAAACCATTGCTTCACAGTACGGGCAGTATGCTTAGGATCATTATCTTGCATAAATTGCCATTTCAATGGCATTTCCCAGTCAGCATGTGGTAGCATTACATTCTCCATGATCTCAGCGTAAACGTACTGGTCCATTATCTTTTTTATCCAAAAGAGTGGACCAACACCGTACCAGGAGAAGCATCCCCAGACCATGATATTACCTCCTTCATGTTTAAATGCTTTTGTTGTGTACTGTGGTTTGAAAGCTGAATTAACAGGTCGGTGAACCTAGCGTTTTCCATCAGATCCGATTAAATTCACTTTTGTTTCATCTGACCAAAGGATGTTCCGCCATTTCTTACCATTTTCGGGTCCGATCCAGTCCAGATGTTCTCTAGCCAATTTTAGACGGGCCTGGAGATGCTTCCGTGTGAGCATTGGAACTTTCCTAGGACTTTTTCCAATCAGATTCTTCTCAACAAGCCGTCGCTGAACTGTCCTGGAACTCACGGATAAGTTCAGCTCTTCTTTGATCTTCGTTGCTGACTTGAATGGATCAATGCTAGAAAGTCGTTTGATGTGGCCGTCGTTCTTAGAGGTAGTTTTCCGGGGACGTCCAGTTCCCACTCGTGGTTTCGGGTCACGGAGAGCATTGCAAACAAATGTTTTGGACCGTCCTAAGAATGCAGCAATTTCTCGTTGAGTTTTTCCTTCTTTCGCCATTTGCCGGATATGAATCCTTTGATTCTCTGTGCAGTGATAGCTTCGGCCCATTTTTGCTGAATTTTTCCTAGAACTGACGAAATATGATGTCTTGTTAGATGAACAATATGAAGAAGAATAATACGACTCATCGATAAACAACTTACTTCAGAGGAACGACGGTATTTGCTACAAAATCAGATGAAATGTGGAAGTGGTCTTATACTTTTGTCGCACGTTTTTTGGTCCTTTAGCAGCTTTCGATGCGTCTGGCTTGGAATGTTTATTTCCGAGGCTGAAAAGCTTGTGGAATCTCATGCCAAGTTAGTACATGTGCTCGCCACTTGGTGTCGCATACGTTTAATTCAAATAGGCGGTTAGGACGCATGCATGAAAATTGCTCTATGCTGTGGTCTTATTGTTTTGTCCGTCACTGTAAGCCGAGAATTTACTTCTTGAAAACATGTAGTAGTCAGTGACATAGTAGTACAAAACGAATAAGTAACTATGAACGGAGTGCCATTTTCAAGTTCACGTTAATAAAAAAATCTTAGATCTAAAATGCAAGGGCAAACGGACTTTGGAATATAAAAAGAAATAAAAGAACCAAAAAAAAAAGAAAAAAGTGCCACCAAAAACGCATTTTTGACCCATAAGACTCTGGTGGAAATCCATAAAAAAAATTAAAAAATCACAAAAAAACACAACAGTGTTCAAAACTTTTTAAAAAATTAACCAACAAAAAACCAAAAATGTACCGTTTTATATCTAGGGATGGTTGTTTAAAGGGTTACGAATACCCAAAAAAAAATGGCAAATTACCCAAAAAAGGTTCAATAACTTTCCTTAAACTTGTAAAATTGATCCATAGAATGTAACCTTTGTGCAATAAAATATATTCGCATGTTCCATAAATTATTTGAAATTTTCCATAAATAAATGATCCGTAGAATGATGAATAATGAACCACAAGCTACATATGCTACAATGCTACATAGTAAATCAGTTTTGTTCGCTAAACCATATGGTATGATCCATAAATTATGCCTGCATTTTTCCAGGTTGGGGCACTTTTTTTTAAATTTTGATCCTTAAAGATTGTAAAATTGTTCTCCAACTGCGTTACTATTCAAATTAGTTACATGTCCGTTCTTTCAGGTATCCGGATATAGTATTACTGCTAAAGAAGGATTGCGGAGTTTTTGCGTAGCCGTGTTGAGGATTGAAGAACTAAACGGTCGATGTCTCCGACATCCGAAGTGTTAAAATAGCGTAGATTAGATTCCAGGCAAACGGCTGATTCAAGCATTTGCCCGGTATAATGCAAACAGAGGATGTTTTTTTAGTTTGGTCCGACGAGCGACAGCGAGTTGGACAGCAAGCGTCTGCCCGGCATAATTTAAATCAAATTTTCTGAAACAACAGTTTAATCAAGTCATAAATTTGACCTGAAGTTCCTTACGTGCAGGAGAGCCCTTTACCAAATTTCTTGACAAACATGTGTCGCAGTTGCGGGGAGATCAAATAATGTTAAGTTCACAAAGTTGGTTTGTTATGAATCATTTTTTGAAGACTATGATTTGTTATACAATTTATTAGGGGTCCCTGGCAATTTATTTATGGAACATTTACAATAACTAATAGATGATACGCACATATGTTACATTCTGTGGATCAATTTTGCAAGTTTAAGGAAAAATATTGAACCTTTTAAGTATCATTTGCAATGTGTTAATGGGAAATCCGAAAAAAATTATATATTCTTCCCTTGATATAAAACGGTTAATTTTTTATATTTTATTGCTAAATTTTGTTAAAAGTATGGATCAAATTGATGAATTTTACGGATCATTTCTATTTTATTTTTTTGTGGGTTTTCACCAGAGTCTTATGGGTCAAGAATGCGTTTTTTATAGAACGATTTTCATGGACCATTTCTTCAGTTTTAAAGGTGCAAACATAGGACTGCCGTAGTTCTTTACGTGCACGAGTGCTCTTTACCGAATTTATTGGGAAACAAATCTCACAGTTGCGGTCGTAAAAGAACGTGAGATCGCAAAAGTAAGTCAGCTTTCTGAAAATTAAAAATCTTCTCCAAAGTGATCCTTCTTTTACAGCAATATTTAAACCTCATATATAAAGGAACGGACATTTTAATAAATTTGAGTAGTAGCACAGTCGGGGATCGATTTTCCGTTCTTAAATTTAAAAAAAATTTTTTAACCAAAATTGGAATAATTCCGGCATAATTAATGGATCATTTATATTATTATAAATGCACAAAATTGATTTGCTATGGACCATATTTAGAAGTTTATGGTTCATTTTCAAACCTATTATGGATCATTGGCGATTTATTTATGGAATATTTTCAATAATTTATTGATCATGTACATATATTTTAGTTCACAAACGGTAAATTCTAAGGATCAATTTTACAAGTTTAAGGAAAGTTATTGAACCTTCTATGGATAATTTGCAACATGTTTATGGGTAATCGGTACAATTTTATGGATCATAGCCTAGATATATAATGGTACATTTTTGACATTTTATTGCTAAAACGTACATAAAGTATGGATCATATTGCTGTATTTTATGGATCATTTTAATTTTGTTATGGATTTTCATCAGAGCTTTATGGGTCAGAAATACGTTTTTTATGGAACGAATTTCAATTTTTCATGGATCATTCCTTCAGTTTAAAGGAGCAAACTTAGGGCTGCCATAACACCCCCTCACATCCCCAGACGAGCGGGGAGAACACGCGAACCCTCTCACCCCTCACGAGCCACCAGCGGATGATACTCCCACCGCCCCCCACCCACACCACCACACCACCCCCCCCACCCCCACCCTGCCTAGGAGACGTTCGTTACTGTTAAATATGAAATCTGTGCGAGAAGTACTGTGTATTTGGTAAATTTACTCTGAAAAAATCGACATTATACATTACCTTATATTTGAGTTAATTTCAATAGTTGAATGTTATAAATCAATAGATTTAAATATTGGATTCAAAGCGTAGAAAATGTCCCGATCGATTAGTGAAAACATTTTGTAAATCGATCGTGAAATGACTTAGTTAAGAATGTTCAAAAACCTATATATTTTTCGTGATGCTCCAAATTTTCGCAATTCGAACGTGTACCCCAGTATTGAAAACACAGACGTAGTCCTACGTCAAAAAATTGGGTTCGATGCAGATACGTAATGAGTAAGTGATTTAGGAGAAGTCATGCAAATTCAAACGTCTAGATGTTATTTTAGGAAGTTATAGCATTTTTAAAGAGCATTCCGGGTCATGTTGACCCCGACGGTTAAATTAACATGATATTTTCTAACAGTGAAGGATAGAAGTGAAGCAAAGAGCGTAAGTAACGGATCATGTTCGCGTGAAAACATGATTACAAACAGTGACAATTTCAATTATCGTGCAACAACGAATATTTAACATTGGAAAATTTAATAACCATCCACAATAATGGTTTGAATCACTAGTCAAGTCTTTTTTACACCGAAAAAATGACAAATTTTAACTGGCGCAAAAAAAAAATTTTCACATTCAGTTGCAAAACAAAGTAAACATAAACAAGAAATCGTTTGCAATCTTACATACAACAGACCTGATTTCGGAATTATTTGGCTTAAAGTTACTTGAAATAACCCATCGCATTTATGCCAATTTTAGTGTTCAACTACGCGGAAAATTACCCGTTTCTTTCAAACTGTATTCTCTTCGTTATTGGAACTTTTGTGTTCAATATTGCTGGGTAAAAATCATGAAATTTCCAGGAGTGAGTCGCAACCGAAAAGAGATTGAGTATCCCTGAAACACTTCTTCAGAAGTTTAATGCTGATTGAAAAGACAGATCTCTGAAATTATAATTTCTGGTCGAACATAACTCAACTTCCACCAACCCAGCACAAGGGATTGCAAGTTTGCATTACAAGTTCATGGCGACAAACGAAGTCTCGCTTCCATTGCAATCGAATTATTTTCCAAACATTCCTCGTAATGATATTTTTATTACAAACCTCTCATCACATAACTTGTGAGACTGCGCATCGTAAAATAAAACTTTTCCCCGCTTATCATTGGGCCCTTTGAAGCGCGCCGCGTTATGTTCCTTGGCCAAGACGCATCTGTCATCACTGTCTTGGGATCATCGTCATCATGCTGGATTTTGTGTATTGCTAAGCGCGCGCAATTCAAATGCATAAGCATAAAATGGATGCACCTTCTCGCTCAACCCGGAGTCCAACGGGATGAAGCTGGCTTATTCTAGGAGGATGGCCCCGGGGTCAGGAGAACCGCCGTTGCCTCCGAAGCACACATTTATTGGCGCTGATGGATTGTATTATGGCGAAACATATTACTATTTTATTATTTTAAACACATTTAAGATGCTCATAATCTCGAATGTAATGTGTTTTTAATGTAATTTTTATTTAAATCTAATGTTCTCGTTGAGTGGCCAGATTTTCACTTGCTCGTCGTGGAAGTGAATCCGCCGACTACGGCTTGCTGAGTATGTTTCCTTCTGCCGGGGGCTTAGGGGAATCCGATTTGCAGTTGAAGGCAAACTCGAATGATGAGTTGAGGCGAGGATCTTTGTCCAAGAGTATAGGGAGATAAAAACCAGAAGTCGGAATGCCGTCTCATCGTTGATTATGACTATCATCATTATGATCAATAGACCGCATGCGCGCACCATCAACAAGAATAAACAACCGACTCGTCTGGACTCCTGCACATCATTCCTGATGGGTCCGTTCCAGCCAATCGGGGTGAACCTTTTGGGGTGTTAAGTTTTGCCGCCGTTCGTGTTCTTGCCGTAGCGTTTTTTTTCCCTACCCAGACTGGCCGCTTCTTTTATGGACGTGCCGACGCACACCATTCATTAGAAGCTTAAACGCGTTAGGTTTATCAAGCGTATAAAGTAGCTTAATGAATATACAATCAACTACTAGTTTTACGATTTAATTTATGTTTGAAGCAAGAAAGCGAAGAGATTACTGCCAACTTAATGCGACGCCGCTGGATTCTTGACTTATTTGCTTTTGGAAAGCATTCTTCAAATGGTTGTGAACAGCATTTACATATAATTAATATGAGCACGTTTCGGCTCTGAGCCCTTGAACGTGAGAGGAAAGCTTTCTTCAGATCCGTTTGGTAGCCTTTCGAAAAGAACACTGACTTCCATGCCTTCAAACTAACGAAGAAAGTATTGTTTTGTCAACCATTGTTGCCATCTATGCAGTCATTTGACGGGTACAATATTGGGTCTAATAAAACAACCTGGGAAGAAAGTTTTATAAATCTGGTCCACGGAACTAGTGGGTAAAATTCATAAAATGTTGGTCACATATCATGATTTATAATGATCACACCTGTACTGCGTACTCTAACGGGTGGTAACTTAAATATTGGAATTTCTTTCTCAAGCTGTCAAAAAAAGACAAACATACGTGAAGAAGATCTGATTTTCTGATTGTTGAAAAAAAAAAAAAAAATAGTGAACATTTTAAAACGGTCCGTAATTGGCTGTTCGACAAAGCTTCTGTTCGATGTCGGAACAGGAGCGTTGTACGGCCTTCGTGTCAACTTTGCGAATGCATCTCTTGATTCTACCAATCAACTTTTTGCAATTTGCGGCTGTCCAGTTATTTTTGTACACCAAGCAGCTCAAAATCCCGAAGAAATCTTCGATTGGGCGTTAATGAGGCAGATTTGGCGGGTTGTGTATTTTGGAAACAAATGGGATCGAATGGGAATTAAGGAACAATTATGTTTTTTTGGCGTAATTTACCTGTTCAAAACTCGTATTGTCCATCTACATGATGTTTCTAGTAGAAATGGGATCAACATTTTCTTCAAACATTCATTCTGGCACACATCTTGATTGATATCCAAACCATGACTTAGAAATACCTTTCTCGGAAAGATAATGTATAGCATTTTATGTTCCATGGAATAGCATTGATCGTTTTCGGGAATGTACGTCTTCGAAAGAGGGAAGTAACTTTCGTCGTCCAAAACAAAAAAATTTCCGGAATAATTTTGTATGAACCAGCGGATTTCAGCGTCATAATCTGTTTCTCAGTGTATTCCGGGGCTCTTGTTTTTTTTCGGCACTTTATTCCGTCTCTTTTCAATGTTTTGCAGATGCACTGGTGAGAACAGTTGAACTTTTTTGCGGCATCCTGTTGGCTTTGTGAATAATTGTTGTTCAAGGCATAAGAAAGAGAACGAATTCCTTTTGCGTCCATTTTGGCTGGTCTTGCACTACCTTGCTTGGGAGTAGTTGTTGGGGATCTTAGAATATGTTAAATAATCGAAGACACAACATTTTCGGTTTTAAAATGTTGTACCGTATACTTTTAGCCTAGATTGCTGTGCAGTTCGTAATCATATTGCATCGGCGCGTGTGATCGAGTGAATGAAATTGTTTTACATTTTCCAGCATTAAAGAATGTGCACACCAAAAAGTAGTCAACGGGAAATTAGTGGTATTAAATGGAAAATATGAGATAATCAAAAGTAAATCATTTATTTAAGACTTCATAAAAATACGAATATAAAACATATACAGTTAAGTCAATTTGACCTGTTATATCCAAATGCCCGCAGCTTTCGTTTGACACCTTCCATCAGTTTTTGCACAGTGTCATCCGTCACCAATTTTGCAGCGGATCGCAGCATGCGCTGCTCGCGGACGGTTGTGTTTTGCGTGAGCTGTCACGTTTTTTTTCTGTTTGTTAAAAATCGGTATTTGTGAATATGTGGAATTGTGAATTTGGTTTCGAAAATTTCAGCAATGAGAGTGGTGGCAGTGCTACGATTGCTGTTCGAGTGGTCTAGCTCATCTAGCATCAGAGTGTCGCGTTGTAATGGATTTATAAAATCTACGTTTCGCGTTGTGTTCGAGTTGCCGTGGGGCATATTTCTCTAGTGCAGTTTGTTTTTCAAAAACGAAGAGTTGTGCTACTGTTTCCGCATATAGTGCCTGTAGCACATTTTCAGCAGTACTAGAGATGTATCTTTTTTGGCATGGGAGTCAAAGTCATGATGCTGGTAGACTTTGTACGGTCGGATTTCCATACAATTCTCAAACAGGATGAGGACCAGCGAAGCGTCATCAAGATAAGTAAACGTTCATTGGGTGTTTAACATTATATTAGGTATTCCTGCCCATTACTTCATTATTTTTCCATCGTTGCCATGAATACGCATTGCGTTTTTTCCTCGCTTCGCGGGATATTTACTAAAATCTCGAGTAATTGTTGGGCCGGACGTGTCTGCTTTTGTGGACGAGGAGGGGACGTGGGATTCAATCGTTGGATTCTTGAAACCCTTAGCACTTTCATGTAAATTAGGGCCACCTACACAAGGAATAACATTTCCCTAACATGATGGTGATGCTGTTTTCCGGGAGGGTGCGGAGGATCTTGAGAGATTTGCGTTCGAATCTTACTACCCCTCTTTGTTTGCAGGATCAGGTGCGTCTGTTTGGAGAAGTTATCGAGATATGTTCCTTTTTGCAATAAGCTTTGATGAGCCAGTAGTATGGCTTTAGGCTCAATCCTTGCTTAATTCAAAAAATTGGAAGAACATTTTTTGTTTTTCTTTTCTCAAAAATTTGTCTCCTTTTCGGTTAAGCTGCTTGGTGACATTGGTGATGACGGGTGTTTCTTAGCCGGGAGACTCTTCACGCCGGCCAGGTATGTGAAGGAGACCTAGCAGAAGTCTCATGTTTTCAGCTGGCTTTGTAAGCATGAAGAAGTGTTCTCTTTGCACCGTGATGTGTCCGGTACGGGCCTATTTTTGGGCGGAAACGAAATAGTCGGTTGTAAGTACAAGCAAGGGTTCCCGCACCGTTGATTCATGCGCTGCCGGACAAGTGCGGTGCAGGTGTGTTGACGTCGCTGAAGATCGGTTTCCTCCCAATGATCGGATCATGGGAGGAGGGTGCATCGTTCATGGCGGATTGCATCGTTTTCGAGCCCATGCCGGATCGGATTGTTGTGGCAACAAATCAAGCTGAACAACGCATTGGGTCCTGAGTGGCATTGGGAGGCTCTCTTCATCGACTTTCTTTTTGTGTTCCTACGGCTGTGTAAAGGCATGTTCAAGTGTTTTCAACGCACAGAAAAGTAATATAAGGTGTATTTAAGGATCCAATATGTCAAAAACATAAGCAAATCGTTTGATGGACAAGCTGTTGATGAAAGAGACGGTCGACGGGGAGAGTCTCTCAGTGTTGTTCGGGACCTGATGCATGGTTCGGCTTGAAATGGTTTGTTTCTGCCAAGTTTTGAGGACGGTGTCTGGTATTTCTCTATTTCTCAAAACGGACACATCCGGAGTTGGGTGCAGGCGATTCGTAATGTGGTAGGTGCTCTCAGGGACGTGGAGCGGGACAGGTGATTGTTATCCATTGTATCTATATTAATAAAAATAATTTTTAATAGGTTTGCGTCGACCATCGGTTGAATCGGTTGAATCGGTTGTGTCGATGCTTTGTTCCGCAGTATTTTGCTATCGAGCGTAGCGTTTTGTCTGTTGTTTCGGTTGTCTATTGTTCGTTGCGCGAGTGATCAGTTGATCATCAGAAGTCGTGGTTCGCCGGGTAAGATCGGTCGGTGGTGAGGTAATAATTAATTGAGATCCAAATTATTCGTTCGCCATGCTCGTCGGGCCCTATCCTGGCACAAATAAACCACTGTCCCATTTTGTAAGAAACTCAGGCGGCATCCGTACTGTTGGTGTAGATCGGACCAAGTTGGCTCTCAAGCGTTGAGATGAATTACCTTGTTTTCCTAATGGAATACCACTATCACATTCTGTGAGTGGCCCCAATAGCATCCTTACTGTTGGTTTAAACCGGACAATATCGGCTTTTCAGCATTACACCACTTTGTTTTCTCAATGAATAACCACAATCACACTTTGTGAGTGGCCCCAATAGCATCCTTACTGTTGGTTTAAATCGGTTCAAATCGGAAATCGGTACTAATTACACTTGACAGCTTATCGTTAACCAAAACGAACCCTGCTGCCACCCAATCCTGTTATCCAAAATCCCAGTGATTTTTCGTGGAAGTGCAGTGGATTCCGCGGCTTCCAATAAAGCGAGTATCACGCCAACATTTTCCTACCCATTCCCTACTTGACCTGCATTCGGGCGAGGCCGGCGCCGGTATTGCCTTAGTTTGGGATCACCAGTTTTTACACATTGAAGATGTATGTTAGTCCCAAGCATCATCTGTTGGTTCTCTGTGTAATAACAGCTGATCTGGCAACAACGGAGTAGCAACCTCGGGCGGTCAATCATGCTCATGCTCATGCTTAGTGTCATCCGTCACCATTTTTGCAGCTTTCTGCCAGTTACGCCTGAAGCTTTTCTCATCAATTGCTACGCTATTCGTTTTTCGAAGATTCCTCTTGACCAGAGCCCAATACTTTTCGATCGGACGGAGGTCTGGCGAATTTGGCGGATTGCAATAATTTGGGACAATATTTACACCATTAGCAATGTACCAATCCTTAGCCAGTTTTCCATAGTGGCAAGATGCCAGGTCAGGCCAGAACAGCACCGAACCGTTGTGTTCCCGAATGAACGGCAACAGTCGTTTATTCAGACACTCTTTTACGTAAATTTGTCCATTTAGAGTGCCAGTCGTGATGAAGAATTCGCTTCTGAGACCGCATCCACATATTGCCTGCCATACGAGGTATTTTTTTGAGAACTTCGACAATTTTTCTTGCTTAAAACGATCAGCAACATTTCCTCTTTGCAACGAGGTTTAAAACTGTAGTCCCGGTATCTGCTTAAAGTCAGCTTTGCAATATGTTTCGTCGTCCAATATTATGCAGTCGTATTCCTTCAGCATAGTGTCATATAATTTTCTCGATCGAGATTTTGCGCTCTTGTTCTGGCTGTCGTTACGATTTGGAGCAACACCTACTTTGAATGATTTCAAGCCTGCACTTTTCTTCACTTTCTGGACGAACGATGGAGACATTTTCACTTTTTTCGCCACATCACGAACGGAGATATTCGGTTTCTTCTTCCTCTCCGCGACGAAACGAGAATCATGGTTACCTCCGGAACCGACCTTTCTCTTTAAAGTTAAGCGCTGCTGAAAGTTTTTTAGCACTTTAGTAACCGTCGATTTTGCGATTTTTAATGACTTGGCAATATCGCCGTGCGACATATCTGGATTTTCCACTCTTTTGTGCAAAATTGCTTCGCGCACGCGTTCTTGATTCGACGCCATTTGACTGAATAAAGGTTACTGTAGCCAAACGACGTCTTCATCATAGCACACATACATTAATATTCATGTAGAAGTGATCGAAAGTGCTGTGTCGGCTCGTCCCTCGGGGTCCGCGCGCGCGCGCGCCGCACCGCCCCCCACGCGGGCGCGGCGTGATTTGCGTCGGCGATGTACAGCTGTTCGGCGTGGGGGGGGTTGTTTGTTTTTGGCGTAGCGGATTGTGTTTTCGCTTCTCCGTCAATGTGTTTTGGTTTTTGATAATTGAAATGTATTCATTCGCAAGTGATATTTTAAGTTTATCATGTTGAACGGGGTTTGGTCGGGGGTGGGGGGCTGGACAACCCAAAAAAGGTTTGTTGGGTGGGTTTAAGGCGCCCCGGGTTTTCCGTCGGTTTGCCGGGGACAACGCCACTTTCCCACGTGCGGAACATCCTTGCCAGGGAAGCATACAAGTCGTACAGGGTGCGGCAGAAAATAATGCGAAAATTTGTTCTATTTCTTTCAAATACCATTTTCAACTAATTCACGCAATAATATCAACATTTTCGAGTGCAGTTATCTTTATTAAGTCCTTTTAAACAAATTTATTCAATGTGTCCTCCATTTTTATTAATACCATCCTCGAGCCGACGCCGGAAGCCAGAGCATGCCTTTCGGACGTAGTCCTCCGACATTGACTACCATGTGCGTGTTATGGTTGACTTCAGGGTTTTCACACTAGGGTGTGATGTTTTGCAGGCTCGTGCTTCAACATATGCCTAAATCGAATAATCCAACGGATTAAGATCTGGACTGCTAGGGGGCCACAAATCCTTCGGCCAAAACTTCATGTTATCGTTCAACCATTGTTGGGTTCGATTGGAAGTGTGACACGGCGCTCCGTCCTGCTGTAGGACATCGTTTTGGTCCTCGGAGATGTTGGCCTTCACCCAGGGAAGCACTTGGTACTTTAAAATACCGATATACGCTTGTGTATTGATTTTAACTCCAGCATCAATGAAAACAGGCGGCATTTCCAAACCGTTGGACGCCACCAAGCCAAACATCATGACACCAGCCGGGTGTTTGGTTTGAAATTTGAATTTCACTTTTTCCGGAACGTTCTCCATTTTCTGCGGTGAAATAAACCGGTCACAGCATCGATGCTGAAAAGCTTTTCGTCGGAGAAAAGGATTACCATTGTTCTTCAACAAGGAAAGCAATCTCTTGAAACGAGTCACTCGTAGTTCCTTGACCCGGTCCGTAATCAAGTGGCGTTTTACTCTGGCTCTGGAAGATGCATGCAGGTCTTCTTTGATCATTCTCCGCATGGATTTCTCCGAAATATTTGTTTCCTTTTCAAGTTTTCTTATGGAGCGCACCGGGCTGCGAGCAATTTTTGCACGGACCGATTTGATCACGTTCGGCGTGCGTGCAAAGCGCGGACGTGCGCTTTCCGGCTTCCGCTGCTTAGGACCATCCTGCAGGGACTTTTTTATGCGGTAAACTGTTGCCAAATGGCGCCCTACCACCTTGGCAATCTCTTTCGGCTTCTTCTGGGCGAGCAACAAACTGGTGATCACTTCTTTCACATTTTGACGAATTTGCAATAAAACAAATAGAATGTTTGGATGCAGCACTTGAAAGTAAACATAAACAAATACACTTCCGACAGAAGTTAGTCACTAGCTACACGAATTAACCCAATACTCAAGTTTGAACATTTTCGCATTATTTTCTGCCGCACCCTGTACCACACCCAAAAAAAAAAATACACGGGAGAAAGGGAAAAACGAGGACCCAAAACGCGCAGGGGTTTTGTATGACCGGGGTTTGACGAAACACAAGGGCTGCACTTTGATCAATGACAAAACAAACTACAAACTCGATTTTAAGCAGCTTCCCCCTCAAAAATTTTACATCGCGACTGGACGTGGGGATGTGCCGGGAAGATTCAAGTTCGTGTTCGCCGACAAGTTCGCGAAAAAGGCCATGATTTGGCAGGCGATTTGCAGTTGTGGCCTGAAAACGGAATCATTCGTCACATCCTTGACGATGACATCCCAAGTTCACATCGAAGAATGTCTGAAAAAGCGTGTATTGCCGTTCATCCGCAAGCATAGGGGCAAAGTCATCTTTTGGCTCGATTTGGCCAACTGCCACTGCTCCAAGGTGGTTCTGGCATACCATTGCCAACAAGATCGATTTTGTCCCCAAGCTAATGAATCCTCCGAATTGCGCGGAATCTCGACCAATCGAAAAATACTGGGCAATTTCAAAGCAGCGACTTCGACGAAGCGGCTCAAGGGTATCCAGCAAATGCGGGCAAAATGAAAGAAATGTGCTGATTCCGTGTCCGTTTCCACTGTGTGGGCGCTGATGGGCTCCAACAATAGGAAGGTTCAAGATTTCGTACGAACTGGAGAAATGTAACCATCTAAAGCTGTAACTTTGCCGTTTTAAATTTAAATAATAAAATCTAGGGGAACTGCCCCCATATTAATCTCATTGTTCCTATATGCATCCTACGATGAATCAAACAATTGGGCAGTTGAAGGATTAGTTAGTAATATTTGTTGTAGTTATTTGACGTAAGCAAACATTATTAGAAAACGAAACCGATCCTTCAACTGCCCAATTGTTTGATTCATCGTTGGATGAATATAGGAACAATGAGATTAATATGGGGGCAGTTTCCCTATATAAATAAAAATGAGTTGGGGTTTCCTTTGTCACGATTTAACTCGGAGACTGCTGAGCCGATCGGCGTGAGAATTTGTATGCAGGGTTTTTTGGGGCCGGCAAAGGTTCTTAAAACAGTAAGAGACCCCTCCCTTCTCTGAAAAGGGGGGCTCCCATACAAATGAAACACATATTTCTGCATAACTCGAGAACTGATCATGCAAAGGAACCCAATTTAGCATGCAGAAGTTTTTGGAAGCAAAAAATGTTTCTATGGTAGTTTAAGACCCCTCCCTTTTCTAGAAAGGGAGGCTCCCATACAAATGAAACAGAAGTTTCTGCATATCTCAAGAACTAATGGAACCAAATTTGGCATGTGGGGTTTTCTGGTGGCGAAAAATGTTTTATGGTGGTTTGAGACCCCTCCCCTCTCCAAGAAGAGGTGCTGTCATACAAATGAAACTGAAATTTCTTCACAACTCTAGATCTAATAAAGCAAATGGAACCAAATTTGGCTTGCGGGGATTTTAAAGGCAATATATGTTTCTACAGTAGTTTGAGACCCGTCCTCGCTCTCTTTGGGGGGGGGCGTCTCCCATACAAATGAAACACAAGGTTCTGCAGAACTCTAGAACTAATCAAGTAAATGGAACCAAATTTGGCAGGTAGAGGGTTTTGAAGGCAAGAAATGTGTCTAAGGTAACTCGAGACCCCTCTACCCTCTGTAAGAGGGGAGTTCTCATACAAATGAAACACAAATTTGTGCATAACTCGAGAACTAATCAAGCATATGGAACCCAATTTGGCATGTGGAGGTTTTTGGAGGAGAGAAATGTTTCTATGGAAGTTTGAGACTCCTCCATCATCTGAAAGGGGGAGGGAGGGGGGTTTCCATACAAATGCAACACAAATTTCTGAATAACTCAAGAACTTACCAAGTTAATGGAACCAAATTTAGCATGTGGAGGTTTTCGAAGGCAAGAAATATTTTTATTGTGATTTGAGACCCCTCCGCTCACTGAAAGAGGGGTCTCTCATACACAGGAAACACGAATTTCTGCATAACTCGAGAACAAATCAAGCAAATGGAACCAAATTTGGCGTGTGGGGGGTTTTGAAGGCAATAATTGTATGGTGGTTTGAGAAATCACCCCCCTCTGGAAGGGAGGGCTCCCATACAAATGAAACACACATTTCTACCAAAAATGAAAATATCCAGGCTACTTAAACACGTGTATTTCTTGAAACATGTTTTGATAGAAGTTTGAACCCCTGCTTATTTAAAAAAAAAAACTCATTTTGAAAAAAAAAAACATAAACGTGCCAGTTATATTAATTTTTCCTTCATTTAGTTGCAGAGTAGCACGCACCGGGTTCAACTAGTAAAAGGTGATACAGTCAAAATTTGGTCAAGGGAAAACGCGTGTAAATCGGTGAAATCGTTTATTTAAACAATCAAATTAAATTTCTTTTTCAAGTTCAATTAGTATAAAATTCAGGAAAAATATTCAGTTATGCTTCCGCTTTTCCAAATCCGAATTGCCTGGCCTTACGCTTGACCCCTACCATCAGATTTTGTACAGCCACCTTGTCCACCTTCTTCGCCGCAGAAAGCCAGTTTGCCTTGAACTGCTGCTCGTCCTTAGCAGTTTTTTTTGGTCTTCTTTAGGTTCCGCTTGACAATAGCCCAGTATTTCTCAATTGGGCGGAGCTCTGGCGTGTTGGGAGGGTTCTTGTCCTTGGGAACCACCTGCACGTTGTTGGCGGCGTACCACTCCATGGCCTTTTTACCGTAATGGCAAGATGCCAAATCCGGCCAAAACAGTACGGAACAACCGTGTTTCTTCAGGAAAGGCAGCAGACGTTTATTCAAACACTCTTTCACGTAAATTTCTTGGTTGACAGTCCCGGAAGTTATGAAAATGCTGCTTTTTAAGCCACAGGTACAGATGGCTTGCCAAACCAGATATTTCTTTGCGAACTTTGACAGTTTCGTGTGCTTGAAAATATCTGCTACCTTTCCCCTTCCTTTTGCCGTATAAAACTCCTGTCCCGGAAGCTGCTTGTAGTCGGCTTTGACGCAGGTTTCGTCGTCCATTACCACGCAGTCAAACTTCGTCAGCATCGTCGTGTACAGCCTCCGGGATCGCGCTTTGGCCGTCGTATTTTGTTTATCATCGCGATTTGGAGTCACTACCTTCTTGTAAGTCGATAGTCCGGCTCGTTTTTTGGCTCGATGCACGGTTGTAGACGATACACCCAGCTTATTTGCGGCATCTCGGAGAGATAGGTTAGGGTTTCGCTTGAAACTACCGGCAACTCTCTTTGTCGTCTCAGCGGCTTCTGGTTTTCGATTTCCCCCCGATCCAGACTTCCTGGCTGTCGACAAACGTTCCCCAAACACTTTAATTACATTTGTAACGGTTGATTTGGCAACTTTTAGCGATTTTGCCAACTTTGCGTGCGAGTAGCTCGGATTTTCGCGATGCGCGAGCAAAATTTTGATACGCTGCTCTTCTTGCTTGGACGGCATTTTGACAACTGAAGAGTGAATTCCAAAATCAAAATAGGAGCAACATTCTACACACACACACCTTCAAAATGAGGGGTGTTCAGGTTTTTTTAAATGCAAAATTGAAAGAAATACGTCAAGTTGATATTGACCAAATTTTGACCGTATCGCCCTTTACGGTCATCATACATCATGCCCCACTTAGTCCCTCGCCCTATTTCCCGTTTTTTCCCACCCCAACCCGCCACCAGGTCCAACCATTTTTTTTTGCCGAGTTTGTTTTTTCCGAAGGGCCCCAACCGGTTTAGGAATTTCCTCTCCGTTCAAGGGCTCAGAGCCAACGTGCTCATATTAATTATATGTAAATGCTGTTCACAACCATTTGAAGAATGCTTTCCAAAAGCAAATAAGTCAAGAATCCAGCGGCGTCGCATTAAGTTGGCAGTAATCTCTTCGCTTTCTTGCTTCAAACATAAATTAAATCGTAAAACTAGTAGTTGATTGTATATTCATTAAGCTACTTTATACGCTTGATAAACCTAACGCGTTTAAGTTTCTAATGAATGGTGTGCGTCGGCACGTCCATAAAAGAAGCGGCCAGTCTGGGTAGGGAAAAAACGCTACGGCAAGAACACGAACGGCGGCAAAACTTAACACCCCAAAAGGTTCACCCCGATTGGCTGGAACGGACCCATCAGGAATGATGTGCAGGAGTCCAGACGAGTCGGTTGTTTATTCTTGTTGATGGTGCGCGCATGCGGTCTATTGATCATAATGATGATAGTCATAATCAACGATGAGACGGCATTCCGACTTCTGGTTTTTATCTCCCTATACTCTTGGACAAAGATCCTCGCCTCAACTCATCATTCGAGTTTGCCTTCAACTGCAAATCGGATTCCCCTAAGCCCCCGGCAGAAGGAAACATACTCGCAAGCCGTAGTCGGCGGATTCACTTCCACGACGACGAGTGAAAATCTGGCCACTCAACGAGAACATTAGATTTAAATAAAAATTACATTAAAAACGCATTACATTCGAGATTATGAGCATCTTAAATGTGTTTAAAATAACAAAATAGTAATATGTTTCGCCATAATACAATCCATCAGCGCCAATAAATGTGTGCTTCGGAGGCAACGGTGGTTCTCCTGACCCCGGGCCCAACCTCCTAGAATAAGCCATCTTCATCCCGTTGGACTCCGGGTTGAGCGAGAAGGTGCATCAATTTTATGCTTATGCATTCTGAATTGCGCGCGCTTAGCAATACACACAAAATCCAGCATGATGACGATGATGATGACGATGATGATAGGCGTCTTGGCCAAGGAACATGGCGCGGCGCGCTTCAAAGGGGTCCAATGATAAGCGGGGAAAAGTTTTATTTTACGATGCGCAGTCTCACAAGTTATGTGATGAGAGGTTTGTAATAAAAATATCATTACGAGGAATGTTTGGAAAATAATTCGATTGCAGTGGAAGCGAGACTTCGTTTGTCGCCATGAACTTGTAATGCAAACTTGCAATCCCTTGTGCTGGGTTGGTGGAAGTTGAGTTATGTTCGACCAGAAATTATAATTTCAGAAATCTGTCTTTTCAATCAGCATTAAATACAAGCAGTGTTTCAGGGATACTCAATCTCTTTTCGGTTGCGACTCACTCCTGGAAATTTGATGAGTTCGCCACCCAGCTATATTGAACACAAAAGTTTCACTAATGAAAAGAACACAGTTTGTAAGAAACATGTAATTGTCCGCGTAGTTGAACGCTAGAATTGGCATAAATTCATGGGTTATTTCATGTAACTTTAAGCCAAATAATGCCTAAATCAGGTCTGTTGTATGGAAGATTGCAAACGATTTTGTTGTTTACGCTTGCTTTGGTTTGCAACTGAATGAGAGGATTTTTTTTCGCGTCAGTTAAAATTCCTCACATTTTCAGGTGTAAAAAAGACTTGACCTAGGAACTTTGCTGGTCCAATCCATTATTGTGGATGGTTCTTAAATTTTTCAATGTTCAATATTCGTTGTTGCACGATAATTGAAATTGTCACTGTTTGTAATCCTGTTTTAACACGAACATGATCCGTTACTTACGCTCTTCGCTTCACTTCTATCCTCCACTCTTAGAAAATATCATGTTAATTTAACCTTCTTTAGGTTAGTTAAGGTTAAGTTACGGATAAGGTGTTTCGAGTCATATTGACCCGGATTGCAAACTAACATTGTGGAAACTAAATATGGCCAAATTTTAAAGTCTTTGCAGCCAAAATGCTTATTAAAGTCCCAATTTTCAGTTTCTGGTAAGTACTGCTTTTTTTTGACTCGATTGGCCACATGAATTTGTGCCGGAAGAGGGCATGTTTTGCTACGATCCGTGAGGCGGCGGCAGATAAAAATTTTCATCGGAACATGCTTTTCGAACGGCTCAAACTTCATGATTTTTCATGAATAGTTTACCTGTAGCCTAGAAATATCCCAATGATTATATTGGCCATTCCAAGACAATCCGTATGCACCGGGAAACCGTTTAGGATGGGACAAATACAGATTTTCGCCGAAACATGCCTTTTGACGGCTCAAACTTCATGATTTGCCATGAGTAGTATACGTTCAGCCTTGAAATGGAACAATTACCATATTAGCCACTCATGGACAATCCAGTTGGGCCGGGGCAACCTTTATGCCTGGCGGCTAAAACTTCATGACTTTTTGTAAACAATCTACTTCTAGTCATTAAATGGACGAATGACCATATTGACCATTGCGAGACAACCCGGATACTTCGAGGGAACCCTTCCGGAGGAGACAAATACGGTTTTTCGCAGAAACATGCCAATGCTACTCAATTTCGACCATGCATGAAGATATTGACAAAGCAGCTCTCATTCAAGCCTTTCACCTACTTCTCTCCACTCTGTTCATTATCCTATATCAAAACTTACGTCTCCGCCCATATCTTCCTTCCTCAACTTCTGTCACCGGGTGGGTCCCGACGTTTTCATGGTTAAGTTAGCAAGTCCACTTCACTTCTTAACTTACCCGCCCCGCGTTTTGTTTTTTTTTCTCGCTGTTTTGAACACAACACAGACACTGCACCCCCGTGGCGCCGGCGGTGAGAGGAAGTATCCTCCTCCCAATTGTCTGGACAACCACCGGGGTCGGTGGTCCTTCTTCAACCGGACCGGCGTTTGTCCGACCCTTAAACGTGTAAGAACACGCTGTTCGGCCGTGCTCCTGCGTTCCGTCCACCTGCAGGTATCTTCCTTTACTTCTCTCAACTTTGACTCCCTAGTCTTATACCACTGGTTATCCCACCGATGACGTATCAGTTGTTTAACTTCTCTCAGAGCATCTTCTCCTGGGATTGGTATATCGATGGCCTGTTCCCTCCTGGCTTCATTGGCTAGTCGATCGGCTTCGGAATTACCACTGATTCCGGCGTGCCCAGGAATCCAGCAGAAACGAATAGGTTTGTTCCGCGCTATTTTTTCCACTTCTTGGATCCATGGGTGACGAGATTTTCCCGCCTCCAATGCCAGTAGGCAGCTAGCCGAATCCGATAGAACAACCAACTTGTTATTCTGGTTCTTTATTAGAAACAACGTCAGCGATTAGAAACAACGTCACGGATAGGACCGAGCCTTGTGGCACTCCATTTTCAAGCTCATATTCACGGGACATGTGTCCTTCTACAGACACCTGAAACGTTCGTTCCGAGAGAAACCTTCAGAACATGTTTATGATCACTTCGAGTGTCTCCGATTTAATTGAAAATTTGTACACATGTTTTACTCACAAAATTAAGTTTTTTCCACTGATGCAAAAAAAAATTGACTCAAGAGTCAGTTTAAAAAGAGCGTAAGCATTTTGAATAGCACTTCAATTAATAATTTGTAGCTCGAAAATCTTTGGTTGTACAAAAAAAACTGTTTTCAAACAAGTTGTGGCCCTATGTATAAAGGTTGTGAAAAAAATACACACTGAGAAAAAAAAAATTCGGAAAAAAAATCAAAAATTAACATTTAAGTTTAAATATCTCAAAAAACAATTTTTATTTTTTTATTTTTTGACTTTAAAAATTTGAAGCTATTACGCAAATTTAAGCGAAGATTTTAGGATGGAGAAAAGTTTCTTGAACATCAATTTTTGTATATTTCTCAAAATTTTAATATTTGCGGAAATTAACGTATTTTGATATCATCAAAATCCAATAATAAAATAAATCTAATTTTCGCAGTATTTTAAAATTTTAACTGCTAATGATGATCTTCGTTAAAGCATTCGTTCACGAGATATTTCCGATTTAATTTTATCATATTCGAATAATATTCGAAAATACGACCTTTTTATAAATTATTCGCGTTTCTCCAGTAATCACAAAACGTTTTTTGAAATGTTTGTTAAGTTTCCTACAACTCTCTTTTTGACAGCAAGACGATTCTATAAACAGCATAAGAAATAGGGGAAAATGATTGAAAAAACTTTTCTTATATTTTAGTTTACTTGTATTTCCAATTTATTATGCGCATACTAAAGATACATATCAGCGCCAACATTAGATTAGGGCGTATCTGCTTTTGTAAACAATGGCTTTCGTAGTCATTTTCTCTTGCACAAAAGGTCACAAATACAAATAAAGCACTATTTAAGGAAGACCCAACAAACATCGGTGTCGAATAACCGCTTGTTTAAACAAATTTGGAGAAGTTGTTCAGCTTTCTAGAAGGAAAAGCTGAACAACTTCTCCAAATTTGTTTGAACAAGCGGTTATTCGACCCCGATGTTTGTTGGGGAGGAGCTTTATCTCTATCCGCTGATATATTTAATTTGAAGAAATTGTATTCAACTTCCGATAAATTCTCAGACAAAGTGTTTGTTTACAAAAGCAGATTCACCCTAATCAAATGTTGGCGCTGATATATTCACATTGATTGTTGTTTTTTGTATTCTCCCAAGCGCGGAAGTAACGATCTTTGATGAAATTTGTCAGAAGCAGATAATTTCTCATCTCCATACGAAGCGCTAGGAGTGGACGGTAATTTATTGCTAGAACGAATAGATATGAAGAGAAAGTGTATTGATAGTTCCGTATAGGGCAACGGCAGGCTTTGAAAAATGAAAGATACAAGTTTGAAAACGAGCGTTCAATGCCCTCCCTTTACCGTTCAATGCCCTCCGCTCGATTTCAAACTTGTATCTTTCAATTTTCAAAGCCTGCCGTTGCCCTATACGGAACTATCAATACACTTTCTCTTCATGTCTATTCGTTCTAGCAATAAATTACCGTCCACTCCTAGCGCTTCGCATGGAGATGAGAAATTATCTGCTGCTGATATATTGTTTCTACTTTTAGATTAGTTGTGAGAAGTTCCCACTCATTTTACATGTTTATATATACCATGAAAGCTTGATACTACATCATTTGAAAACAATTTTGCCTCTATCTGATGATCAGAACGCGGAACAAAAGAGTGATATGTTTGTGTACCAGTAATCATTTTAGTTTGCTGAAAGATATTGCTCCATTCTGTACTTCCCTGTTCATAGTCTTCATAATTTTTTTTGAGATATTTAAATTTTCATGTCAATTGTCGATTTTTTTCCGGATTTTTTTTTCTCAGTGTATATTTTTTTCACAACCTTCACACATAGGGTCACAACTTGTTGTTAGACAGTTTTTTCGTACAACGAAAGTTTTTCGAGCTATAAATTATTAGTTGAAGTGCTATTCAAAATGCTTACGCCCTTTTTAAAACTGACTCTTGAGTCACAAAAATCTATGTTAGCGCGGAAAATGCTCAGTCTCTTGAGCCAAACGCGTATGCAAAGTTTCATTCAAATAAAAAAATATCGAAAATAATTTTCAACATTTCCAGGTCATTTCGGCTGGAAGCTACTTGATAAAACCAATTAATGAGTAAAATTTCAGCTTTTACTAAACCAAAACTCAACTATATTGAGTATGTTCTGAATAACATTAATGAGCCGAATGGTGGTGCCGGTCAGCAAGTGATGTTGCTCACCTCGGATACTGATAATTACCTCAAGTTGCTCCCGGTGCTAGTGAATTGCCTTTTTGTTTCATTTCCGAATAACGAAAGGTTCTCTTAGTTTTTTAAGGCCACTGCATTTTCCGGAAAACGGTGACTAGTTCGAACTTAGGAGGCTCCCAGAATTGAGACTGTTGTAGATTTCACGACTAATTTGGTAACATATTCTTATTCCCAATAATATTTCGAGTGCTTGGAAATGAAAAGTAATGAAGTTTTCAAAGTGAACCATCGGTTTATTGACGGATTGGTCATGATTAGCACTCGCAAATAGCTCATACAGATAAATTTTAGAGAACCCTGTTATATAGAACCTTTTGACAGGTTTACTGGGGATCCGGATATTCAGGCTTATCTTTTGGGGAAGAAGATACATTTCACTATGGCAGTTTTGATGAGATTTCTGAGGGAAACCGATGATATCTTGAAGATAGATTCAATTCGTATTGATCGGAGGAAAAGTACGAAAAATCTTTGATTTTTCTAGGAATCGTTTTTAAA
Source organism: Aedes koreicus (assembly GCA_024533555.2). Classification (NCBI taxonomy): domain Eukaryota; kingdom Metazoa; phylum Arthropoda; class Insecta; order Diptera; family Culicidae; genus Aedes; species Aedes koreicus. The sequence goes on along the minus strand of JAHHFK020004600.1, from coordinate 87,900 downwards.
TATTATATCTCGGCAGTTACCTGAATTGGTCAGAATTTATATAAGCTTCTAGAAACTGAACGAACTCTTTAAAGAATATTTTCTGAATTACTATGAACTTCGGAATATCTATGAAGATTCTGTGAAAATATGTATAATAAACTTAACCGAAGTTGATTAAGCTTCTTGGAAGTTTCAAGATTATCATGAAGTTTGATCGCTCTCTTTTGAGAAGAGAAGAGGTGGAACTTCAGAGAAGTCTATTGAATTGCCGAAAAATTTACATCGTTTCATGGTTAAACTTCCTAAAAGTTTGCTGATCATCAATGGAATAGGAACAACTTTCTGGAAATTACCGGAACTTTGAGAATCAGATTTACCTCCCCAAAATGTTTTCTAGTATGTTGCAACACCGCAAAAGTTAACTGGCAACACTGCATACCGACCACTGTCAGTACCGCCGTTATATTAAAAAGGAGAACAAGTTGTAGATAGAATTAAAAGTAAAGAAACGATGTTTGTAGTAGTAGTGGTAGGAAAACTGGTATACATAAACAAAATTCGCCATCGCATTATTGTAGAAGAATTGAAAAATAAAACAGAAGTCAGTTTCGCTGTGAAGATTAATTTAATTGTTATATCGGAAATTTACGGTCGATTATGAGAATTAAAATCGTTCCAAATCTGATTGCAAGTCCTGTAACTAGAAAATGGAAATGTTTTAATGAATTCAGTGGAGAACAAGAAAAATGTAAATACTTACTCTGAATAATTTATCTGCAGGTTCGGTTAATTGTATCAGGTACGAAAAAGGGTCTCCCTGTATTGTCTATCCGGTTGGGCCTAGACTGTAAGTAACAATAGTTATATAGATAGATAAAGATAATATTAACGGTCTTTATAGCGCAACACATACAATCTTTGAAGAAAATACCCAAAGTTAGGGTAGTTGGACCGAACTAGGACATTAGGCGAACTAGATAAATCGTTAGCAAAATCGTGAGTTCTAGCATCAAATGACAGTGATAATCCAACTAAATTGGTTTCAATTTATAGAATTTATAGTAAAAGGTGATTGAATAAAGGAAGTTAAGAAGGTCTTAATAGTGGGCAAGGAAACCACTTAATTGTAAGTCAGCATATTACATCTACAATAATTAGCGAATTGTGAATTAATCTAAAAAAATATTTACAGTTTGAGCGTCGCCAATAAAATTTGTTGGCTGCTACAAAAATTGGGTTCCTATTGGAACAAGTAGATACATCTTTGGTGATAAAAAGCAGAACATCACAAATATTTTAATAATTTACGAGAAATTGAAAAAAATCTAAGAAACAGGTCGATCTGCAAACTTTTATTAAGTTGGTGAAATTCCTATGAAAGAAATAGCATTTCCGATGTTGTTTAACTTTACAAGAACTTTTTAGAATCTTCAAGATTTTAATACGGTGGAAATTCCACGAAATTGATTAAACATTAAAAAAGTAGCTGATTTTTTTATTCTTGTTTTGGTTCGGTACGAAAAATTATCGAGTAGTAAAAAGTTTAAGTTCTTCTTAAAACATAGATACCCTGAGCTTCCGGGAAGTTTTCTGAACTATTGAAACGTTTTTCGAGCATCTGGGAAGATCCCTGAACTTCTAGGAAGCTCCCTAAACTTATGGAAAAATCCTTAGAATGTTTCCTAAACTTTTGAGAATGCTCCAAAAATCCTTAGAAGTTTCCTGAATTTCTGGGACATTTTTTGAAATTCTGGAAAGTTCCCCGATCTTTGGGAAAGTACTGGGAAATTCTTGGAAGATCCCAGTACTTCTGAGAAATTTCCTGAGCATCTGGAAAGTTCTTTGAGCTTTTAGGAAGTTTCCTGAACTTCTGGGAAGTTCTCAAAATTCCTGGGACGTTCTCTGAACGTCTGAGACGTTCGCTGAGCTTCTGGAAAGTTTCTCAATCTTTGGGGACGTTTCCTGATCTTTATGGACGTTTCCTGAAGTTCTGGGAAGTTTTCTGAATTTCTGTTAAGTTCCCTGAACTTCAAGGAAGTGCCTTGAATTCCAAGAAGTTCCCTAAACTTTTTCCTATACTTCTGGAATGTTTCATGAACTTCTAAGAAGTTCTCTGGACCTCTAGGGAAATCCGCAAACTTTTGAAAAGCTTCATGAATTTCTGGAAAGTTCTGTGAACATATGGGATGCTCTCTAATTTTCTGGAAAGTTCCCTGAACTTTTGGGAAGTTTCCTGATATTCAAGGAAATTCCCTGAATATCTTTGGTAGTTCTATGAACTTCTGAGAAATACTCAAACAATTCTGATAAGTTTTCTGAACTTCTGCGAAGCTCCCTGAATTTCTGGATAGTTACCTGAACTTCTGGGAAGAACCCTTAACTTGTGGAAAGTTCCCTGAACTCACGAGAAGCTCCCTGAATTTATGGAATATTTCATGAAATTCTGGAAAATATCATCAATTTCAGGGAAGTTGCATGAACTTCTAAAGGGTGTATTCGATAAAAATGGCACACAGAAAATCTTCTGTAACTTTTGAATCGTATGAGTAAAAAACCTAGAAATTTGAGTAGATCTTATCCATAGTGTATTATTTACATCTGCCAAGTTTCATAGTTATACATTCAGTAGTTCCAGTCATGTCGTCGAAACAAGAAATTGTCCGTGAGAAAATTTTGTGCACTCACAATCAAAATCCAGGGGCGTCCCACCGGTGGATTGCTAAAAGGCTTGGAATTGCAAATACAACTGTGTCTCGTGTAATAAGAACCTTCAAGGAGCGTCTGAGTGTCCAAAGGAAGGAAGGGAGTGGTCGTAAAAGTCGTCCAATGGACAGTAAAATGGCCAGGAAAGTCGTACAACAATTCAAGAACCGTCCAAACATGTCAATTCGAGATGTCGCTAAAAAGTCTAAGGTGTCAGTCGGTTTTGTGCAGAAAACCATGAAGCGTGCTGGGTTACATGTTTACAAAGTGCAAAAAGCCCCAAACCGGAATGAAAAACAAAACATCACTGCGAAAACCCGCGCCCGGAAACTTTACACGAAGCTGCTCACCAAATCCGGTTGCATCGTGATGGATGACGAAACATACGTCAAGGCCGACTTCCGTCAACTTCCTGGGCAAGAATATTTCGTTGCCAAGTCGAAGTTCGATGTTCCGGAGGATGTTCGAAAGAAGAAACTATCGAAATTTGCGAAGAAGTTTCTAATCTGGCAGGCGATTTGCGGATGTGGTGAAATAAGTGCTCCCTTCATCACTTCCGGAACAATAAACGGTGCGATTTACACGGAAGAGTGCCTTAAGAAGCGTCTCTTGCCATTCATTAAGAAGCACAAAGGATCAACTCTGTTTTGGCCTGATCTAGCATCCTGCCACTACGCTCGAAACGTATTGGAGTGGTACCGAGCCAACGGAGTCAATGTTGTGCCAGAGGATATGAACCCACCAAATTCACCGGAACTTCGTCCAATTGAAAAGTTCTGGGCAATTATGAAAACGGAACTTCGCAAACATCCCAAAACTTTAAAAACAGAGCTAGAATTGAAGAAAATTTGGGTAAAAACAACAAAAACACTGGGAAAATCGGTTGTACAAAATTTGATGGGTGGAGTGAAAAGGAAGGTGCGGGCATTCGGGATGGGAGACGAAATTGAATAAAACAAATGTTGTAAATCAAAACTCATTAGTAGTTCTTCATTCCCTGAAAATTTCAAGAAAATCCGATAATCAGTTTAATTTTGATGAGTATATATGTGTGTGCCATTTTTATCGAATACACCCTTTAGGAAGAAGGCTTAATTTCTGGAAAGTTCCCTAATTTTTTGGGATGTTCCTTAAACATCAGGAAGAATCGTATAACTTCTGGAAAGTTTTCTGAATTTCTAAGAAGTATCTTGAACTTCTGATAAGTTCCCTGAGTTTCTGGGAAGTTCACTGAATTTATGCGATTTTTTTTCGAACTTTTGGGAAGCATTTTCGTTTATCAGTTTCTTTACCTCTTCCGGTGTTGAGGAACGCAAATACTGCGGACCGTCAATCTTCAGGATAGCTTTGCAAAAAATCCTCAGGGTTTGGTTGACTCCCCAATCTTCACATTTTCGTTGAAAGAACTAGCTGAGAAACCGCACGCAAACATCCGTAAGGCTGCAGAGCCCTTTTGTAACAGGAACAGGCCGACTTTTCCAGCTGCATCGTAACTTAACAGGAAAAATCATCAGATGACTCTAGTTGTCGCAAAATGTCCAGGAACATCTCCCTTGGCATGCGGAAACGACACAAAAAGTGCTTCTCGTCGTAGGTTGGCGTGTGGCTTCCGGGTCTCCACGTTGTGTCGTACGTCTTCAATATATCTAAAGAGACTATTTCCAAATGTTCCTCGTTTTAGAGTTGGATGAGCGATTCAAAATTGGCTAGATGCGTATCGACGCCTTTTCCAGCTCGAAATGCATGTTGGCGCGGGTCAAATTTCCCGGTGACTTCTAATTCAGTTACTAAACGGCGATTTGTCACTACCGTTCCAAGTTTCCATCGTTTCGAAAATGTACCATTAGCCCATACTCGGTTGAATAGTTCTAGCAAGGTGATTTTATTACTGAATGGCAATCGTTGAAGCATTAGGTAACTAATGCTATCGACCCCAGTTGAAGAACCTCCACGGCGGCCAAGCGCCCACAACAGCTCTTTTATAGAAAAGTCAATGTTGTACCGATTGTATAGATTTGGACGCTGTTTTTTGACGGGAGCGTGAATGTCTCTACTATGCTGTTTCAGGAATTTGTCAGCGTAATTTTCGTCGGATGATTTCTTCTGGTACTGTGATTGTGTTAGTTCTTCTTTTACCCTGCGGTTTATTGATGACGTTCCACAGTTAACCAGATGATCTGTTAGGATTAATGCTTTCGGCAAATTGATCCCAACTGTTTTGTTTTGCTTCACGGATGAGTTTACGGCAGATAGAGCGAGCGTCTTGAAAATGCTTCAATGCAATGCTTTTACGAGGGTCGTCTGCATCTAACCGGCGTAGTATGCGTAGTCTTTTATCGCCGTTGCGACTTCTTCATTCCACCATATAACTGACCATCTTTGCCGGCTGTTCTCGGAATGCTGGCTTCAGCTGCTGCGATGATATAGTACGAAAAATCTTCTACGGTCTGTGAGTCACCGGGACGTAGAGTCCTACTCGTGAGTTGTTCGTAGAGATCCCAGTCATCTTTTTCGTAAATCCATTTTGCTCAATGCCGAAGTTCGTTGTAGTTGCCAGGTGTGGTAATTAGTTTTGGTAGATGATCACTGTCCAAACAATCCAAACAAAGAACAAATAGAGTCGTCGAAAGCCTGCGAGTTCCCAGTAGCCGGGTCAATTCGAATGTTAGAACCGTCGTTGAGTACTAGCATATCGTGTATGACTACTAGCCCTAGAACGCCTCTTCTTTTTTTCGCTTCGGATGCTGGAGAGGCTATTTTGTAGGTTTTGTAGAAGTGTATCAAGCTAGTTCGCAGCGTCCTTGTCTTTGGGTGGATGATTTTCGTGAAATTATATTTTTTTGTTTATCGTCAAAAATTGTCTAGTGGTTTGTTTGTTTATTTACGACACTTTACACATTCGTGTGCATTCGTGTCGGAAAAGCGGAGTTTTTAAATACAGAGTGGTTGTTGTTGTAGTTTCTAATTTCTTCTTCTCTTCTTCGTATTTTTCTTCTTCTCTTCTTCGCATTTTTCTTCTTCTTCTTTCTCTTATTCACTTCATTTCATTTGTTCTTCTTCTTCATCATATTCACTATCTTCTTATTTTCTATCAAAGTTGTTTGTATAGACCACTGTTGCGGAGAAAAATTAACATTTGTGCTGTGCGTTCATCTGTTTTGTCAAGGGCATCACGCAGACTTGTTTCGATGTTGTTGCTTCTTCTTTCTGCATTGTATTTCCTGCATTCTAATATCAGGTGCCGTACATTCAACACCGTACCACAACAGTCAAGGTTCGGCGGGGCTCTTTTTTCAAGAGGAATGTGTGCGTAAGTCGTGTGTGGCCTATCCTCAGACGTGTAAGTACACGCTGATCAGCTGTGCTACCTTGTTCCGGCCATCTGTGAGTGTCACACTTCACTTCTGTAAGCTTCAATTCTCTGGATTCGTACCATTTGTTGCTCCACCAGTTCCTTGTGCGTTGCCTGATTGCTCTCAGTGTATCTTCCGCTGGGATTGGGATATCGATGGCCGGTTGTTGTCTAGCTTCGTTGGCAAGTCGGTTGACTTCGGTATTCGCCAGCGTGGCCAGGGATCCAGCAGAATCGAACAGATCGAATCCGTGCTTCTTGTTCTATCTCTTGAATCCATGGATGTTTTGATTTCCCTGTTTCCAAGGCATGTAGGCAACTTGCAGAGTCCGATAAAATTACCAAATCACTCAGGTTTGGTATCGCGATTGCCATTTTTGTTGCATACGCTTTCGCGGAGAATATACTGCACTCCTTTGGGAGACTGTTTGTTCCAGCTATGCCATTGTTTTAAAAGCTGCCCCTACAGTATCTCCAGACTTGGATCCGTCGGTGTAGACTACGGTTGACTGGTTGAAGCGTGTTGCCAACACTTGTTGTACGATTGGTCGCACTTTTCCGGTGGATCTCTGGCTCGTATTGATCGCTTCACGTGCCACACTCGTTCGCTCTACCTTGTAAGTTGGCCGATGGTTGGTAACGTAGTGCCCGTTAGTTCTTCGAGCCAATCCGATGCTCGTCGAATCAAGGGGAGGGTGTTATTGTTACGTTTCTTCGATAGCATTCTGATGGCCGTCAGCGCTATCGCCTGTGTCGAAACCAGTTCGAAGGGTAGTGTGCCCGCTTTGGCCATGACTGAGTTGATCGGGCTGGTCACGAAGGCTCCAGAGCTGAACCGAACCATTCGATTGTTGACTGGGGCGAGTGTTTGTAAGTTGGTTTGTCCTCCTCGGCTCACTAGTCCAACGCCGTACGTAAGCTTTGCAGTGACTAGTGCCGAACCCACCTGTAGATGGGTTGCTCGGTTGTCACGTGGAAGTTTCATCTGCAGGATTCGTAGTCGAGACTCGCATGCTTTCTTTACCGCTTTGCAGTGCGGCTTGAACGTCAACGTTCGGTCCAGCGTGACACCCAGGATCCTCAGACGATTGGTCTTCGGGACGGGGGTTCAACTGATGGTGATCTCTTGCACCGGCTCTCGACGCGCATTTGGGCTGCAGTAGAGTGTCTGCGACTTCGTTGCGAATATGGTGAACCCCACGGTTTTCGCCCACTTGTCCACAGCTTTGAGAGCGGCCTGCAGTTTTCGGTGCAAGCATTCCCCTTTCGCACGTCGTACCACGAGGAGGATGTCGTCCGCGTACAAAAGAATATTGACTCCGACGGGCAGCACACGGAAGATCGGCTGCATCGCAACAAGAAATAGTGTCACAGACAATACGTAACCTTGTGGCACTCAATTCTCCAGCGGGTACTCACGAGACTGTTGTCCTCCTATGGACACCTGGAACGTGCGTTCTGGGAGGAAACTCTGCAGCAGATTCAGCATCCGATGCCGTGTCGCCAGGTGGTGTCGTACGCCTTCGACAGGTCCAAAGACGCTATCAGGAAGTGTTCGTCGGTAGTAGGCAGCGACCGTTCAAGCTCGGCAAAGTACGTGTCGGAGCCGCGTCCTGTACGAAAAGCGTGCTGTCGCTTATCGAGCCGTCCACTCGACTCTAGCTCGGTGATTAGCCGTCGATTCTTTATGCGCTCGAGGAGCTTCGCCATGCAGGTGGTGAGCGATATCTGTCGGAAGGCATTCGGTCCGGATTCGGTATTGGAACGACAATGGCATTCCGCCAGCTGGCGGGGAACTCGCCACTGCGCCAGATATCGTTCAGCAGCTTAAGGAGTGTCGTTTTCACAGCCAGTGAAGTTCGTTCATGGTGATGTCGATGTTATACACATCATCGTTGTTGTGCGAGAAATCTATGGACCCTCGTTCAGCTGTCGCTTTCGCCATCTGGAATGATGGAGGGTAGCTGGAAGTCGCACACCTTTCGCAGTAAACATTCGCCAGCTCCTCTGCCACTTCTTTGGGGTCGTCCGTGAACCCGTCCGCTCGCTTGAGGATTACCGGGCGCTGTTGCCGGTTGCCACGCAAGGTTTTCACCGTCCGCCATAATTCGGTTGCCGTGCTACTCGGTGATATCTTCCCTACGAAGTTTTGCCATGACTGTTCCTTCGCTTTGTTGACCGCCTTTCGTTTCGCTGCTCTTGCTTGCTGGAACCTCGCCAATACTTCGGGTTGATCTGGATCGGATTGATGAAGACGTCGGAGTGATTGAAGGCACTTTCGCCGCTGTCGGAGTGCTGCTTTTGTTTCGGGGCACCACCACGGTACCGCCTTCGGTCCGATTCGCCCGCTGGTTCGTGGTATGGACTTTGCCACTGCTGCTATAATTTTCTCCGTGAAGCTGCTCACGTCCCACTCGGCCTCTGACGCGATGGTTTCCGCTGTAAGTCGCTTGGTCGTAAAGCCACTTCTGTCGAGTCGTTCGATGATTCGTCCACCCGGGACTGGACACTGTGATCGGGAAGTGGTCGCTGTTGTGCGTGTCCGACAAGGTTCTCCAGGTAAACCTGCGAGCAAGCCTCTCGGAACAAATGCTCACATCGATTACCGAGGTGTTTAGTTTTAAAGTGTACGAGTCTCGGTCCGGTCCAAATTCAGTTATTTTCCTTCCTGCAATCAACTGAATGTTTAAAAAAATTGAAAAGTGTCTTCGGCTGATCCGATTTGATATCAACGTACCGTTCCTTTCCTATGACTCTAACATACCTACCTAGTATCGCCTATAGCATTGGGAAGAAAACGAGAAGAAGACAGTAAATGAAAGCATTCAGCATCGGTTTGAAGCCCTACATACGGGCTTCGATCCGTTGCAGTTCGAATCACCAGGTTCTTTTTTGTAACTCTTATGGCTCCGTTCCTCGAAGCATCAGCAGCAGAATCGAGCCAGAGGAAAAAACCTCTTCGGAGGTATAACAATCCGATCATAAATCGGTCTAATAAGCGTGCTGCGGCGGCCTCCCTTTGATCCCGCCGATGTAAACAAATCCGGGCGCACTTTTGCCGCCTCATCCTTCAACAGTTTTTCTTCTCCTGGGTTCTTGCGGCTTTAGTGGTTTTCAAGGTAAACAATTTCCGAAAGGGAAGTAATATTTACCTTTCATCTCCCGCTCCTCCCTCCTCACCAAGCGCTTCCTAACGTCATTCGCTCTCCACCCCACAGAGCCACGATTCGATCTTGATCACGAGGATTATGCCAACGAAGTGAAAGAGGCTCTTTCACTGCAACGTGCGCCGCTTTTCCTACAAAGCCTCATAATTTCGGTTCCGATTTTTCGACTTCTTCCGTTTTCTCGGCATTGCGCTCTTAGCATAGTTTTAATTAGTAGCGAACGGATAGGAAACATTCAATTATGAGCTAGCTCCGAAACGGAAACCAAGACAGACACCACCCGAGCAATAAAGAAGCCGTCTTCGGAGACATGACACAATATGGATATAGTGTCTTCTGGTGAGACTTTGACTATTTAGAGATTGAACGTGGTGGGAGGTCGTTGTCGTCACCGATCTAGGACCACCTTCGAAGAAGGCTCATCCTTCCTGTTGGGCTTCCTTTGAATGTCCTGAATGCCCGGTTGGATACATTTGAGTGTACATACGTAGATACGCATTTCAATACGAGGCCACTTGACCTCTCAACGGATCCTATGGGTACGGTACCTTACGAGTGCAATAAACGAAAATGGGAAAAAGCAATCCATACACCGGTCTCACTCCGGGGCGGCACCGGGTCCTTTGATCTCGGATCGAAATCTGAATATAATCCTAACCTGATCCTCGAAAACAAATAAAAAGGATCCTCTTCAAGTGCTAACGTGCGGCGGTACGATGAAAGGGCAATCGAAATGCACAAGGGTCCCTGATGTGAGTTTGTATGCGAAGGGATCGCTCTCTGTGTGTCGGTAGGTCGACCCATTTGCGCATGCAATGAATGCTTCGGGAAAGGGACGACGGCCAAATATGCAGAGAAGGAAGAGCATTTAAATCCGAGAAATTTTTCACTTTTCTGTTTTCAGAACATTGAAAAGTTAATTTACGAAACGCGGCGGCGGAATCCTCAAGGTGGGCATTCGTAAGTCGGACAATAAAACAATAAAATATTCACAACTGTTTAACGACAGCCGTTTCTGCCGCAAACGGCCAAAGCGACCGCCGGTCTTCTTGAAGAGAGAGAGAGAGTGGAAGACGTTAAGGTAGTAGCAAAAGTAGCAAACCGCGTCCGGGTAGTTGTTGGCATTATTTGCCGAGAGGCGATACGAATTTTCCCGTTTGCTCAGGTAAATTAAGGGATAAAATACCTTTAAAAAGCGAATTCCGGATTCAAATCAGATACAAGCATAAAACAAGCATAAAAGAGTACAAATTCACGTAGCCACAGACGTAGTTTTCAATACCTTAAGTTTATATAAACAATGACTGTACAATAATCAAATACTCTCTTCTGCAAATTCTGCAAGGCAAACGCAAATCATAACACAGGGTTCAACAATAACAAATATAGATTCCAAAATCTCAGTATAGATATAGATACAGGGTGCGGCAGAAAATAATGCGAAAATTTGTTCTATTTCTTTCAAATCCCATTTTCAACTAATTCAAGCAATAATATCAACATTTTCGAGTGCAGTCATCTTTATAAAGTCCTTTTAAACAAATTTATTCAATGTGTCCTCCATTTTTATTAATACCATCCTCGAGCCGACGCCGGAAGCCAGAGCATTCCTTTCGGACGTAGTCCTCCGACATTGACTGCCATGTGCGTGTTATGGTTGACTTCAGGGTTTTCACACTAGGGTGTGATGTTTTGCAGGCTCGTGCTTCAACATATGCCCAAATCGAATAATCCAACGGATTAAGATCTGGACTGCTAGGGGGCCACAAATCCTTCGGCCAAAACTTCATGTTATCGTTCAACCATTGCTGGGTTCGATTGGACGTGTGACATGGCGCTCCATCCTGCTGTAGGACATCGTTTTGATCCTCGGAGAAGTTGGCCTTCGCCCAGGGAAGCACTTGGTCCTTTAAAATACCGATATACACTTCGGTATTGATTTTACCTACAGCATCAATGAAAACAGGCGGCATTTTCAAACCGTTGGACGCCACCAAGCCAAACATCATGACACCAGCCGGATGTTTGGTTTGAAATTTGAATTTCACTTTTTCCGAAACGTTCTCCATTTTCTGCGGTGAAATGAACCGGTCCATGCGGCTGTTGGCCACAGCATCGATGCTGAAAAGCTTTTCGTCGGAGAACAGGATTATCATTTTTTCCTTCTTCAACAAGGAAAGCAATCTCTTGGAACGAGTCACTCGTAGTTCCTTGACCCGGTCCGTAATCAAGGGGCGTTTCACTCTGGCTCTGGAAGATGCATGCAGGTCTTCTTTGATGATGCTCCGCATAGATTTCTCCGAAATATTGGCTTCCTTTGCAAGTTTTCTTATGGAACGCACCAGGTTGCGAGCAATTTTTGCACGGACCGATTTGATCACGTTCGGCGTGCGTGCAAAGCGCGGACGACCGCTTTCCGGTTTCCGCTGCTTAGGACCATCCTGCAGGGACTTTTTTATGCGGTAAACTGTTGCCAAATGGCACCCTACCACCTTGGCAATCTCTTTCGGCTTCTTCTGGTCGAGCAACAAACTGGTGATCACTTCTTTCGCGAACCTTTTGACGAATTTGCAATAAAACAAATAGAATGTTTGGATGCAGCACTTGAAAGTAAACATAAACAAATACACTTTCGACAGAAATTAGTCACTAGCTACACGAATTAACCCAATACTCAAGTTTGAACATTTTCGCATTATTTTCTGCCGCACCCTGTAGATCCCAGATGGCTTGAAAGCATCATTCAGACAAGAGTGAACTGTCTTGAAAAACAGACCGTAGCAAGAGTCTACCATGTTTTCGTTTGTTCTTTTTCATGACAAAGAAACATCCAATACTAGTTTTTATTTTATTTTAAGATACTTTTAGTCTTCGATGATGTCTTTAATTCGCAAATAAAAAGGATTATTTATCCCTAAAAGATCAAGAAAGTTCTAAAGAACACAAAATTGAATATGCTTCCAAGTTTTCATTAAATCTGGTGTAAAATTTACTTGCATGGAGTTAAATCATCATCAATAAAGATCACGATATCGTTTTAGAGCTAGATGGTGACCTTGGAAAGATCAAAAGGACATAAATATGTTCAAGCTAAGACTCTTGAATCCTATCACCACATACTAACATTAAGAGAATTTTCATTACAAACGCTTTTTAGGAAAGGAGCATTAACTTTAGCCAATTTATGGAAAACACGTCTACTGTTTTGTTCATATCAAATGATAGCTGGGACCCTAATGACTCCAAACACATGAAAGTAGAGAAAGAAGTAAAGATTTTTTTTAGAAATGAAATGAAGTTTTGTATTTTTTATGGCACAGCCAGTAGGCTTTTGCATTTTACTAAGCATAATCCGAAACTTATTGACGTTTGTCAAACTAATCATCCTTTTCCCCTCCCCAAAAGACCGCGAGGACGTGGCCGGCGCCGGTACTGATCTATAAATAGAATTAGTGAACTTGTACATTGAAGATGTAAAGCTACTCCCAAGCTCCATCTATGTGGTTCTCTGTGCAATTACATTAGTTCTGTTCAGTAACGGAGTAGTAACTACGAAATTGCACGGTATTTTTCAAAATAAAAATAAAACAAAACGAACATTGAACAGTGTCCAAAAATGACTTGTATCTTATTGATACACTTTGTTTAGTTGCTACTGACTGAAACTTGTTATCATTATTTTGAACGTTAAAATTCTCATACACTCGTCTCTTACCTTGCTTCTCCTTCTTTAAACACTTCTGAAAACTATAATGTCATTTAACATAATCCATAACTTTCCAGTAAAAAACTTACAGAAATAGCAAAAATAGGCACAAAGATTTTCGATTTGGAAGATTTTTTGCGCATTTCTTCGATATGGAAAAAAGGACTTTCCACCCGCCTAGAGATCCTTGCAACTAAAGACTAATGACCCAAACACAATTTTAACGGAAACGGAACACAAACGGCTAGTTTGACAGTTGTTGCAATTGACTTCGATATGTTCAATTAGAATCGGCTTGGATCTAGTCTGTTTTCTTACCATCAAGTAGTCTTACTAACATTTGCATTAAAAAAAATGAACCTTTTTCGGATGGTGATAAAAAAAAAGCTAAGACAGATAATTGCTTTTGATAAATTTCCCATGGAAAATAATTATTTAAGCTTACTTGCCAAAACATTCTACGCACTAGCGAGCGGCCTTCCGCCAGTTAACCGGAACATTCGCCATGGCGGACGAAAACATGCGTGTAGGCATGTTTTTGAGTTCTTTTTTCGTTTTACTTATCAATTCCTCCTCAGTTTTCGCGACCAAATTGTTCAGGTTGGCCCAGAAATTGTCGATGGGACGCAGCTGGGGGACGTTGGGCGGGTTCGCCGACTTGGGTAATACATCGATATTCAGCCGCTCCATCTCCTCCAACGATCGCTTCGAGTTGTGGGCCGACGCCAGATCCGACCAGAACACCGCGTCTTCACCCTTATGGTATTTCTTGATGAACGACGCAACTTCCGGCAGGCATTTCGTACTATAAATTTCTCCGTTCACCTTTTCTCGCTGATTGTCAGCCACAGCAGCACCTTCTTGGGGAACTTGGTGTGTGAAATGAACTTCACCTCGGAGCTCACTTCCTTCGTGGGGGAAGTAAAATACGAAGTGCCCTGCCAGTCGTTGCCATCCAGGGTGAGATAGGTCTCGTCGTCCATCACCACCGCCATGTCGCGATTCGCCGGGAAAATCGAGTTGACCATCTTATTCAGCCGCTGCCGCTGCGTCATTGCCTGCAGCTCCGAAACCAGTGGACGCGACTTCCGCTTCCTGACATGTATGTTCATGTTCGCCAGGTACTTTTTCACTGTTTGGCCGGTTGAACCGACCTCCCGGCCATTCGCACGCAGCGATGTAGCCACTTTTCCCTCGGTCTTCCTCTTCAGCATCCTTTGGAGCTTCTTGTCGCTCAGAGTCGTCGGCCGTCCGGAACCGGTCTTTCTTTCGATGCTCTGATTGTTGTCTAATAGTGCCAAGATGTTGTAGATGCCGAAACGGGCGTATCCGGCGTCCACAAAGTGCCGCACGATGTCCGTTTTCAACGCGGCGGGGTGCCGTTTTTTGAACGCGCACACTTCTGAACGGAGTTGCTTCACTGTTTTGCCATCACGGTTAGAGTTCGACTGATAGAGCTGTCAATTTTGTCTGCTGACTCATGAGTTACTATGATTGATGCTGCATGGATAGTTTCGTCAGTGCGGGTGAAGGTAAACCCATTAAAAATCGGAATTTTTATCCATTTTTCTAAATGCAAACGTTAAGTCGGGATTTTCCGCGGCCGATGCTGTTAAGCTTCTGTTATCATTGTGTTTGGGCCATATTTTTTTCAAAATTGCATAAGTGCTTTGTGTATGTGCTGACATTAAGTTTTCAAAATATCATAGCAATATCCACTGGTTGTATTAAAATTGCCTTTAGGTAGAAGTTATAGATATCCAATGAAACTTAACAGAAAAAATATAGACTGAGAAAAAAGTCATTGTTCTCAAAATTACCTACCTCTCCAACACCAATTAACCAGGTGAGTGCTCCATCATACTCAGGGACCAACATGGCCCGGGGTAAAGGAACAAAGATACTCGTAGATACAGATGCATATGATAAAGGTGAGTCAGATTATGAACGTAGTTTTTCTGGGAAAGGCACAATGGAATCCTCAAGGGTGAAAGATGCTCAGGGACCAATTAGTGGGAATCTTGGAAAACCAAAAAAAATTTAAAATTTATTGCAGGGTTCACTTCAGCCCATACAGAGGGAACAAAAGAAATAAACATTTTATAATTGGTTGTGCTGCAAATCCCCATCATACCATATGGGCTAGCACAAACATTAATGAAGAGGAGAAATTCTTGTAATCTTTATGACTTCTAATAATATTGATATTTGTAACAGGGGTAGCGATCCCACATGCACCACAAGGCAAGAAATGTTGGACCTTACGCTTCTGCAGTGAATTACTTGATGATGATTATGATGATTATGTAATACTACCATCTATTGAAGGAAGGTAACTTTCCATAATCTGAAAAACGATTTAATAAGGATCCTAATGTTGTTTGTGATCATCAAAATCCTGTATGAAGGGTCAAAAATGTTTGGGCGGGCTCGTAAGCAGGGACACATACCCGAAACCCACGAATATAGGGAAGAGAATCTCCTTCCAAAAGCAAGTTCACACTCACAGCACTAGAATCGAGCCCTCGATTGACAGAATAAACCCCATAGATGGGGTCGAAGAGCCCGCCCTCGTTCCGCGAAATGTTAACAATAGGGAGGAGGCAGTCCCATGCTCCCTATCCAAATCGTTTCACTTGGGTGCCCTGATGGTCCTTTCCTTTATCCATTATATGTTATTTAATATTTAGTATATCTTGTACACAAGAAATTAAGATATAATGTAAAAAAATGCTAAATTTCAACTTGAATAATATACATGAAATCTTACCATATTACCTCTAAACACAAAATTAAAATATAATCCTATACTGCTTATAAGCACGTGCTAGTCTTCTAGTAGTTAAAGTTCAGAAGTGCAATTTTAAAGTGAATGTTATGCTGAAATGCTGAAAAACAAATTGAGCCTTTGAGGCCTGTCATGTTGCTTCAAAGGCTCAAAACCTTAAATGGTTTTGAAATGCTAAGATGATTCCAAAGCGTGCTGAAATTATTAATTAAATTAGAATGGAAAATAATATGATAAGATTAACAGGTATGGATACACATTTTGATTTATAGATACACGATCTTCAGTCGCACCCCCTCACTTCGCTATTGTCAGATTGACAACATTGCTCAGGCTACGCCAACCAGCGTCTCCATGTTTCAGCTGGCTGTCCTTTGTGATCATATGACTCGTGGAGGCGTGAAGTAGGAAATTGTGAGGACGAGAGGTCGGTCGCACCATTTGAAGCCCTCTTACGCTTTGCAGTGAATTGCTTGCGGAAAAAATCAGTAGTTGGACAGTACCGCTGGCAGACCATAAACATATCAGGTTTTAATATACAGCCAGAGAAATTATTTCAGAAAGAATAAATTTTGGATATGTATCGCTTTTACCTTAATAGTGAATATTAATAACAACAGCGTACATTCAGAGGTCAAAATTCGAACTGTCAAACAAACCAAAATTCGAACTGTCAAACCAAATGGTGAATGAAATTTTAAATTCCGACACAGATCCTCTACCAGCAGAGATCGAAATTCTCACTCAGCTGGGTGAAAACCATGCTCTCTCTCAAGCAGGTTGTCGATGAGTAGCGAACCGTTCACATTTTAATCTCTTTTCGCCGATAATTCATTATCCTCTCTCTTGTATATGAGCGTTTCCAGATGAAATCAGCCGGAAAAAGTCAAAATCTTGCACGACCCTCTCCGATTTGGATGAAACTTTGCACATGTCTTCGGAATTGGTGATGATGGATTTTCCGCGGGTTAAGGGAATTTTTTGACTCAAGACATTTTTTTCAAAAGGGCGTATGTGTTTTGTCATGCGTATTTTTCAAAAAATCATAACTCGAAAACCGTTGGTTGTAATAAAATTGCGTCTGAGAAGCAGTTGTAGTTAATTAATTTCACTTTATGAAAAAAAACATGTACACTGTAAAAAAAATTTTTTTTTTTTTCGAAAAAATCAAAAATTAAACTTAAAAATCAAGTAGCAAATCTGTCCAACGTACGATTTTTACACAAAAAAATTCAAAAAGACAGTCAAAAAAAAGAATAGAAGTTGTTCTACGATGGAGCAGCTTAAGATAAAAAAAGTTCTTAGAAGTAAGAAAAATTCAAGTTTTTTCCAATTTGTTGTTTTTGCATAAATAACCATATTTTAATAATATAATACGACTTTTCTAGAGATTTTAAACAAAAATACTCTTGGTGAGCAACATTCTATATGTACCCGTTTTCGAGATAATTTGAAAGTAATGTCGAAAAAATGGCTTTTTCCATGAAAATATCCCTTTTTCAAAAGTTAGTCGTGATTGTCCATCTTCAAAAGTATTTTTTTCAAATTGTACATAAAATTTTCAACAACTATCCTTTTCACACCAAGAAGATTGAACATCTTCTTAATTAACGAAATTAACGAATCTTAATTACCAAATAAAATTTTTTTTTGTTCATACATGATTTATTTATTTTTTCTACTATTTTTAAAAAAAATTGTATTAACATTTTTACAAACACTATTTCCTAACATTCCTATAAATATTATGAAAACTCAGTATTTCGTCAGTTGAAAATATTTTCGCAGCGATTTTGTTATCTGCAACTGGAATGAATGAGTGATATTTCTGTATACCAGGAGTCATTTTTGTTTGCTGATAACTACCACCCCATTCTGCAGCTCCCTCTTCATATTCTTCTTGTGAAACATAGCAAAATGATATTTTTGTGAAATTTTCTTGATTTCTCTTAATAGCCCAATCATACAAAGTTTTCGCACTTGTTATTGGATGTTCATGTTGTTTGGCCAAGCTTGCTCTTGTTGCCATTCGTTTTATTGTGCCGCCAATTGCATCACATGGTCCCTTACCATGTGAAGTTGCGAAAAAATGCCACTCAGAATCAATGTTGTATTTCTCTTTAAACTTGCAGAGGCTTGCAAATTTTTTTCTATTTTTGTATTTGGAAGCAGCCCCATCAGACATAAAAATGGCCTTTTTTATATATGCATTAGTTGATTTAAATACGTTAATAATTTAGAAATAAATACTTGTACCGCAATTGTATCATGTCTTAGAACTTCTGATATTACAACAAAACTTAGATTTTTAAGCATTCCTGACTCCTGACTAATAAATAACAAACGGATGAATTGTAGCCTGATCATTGTTCCAATGATGACTTTGAACAGCATCCTGAAGTACAAATGAATAATTCTCTGCAAAATCGCAAATAATAACTACTTCTCCTTCTTTTAATGAAGACTTTGTATCTTTTAAAAATTTAGATTGTTTTGTTTTTACATAATCATGAGTTAATAGTTTTTCTAATTTCTCGCTAAAATATTCAACAAATTCATCGACAGGTTTTAATAGCGTTTCTAAATTACATCTATCAGTTGTAATCCATTGTTCGAACGATATCTCAGACAAGTTATGTTTCTCAAGTTCATTTAAAAATCTTATCTCAAATTCTGACAGCGTAGGACAATTTTCGCATTCACGGAGGTAACAATATTTTGATCTTGATGATGAATTACACAATAACTTCTCAAAATGTTGATTACAATCAGTGTTGAATGAATATTTTTTTAAACTGTGAAGCATTAAATCAATATTTTCGTGAGTTGCGCAAACACAAACGTTGTGAGAACCTGAAGCATTTAGCAATTTACTATGTTTTGGTCGTAATGCTGCAAAAGTACTAAATCCAATTTTATGTTCACTGACTTCTTTAAATCGAGTGAAAGTTTCTCAAAGTGATGAAAGTAATAATCGTTTTTGAATTTGTTGACGCTTACCATTAGTGTTTACAGAGACATAATCTCTTTGTCCCGGCATGGCTCTGCTGATGTCGTCCTCGTCAAAAAATTGTATCACTTGATTCTTTATATCCGGATTCAAACGATTCCCCGATCTGTCGTTGGGGGTAGCCAATACTCCATTTCCGGCTGCCAATTCTTTTGCTTGTAATGCAAGGTATTTGTTTGTTTCAAATTTTCTCGTTATCTGCTGAATCGTCCACGAATTAGGCAACCCTGTTAATATACGTATTTTATCTATTCTCGAACAATCTGGTTCTATGAATTTTTCTTTCAATTTGGAAATAATTTCATCACATTCCACAACCTTTGTTTTCAATGTAGCTAACTCTTCGACTTCTTCTTGTGGTGGTAAGCTGAATAGATATTTTCTAATACCTGCTACAATTTCGGCAAATTTTTGCCGACGGTATTTATCGTTTTTAAATTCTCTAATGGATATCGGAGACACATTTATTCCTGCAATTCCATTATTTAATAACTCAATGTTGTGTATCCTGGAATAATCCGGTAGGTCACTGTCCTGAGAAGATGCCGAGGTAATTGAAGCTGCCGATGGTATTTCCTCCAAATCGTTCCGTGATGTGGTTGGTGCTTCGTCATGTCCACCGTTTTCTGGTTGCTCCACTCTTTCGACAGGATTACGACGATACGAATATAACCGACATGAATCACAAATTCTTAATGACGTGTCCAAATGGACCGTACACTGCATGGATAAAAGTTGTTCAATTAACTTGTCAGTTAAATTTCTAAGTTTAGGCGAACACCGTCTCCCGATTTCACGAAAAGGTTTACAACAATGCTTTGTTTCGAGTTCCACTTCAAATCGTTTTACACTTTACGCTACTTATGAAAGACACTGTTAAACTGATGTCATGACTTTGTAATGTAATCCTTTTTATACGTACTAGGTACGCACTTTAGGTACTTTTTTGAAATATTGGTATGTGCAGGGGTATGCATGTAAATTATATTTTCTGTCAACACCAAAGGGAATGCATGCATAGGTATAAATGGGCGAAACAATTGTATTCTTACTGGTATAAACAGTTTAACTAATTAAATACATTATGTTTCTACCTGAACAAAATACGCTTGTACACTAACATGAATACTAATTATTTTTGTTTCGGGTTAGGTTTTCATAATATACTGTAAGTAAAAGCAGCAAATTTTGTCGTGTTACCTACAGTAAATATCAGGAATCAGTTTGTCTAGTATTCTCGGTAATAAAAGGTATATTGTAGAAAATTTTATGTACAATTTGAAAACAATACTTTTGCAGATGGACAATCACGACTAACATTTGAAAAAGGGATATTTTCATGGAAAAAGCCATTTTTTCGACATTAATTTCAAATTATCTCGAAAACGGATACATTTAGAATGTTGCTCACCAAGAGCATTTTTGTTTAAAATCTTTAGAAAAATTTTATTATGTTATTAAAATATGGTTATTTATGCAAAAACAACAAATAAGAAAAAAATTGAATTTTTCTTACTTCTAAGAACTTTTTTATCTTAAGTTGCTCCATCGTAAAACAACTTCTATTCTTTTTCTTATGACTCAAAGCTTTTTTGAAAAAAAAATAATAAAAATCGTACGTTGGACAGATTTGCTACTTGATTTTTAAGTTTAATTTTTGTTTATTTTTAAGAAAAAAAATTTGTTTTACAGTGTACATATTTTCTTCATAAAGTCAAATCAATTAACTACAACTTCTTCTCAGACGCAATTTTATTACAACCAACGGTTTTCGAGTTATGATTTTTTGAAAAATACGCATGACAAAACACATACGCCCTTTTGAAAAATTTGTCTTGAGTCAAAAAATTCCCTTAACCGGCGGAAAATCCATCGTCACCAATTCCGAAGACATGTGCAAAGTTTCATCCAAATCGGAGAGGGTCGAGTTCAGTCATTTGCTCATTTGGCTGATATGCGAAAATATCTCTCTCCAAAATTCAACGAAAATATTTTCTCATGTCACATTTTTCACTGAAAACATGCTACCTAGATCGTATACGAGGAGCAAACCCGAAAATATGTCCAAGCCGGTGCACACTGGTACCGCCATGGACCATAAATGAAAAACTGGTGCATAGACCATAAATGATAAATGAAGACTGGTGCATTGTCAGGTGTCAAAAAGCAAGTGAAAAATAATTATCGGCATCTAGGATTCACTGAAAAAGAAACGATTTATCAGCTACTCATGCCCTCCGAAAAATATAAATCGCCGTTGCTTTTCTCGCGAAAACTGCTGTGAGCGTAGAATAGTCTCTCGCTTCTCACATTCTCATCTGTTTCTCCAAGCGAGTGAAAACGGACGTTTCTCTTCTCAAGTTGGCGAAAATTTCGGTCTCTGATAGAGTTACAAGCAGGGGAAGGTTCTCTATTGTTGATACGAGCCGACGGGATTTAAAAACGAGAATTGGTGGGCCATTTAGCCATCCTTAAAAACTTCGATTTGAATCCAGCGACAAGCTCAATAGTAGACTGAATGCCGATGAAAGCAAACTATAAAATTCACTTTAAAGTGGTCGCAATAAGTCGCTACTTATGGGAAGAAGGTGAGCCAAGTCTACGTCTATTGTGTTTTTCACAAATGTTTAAAAAATGAACAAGAAAATAGGATATGGGATGTTTGGTCCAGGGATAACAAAAATTACTCCTATGGGACAATATCCAACAGTATTTCAAGTGGAAATGTATGCATTTATTGAATGTGTTCACATCTGCCTTAAGAGAAAGCATGTTTGTTTGTTTGTTTGTTTATTTACGACACTTTACACATTTGTGTGCATTCGTGTCGGAAAAGCAGAGTTTTTATAGACAGAGTGGTTGTTGTACCATAATTTCTCATTTCTTCTTCTCTTTTTCTTCATTTCCTTCTACTTCTTTCTCTTCTTCACTTCATGTTGTTTCTTCTTCTTCGTCAATACCATCGGTGAATATGTAGCGACAAATCCGGTGTTTTTTTCGTGTGGGGTAGTGGTATGACGTGGTGCCAACTGTCGGCATATCGTCTGGGGAAACTGCTGCGGCTTGGTAGTGACCTGGAAAGATCACCGAGACAGTACCTGATGGAGTTTTAAAAAGCCGGGTACTAACCCGTGGGATGCCAGTGTCCCACAGTGCCAGCTGGTGCCGAAACTACTACACATTGTTTCCAGATCTACCGGCAACAGCCGGCACTGAGGAAAGGCTTTGTGTAGCTCTGTCGATAACTCCGCTTTGGTATGATGAGTAGTGATCGCTGGTGTAGGGCGGCGGCCAGGGCATAGGAGGGCTACCCCTCCCCCTGCCGTCTATCCCAATTTTCCGAAATCGTGGGGTGCTTTGCGTTCTTCCTAGAGTTGTTTAAGCAGCCCAGTTTGGCGTAGGAATGCCAGCAGTTTTATCGTATTTCCTTCGCTATTGTTCAGGGCATCTTGTAGGTTGGTGGAGCTGACGTCGTTTTCTTGGCGTTCTGTCTCGTACTTTCGACAGTGGAGGATAACGTGTCGCACGTTGATTTCAGTTCCGCAGCACTCGCAGATGGGCGGTGTGTCCTTTTTCAACAGAAAAGTATGCGTCAGTCGAGTGTGGCCAATCCTGAGGCGTGTTAGCGCAAGTTGGTCGACTGGGTTGGCCTGGTCCATCCACTTGCGCGTGTCGAACTTCACTTCTCTCAATTTTGCGTCCCTAGCTTCGTACCACTGTTGGTCCCATCGGCGTCGTATCGCTTCTTTCACTGCTCGTAGTGCATCTTCGCCAGGAATAGGCATATCTATGGCGGGTTGGTCTCTAGCCTCGTTTGCTAGTCGATCAGCCTGGGTGTTTCCGGTGATCCCAGAATGTCCCGGAATCCAACAGAAGCAGACGAGGTTGTTACGCACAATCTCTTTGATTTCTTGAATCCACGGGTGCTTCGACCTTGCTGATTCTAAGGCCAGAAGACAACTGGCTGAATCCGTTAAAATAGCCATTTCGATACTGACGTTCGGTATCGAAAGCGCTCTCTTTATGGCGTACGCCTCTGCCGAGAAGACGCTGCATGCTTTCGGAAGGCTGAACAAATCTGCAAGGCCAGTCGTGCAAAATGCGGCTCCAACGGTGTCTTCACTTTTTGAACCATCGGTGTAGACCACCGTTGACCTGTGGAATCTGGTCGCAAGCAGCTGTTGAACGACTGGACGGACTCTATCCGGCAGATCACCGGCTCGTACACTTCGCTTTACATCCCATACTATTGATGGTTTACGTGCGTGCCATACACGATCGCTCTGTCTCGTTAAATGGTCGACAGCTGAACCAACCTGCAGCAGAGTTGTTCGATTGCCACGTGGAAGTTTGGCGCCGATCATCTGCAGGATCCGTAGTCGAGACTCGCATGCTTTCTTCACCGCTTTGCGCCCGGTAATCCTTAAGCGAGTGGACGGGTTCACGGACGACCCCGAAGAAGTGGTAGAAGAACTGGCGAACGTTTACTGCGAAAGGTCGGCGACTTCCAGCTACCCTCCATCATTCCAGATGGCGAAAGCGGCAGCTGAACGAGGGTCCATAGATTTCACGCACAACAACGATGATGCGTATAACATCGAAATTACCATGAACGAACTTCTGTGGACCCTCGACAAAGGGCAAGGCGATTCGATCGGGTATCCTCTACTTAAGAGAAAGCAGCTTTAAATGCTATTAAAGCATATACATGTCAAAGTTAGTTTGGGAATGCAATTCTATTATTGGAGCAATTGGCCAGTAGTAACGGAGTCAATTTGTACTGGGTTCCCGGACATTGCGGAAAAGAGGGTAATGATATAGCGGATAGTCTGGCCAGGGAGGGTTCCGAAGTTGAGTTCACAGGTCCAGAGCCATTCTGTGGAGTTACAGATTGTTCTCTGAAGATGGAGTTTAAGCAGTGGAAAATGTCTATGGTACAAGTAAACCGGAATACCACAGATACATCACGACAAGCCAAAATGGTTCATAGTACCGCGTGAGAAACACGCTCTAAACCTACTTAAATTAAACAAAAATAATCTGAAGGTGATGACCGGTTTATTCACTGGCCACTGGCCTAGTAGATACCACCTCGTAAAAATGGGTAAACTTGAAACCCGGAGATGCCAATTTTGCCAACTAGAAAGCGAAACTGCAGAACATTTGCACTGCGATTGTAGTTCTTTATTTAGAACTAGGCTTTGAATTTTAGGAAGTTCTCAAACCATATCAAATCAAGCAGGTAAGTCCAAGTAAAGTAATAGACCAAACCAACACAATAAAATACAGAAAAATAATTTTGATGTAATATAATCATGTGTGTTCCAAGAGGAATATGAAAAGGGGGTTATTATACCCCCCAAAAAAATTTCTTTCTCACTCTTTTTTCGAAAAAATAAACAATACAAAAAGAGATAATAATTACACGGCCATCCATTTTAACTCAGTTTTAAGTCGTTTTTAACTCACTTGCATCAAAAGTGGAGTCACTCAAATCTGAGTAAATGTAACAGGGATAGACAAGTCGACAAATCAAAAACATCCATCTGGGTCCATGTTGATGTCGATGTTTTTGATTTGTCGACTTGTCAATCCCAGTTACATTTACTCAAATTTAAGTGACTCCATTTTTGACGAAAGTGAGTCAAAAACGATTCAAAATTGAGTTGAAATGGCTGGCCGTGTACTCCCTTCCATTAATCATGAAAGTCCGTATTTAAAACTCTTGATGCAGGTCGACGGTTGTTGGTACGTCTTGGTTTGTTGCTATGCACTTGTGATAAGGGACTCGGAAGATGTTTATTTGGTTTCAACTACTAACACGAAAAGTTCGATTGATGCTGGCTGATAACTGGGAGCTTGAATAAGATATGAGATTAGTTCACAGGAGCTAATCATAAACAATCAAAAGAATCGAAGGGTTGTCAAGTGTGGTTCGGAGAGTGGCACTTGAATGAATCACCGCTGATGTATTGTGTGTTAAAATATGATACAAAGTGAGCGGCGTTCGATCAACATACGATGACATCTCTTATCAATCTGGCTTTCGCGGCCTGGAGCGAAAAGTATCTGGCACGGATTCTCTTTTCAATAGATAACTAGTATTGGCGTTGGATGCGGTGATGCTGGAGGGTTCTAAATACCTCGATCAAGCTTGGTTTGCATACGTTGAGAATATGGTTGATTGCAATATTTGTTCTTCATCTTTTTCAGCATTAGAGGCTTATTGGTTTCACAATATGTTTATTGCTTTCACTCAACTTAGTGTTGTAAATGCACTTCTAAATGCTACAACCAAGCGTGATTTTCTGTGTGTAGTTAGCAGCTATGATAGCTATCGAAAATCAGCGTAATTGGATGCAAGCCAGGATGCATGTTAACCCCCACCGCACTGTATGACAGTGCTCATACTTGACAACTGTGTCAGAAATATGTGCATCTTAAATATGTGACACGTTTGCTCGATAGGGGCTTCAGATAGCTCAGTCAGTAACAGCACGGTTTACCAAGGTGAAAGTGGCGAGTTTGATTCCTGGTCCGGTCGAGGGAAACTTTCGAGATTGCAAATTTGCTCAACTTCCCTGGGCATATAAAGGGTGGCCCAGAATAAGTATAAGCACGATTTCTACACGAAACTGCACTAAACCGGATGACTTAACCCAAGCAACCAAAAGTTCGAATTTTACTTGAGATGAGAACTCAGAAGTTCACATTCAGTTGAAATTTAGTTCCATGGAACTTTTTTGCTGAATAACAAGACACTTCACGGACAAACAGAACTTAATTTTCTTTAAATTGTCATTAATATTAAAAGGAACTTAAAAGTTCGAGAATAGTTTTTTCTTGCTATTCAACCCAACCTTCAAGTTCATATGTTGATAGTTGAGAACTTGATTTAAACTTCAAAAAATCTCTAACACAAAGTTCAATAAAAGTACCAACCGTACTTTTATTCAGCGCAAAAGTTTACAATACATCTATGTTGAACTACTTTCCTACTCTTCGAAGTACACGTAAAGTTCTGAGTAAAACTTTAGAAAATGTAAAAACGATTGTTTACATTTGAAGAGTGATCTGGTGTTGTACTTCAAGTTTGACAAGATACAAAAGCAAAGAATGGATTTTTCAAAAACATTAAAAAAGAACGGCTTATTTTATTACCATCGTAAAAAACTGTTAACTTAATTAACGGTTGGATAGTCATGAAGGAAATTAATATATTTTTTGGCTTAGGAAGTACAAGCACATCGGTCCCAAGCTCGGTCCCAAGCTTAATCCCAAGTAACTCAAAGAAAATCATCATTTTAGAATGAATTATAATATTTTGTTTAATAAATATATTATAAGTGTTTTGCAAAATATGTCACGTTCTGAGCGGTTTGAATCATTCATATTTTATAAGATCAATGGGCCGAACCAGTTTTCTCTGACTATGATTAAGCTAAAAATACTTTTTTCACTGCTGCGAGTGATTTATTCCTTATAGTTGTTTGTTAAAACATTGTTCTAAACATTTATAAAACATAAACAGGGCAAGATTTTGTAGATAGTATAAAACACTGTTGAAATAACATTACATCAACCATCTTTTGCAAAACATATTTTGTGACATAAGGATGGATTTGTTGTACAAGATTGTGGTTTCATTGCCAACGAAAAGCAAATCGTAGATACTAAGAATAAACTTTTCAATCATCGGAATTGGTATAGTAAAGAAGCTACAAACCTTTCACGCCAAGGATTAGGGTTCGAATCCCATACCTGGCGCTGTTTTATTTTTGTATGAGGTTTTATTTTTTCGTCACCTTTTGTTTGTGCTTTTTACGTCATATTAAAGTATGAAATGAAGTTAATTGTTTATTAATTGCATGTAGTTTCAACTTGTTTATAACAAGCTGTGTTGCTTGGGATGATTCGCCCCTAATAACGTAACTCACACCAATACACCCTCAAATATTCTGTCAAAACAACATAGCGAATCAAAACAAAAACAAAGATACTAGGTACTGAAAAGCGCAAAAGTGCATGGCAAGGTAAAGACTGCAAGGTTTACTTCGGAACTAGGGGCTCTACAACAGTTAACCAATTTCAAATCGCTAGTTACACATTGATTGTTGGCTAAACGGAATGCGGAAAATGAAGCTGTCACTCAACAAGCTAATTGATATGTAGTTTTTTTTTATTTGAATGTTTTTTTATCCTGCTTTATAGGAAAACAATAGCCTACCACATCACAAAATGTTTCAAACGAAAGAGAAATTGGGACCGATTACCCAAGACATACATCTCCGTCCGAAGACAATTCAAGCCAAACATTGCATTAGGTCCTATGTAACATTTGTGTCAAATCGAGAAAAATAGGATTGAAAATTTCAATTTGTTTTTTAAATCGTAATTGCAACTTTATCATGTAATCTTTAATTTTTGCATGGTTTTCAACGTAAAACGTCGTCAAGATTACAAAGAAAATGTTGGTTTTGAAGTTTACGATGATTCTACTTGTATTATTGATACATTTGTTACTTAGGACCTATTGCATTTACATTTGTAGATTGGACCTGTTAGATTGGTCTTTTGCCAAGTTAGAATGTACATTGGATCTTTTTGATTGCGATGAGAACTTATTGAATAACGTTCACATTAGCGCCCTGTTAGCTTTATTTTTGTACTCTTGTACCGCCTCATCTTTGCAATTAACAAACATTCAATCAAAAAGTAGTCTATTATATTAGAGAACTCCAGCAACATGTAGCCATTTACATTTATTCAATCGGATTATTGTAACAGGTGCACTAGGTACGAGAAATACTTGTTCTCTAGCGTTAACGGCAAGACTATATAGGGTTAGTGTACAAACTATATGACCTGATGAAAGTTTTAGACGCACATATATAAAATCAAAACTGCTGGTTTACATATCACGCAAATCATTCTTTTCATATTTAATTTACTTACTTAAGTACCTTAGGGGATCTCCTAGGAGTGTGTGCATAACAGTGGCAATTTGTATTCCACCCAGCAAATAGGTTTGAAAACAGGCATAAATGTGTAAAATTTTCGTAAAAATTGATGAAACTAGCTTACCGTGCAATAACGGACCAACGCATCTGATGTTGTTATTTTTTGCCTGCTGCCACGCAGCAAAGCTTAAATTAGAAAATAAGATGCATTGGTCCTGATTGAGATTTGTGTCCATTTGTGAGCTTTCCTAATGAATAATAATGTAGCCAGATTATGGAGTTCTCAAATATGATGGGCTACTGTTTGCTAATTGCAAGAAATAGAGGGTATAAGAGTAAAAAAATAAAGCTAATAGAGATCTAATGCGGACATTATTTTACTAGTGCATACCGCAATCACAATAGTCCAATGTACATTCTAACTTGACAAAAGACCAATCTAACAGGTCCAATGTATAAATGCAAATGTAATAGGTCCTAGGTAACAAATGTATCAATTACACGCCTAGAATCACCGTAAACACCAAAGGCAACATTTTCTTTTTAATCCTGACGGCGTTTGCGCTAAAAATCATACAAAAATTAAAGATTACACGATTGAGTTGCAATTACGATTTGAAAAAAAAAATTAAATTTTTTGATCCTATTTTTTCGATTTGACACAAATGTTGCTTGAAGTAGTTGAATATTATCCATTCGAATGAAGAACTTGTAGTTTGTTTTCATTTTTCGAACAATCAGAACACGCGTTTTTAGAAGGCGAAATGTAGGTCCTATGTACATCTGTCAAAATTTTAGACAAACATTGTACATTGGACAAGTGGCTGACAAAAGTCCCATGTACAGAGCTGTGCGATATCAGACGGAAGGTACATTGGACGTTTTGTTATCGGGTCGTATTTTCAATTTTTTTTATCTTAAAGCATAATTTCAAAATGATTCATAGAAAAGTAATGGCTTTCCATCCAAATCGATATTCAACTCGATTTTGTTTATATTGTTACTTAGGACCTAATTCAGTGTTTGGCTTGAATCCTATTTTGGCTACTAATTTGAATTACATGGCTATATTCCCAAACACTCAAACTGAGGAGTCGTTACATAGCGTGATTCTAAATTAATCAAAACGATGTAGGATTATAGGGAACAAAGAAGTACTAATGCATGGAATCAACGCTTCGAGTAAAATCATAGCATAAACCACCCAGTCCATATGGCACAGTGGTAAGTATCCCGGTTTTAAGGAGGAGGACTCGCGTTCGAAACTAGCTAGTAAGTATTTATGAAAAAAATAATTTAACTAAGAAAATATCATCAAATTGAACTCAATCATCATTTCATTACACACAGCACTCTAAAAATAAATTTGCGGCAGGATTAGAACAAAAACAAGAACAAAAATGTCGAACACATATGTTTTTGTTTTTTGTTTTGTTGAGTTCGTTTGACGTACTTTTTAAGCTGAATAGCATTCTCTACAACCTCTTAAACGAACCTTCTGTGAACTTCAAAGTTTTCTTTAGAAGTTTATAAGAATGCTGCTAGCAGCTTAATCATTGAATGCGAACTAGAAAGTTCGGTTAATTACTTAAAAAGTAAGCTGAATAGAATTCTCATCATAATCCTCCGATTAACCGGTTAAGCCAAAAACACCCTTTTATCAGAACTTTTGGTTGCTTGGGAAGACAGCTGATTTTCACTGTGTATCTTTGTTTACATTCTGAAAAACAAGTTTGTGGGTGCGAGGTATTTCTCCCGAAAAGCGTAAACAGATTGTGCACAAATGGTGCTCTGGTCCCAATGTTTCACTAAGTTTGCGGAAGATCATAATGACATTTTTCCCTTCCTTTGTCCACGGCGTATTCACGGCACAGCACAATCAAATTCACGGTTTAGAAGGAAACGGATGGGAAACTTTTTTTCCTGGATTTGATGATAACGCGGATAGAAAACAACTTTCTAAAATTTTATATTTACCAGAAACCGACATCCACGGACCAGTTTATATCATCTGACTAAAATAATTTTGAAGCATTGTGGACCAAGAATAAATAAAATCAACTTCTAACTGGACTCTATTCTTTCTCTACCTGTTACTTCCAAATCCAATCCAATTCATTATTTACAAAAGTTCCTTCTGTACTAGATAACTAGATAACTTTAAAAGTATGCAAGGTGTGATTTAAATTTAAAGCCATAAAACTGGTCAGCATGAAACTGTTTGGAAGCTTGTTGTTGTGTTGCTATTTATCAACGGAAAATTTTGTCAATAGTTTTTAAACATATTTTTTATTATTGGAAAACTAGGAAAACATAAATCAAAACTTCACATGATAACTTTTTAACAAATTGAAAATTTAAAAAATGGCACACTTTTTCAAACTGTCACCAGTAAACGCGAGCAAATTCCTCTAAATGCCACTGGAAGTAGCTTATCTTTTGACTGATAGGCTTATTGCGTCTGTGACTTACAGACTTCTTCAGGCTGTGTTACAATTCCCGAATATATTTTTATTTTGCTTAAACTTGACAGATGGAAAATAATCGATTTATTGATTAAAATCCCTATGTTATTAATCAAAACGCTCGCGGTGTCTGTCGAAATTGAGTTGCCGTCTATCAGGAATAAGTCAGCTCGAGTAGCAGACTTAATCGATTATTTTTCATCTGTCAAGTTTAAGTGGAAATTAAAATTTATTCGCGAATTGGAACACTGCGTCAGTGTCGAGAGCTCTACTTTTTAATAGTTAAATACGCTAATTTAAAGGTTAATTTTAATTTTTGAGCTATAGCTCCTACTCATCTAATCTAATCTTACACAGATAAAAAAAAATTTAATTTTCTGGGTGATCTAATGCACATAAAAGGAATGCTAGATTTGGCAGAAGATAATGGGATATTTCATGTAAATTAAAGCCAGATACCGCCTGAACACAACCTGTTGTATGAAAGATTGTAAACAATTTCGTTGCTTACGCCTCCTTTGGCTAGGAATTAAACGAGGGGAAATTTTAGGCACCTGTTAAAATTCATTATTTTTTTTTTCTGTGTATCTAACGCCAAATATTGAAAACATCCTGGAAAATGACGGATATACTTCCACCATTTTTCTTATTTATTTGATATAGATAGATGCGTTACATGTATCAAAATGCCAAGGCCTACTGTGTGACACTTTAGGGGCAAGATGATTCACGAATCATTGGACGTGTTCAAATTGAAGAGTTAAACCCGACATTTCAGAATCCAGTAGATTGAAGCAACGTGGACGTCTTGTACCGAACGTTCCTGTTTTGACCATTTTTTAAGAGATCGGTCGTTTGGAGCATCTATTTTAGAAAGGTTTAGTGATGCTCCTTTCCGTCATCATGGGACGGTTGGGACAAGAGCACTAATTTCTGTCTCAGCATTTATGCTATTTGTTAAAGCGCCAATACCCGTTCTTCGAAGAAAAAAAAATCTTACGAAAGAAACATCCAGGTAATGAACCGGCCAGCTCATAATCCGGACCTGAATCCTACTAAAAGTCTCTGGGGGATCCTAGGTGACAAGTTTACAGTGGTGCACGGCAGTTTTGAACAATTCGTGAGCATCGCAAATGTTAGAAAATATCATTGACTCAATGCCAAAACGGATTTATGAAACAATTTTGAAAAGTGGTAAATCAACCAAATTCTAATCTCTGTTATTTCTTGATTTGAATTCGTTTTAAAAAATCAAATTTTATTTTCTCCTCTTTCTCGCAAGGGAATTTCACCCCGAAAAATGTGTTTTGTTCTTTCAAAACAACTATTCATAACATTATTAAAACTATATAGTGCAACTAAGGTCTGTATCCGCAGTAATCCAGACACCTCAACACATGAGTAAAACATTAATTTTGCGTTATATTTCCGTCGTAGTTGTTTATTTCAGCTTCATGGGATGTGTTTTAACAATTCGTGAAGACAAAACATAGTTATTCGGTATTTGCATAAAATTTTCGAACTTTGCGCATAACTCCGTCCATTTGGGTTTGTACAGACTCTTCAGAAATCGTAGAAGCCGTCTTTGTTCAAATTTGCTCTAAGTGTTTGATGTCTTTGATTCCTTGCTTCTTTCCAGAAAGCTTCCGCTTCATCAGAGCCCAATATCTCTCGATTGGTCGTAGCTCTGGGCAATTTGGCGGGTTTGAGGTTTTTGGTACAATGTTCACTTGATTTGCTTGGTACCACTCCATCACAGTTTTAGCATAGTAGCATGATGCCAAATCGGGCCAGAACAAAGGTTTTTCTTAGTGACTTTTGATGAAGGGTAGCAATCGCTTCTGCAGACACTCTTTCTGATAGATTTCCTTGTTGATTGTGCCTGTAGTGACGAAAGATTTACTAATTTGCCACACGTGCAAATCGCTTGCCACACAAGGTATTTTTTGGGAAATTTCGATGCCTTCTTCGTTCTGAAATGCTCAGCTGTAGCATTTCTGGCCATAGCAGAATAAAAAGCCAGCCCTGGAAGCTGCTTGAAATCCTCCAGGACATAAGTTTCATCGTCCATAACAACGCATGAAAACTTCGTCAAATATTCGCAGTAGAAACGTCGAGCCCGTGATTTTGCTGCCAAGTTCGGTTTGTCGTTGCGATTTGGAACTGTTTTTACTTTATACGACTTAAGTCCCAAACGTTGTTTTGATTTTTGGACAAATCCAGGCGACATCCCTATTTTACGAGCCACCGTTCGAATGGAGAGATTTGGATTTTTCGTAAATATCCTTTTCACCTTTCGGTCCATGACAGGATCAGCGCGTCCAATGTTTTTGTCACTTCTCGGTTTCCTCTCCACCGTCAAACGGTCCGAAAATGATTTGAGCACATCGTGAACAGTGGATTTAGGCAAATCCAATGTTTTTGCAAGGTCCCGTATTGACAAGTCAGGATTTGCCGTACGCCCGTACAAAATTCGCTCGCGCACTTGTTTTTCTTTCGTCGCCATCTTGAATACTAAACATGAAATGTAAACATCAATCATAGTCTTTTTAATCATAGACTCTCAGCTATACCACAGTGAAATTTTTCATTCCTACGTGGAATATTTCAAAAGTTACAATGATTTGAAGGTGTCCGGATTAATGTGGATACAGACCTTATCCTGTTATTTGAATACCTTTTATCTACCAAAATGCATGTTTTGCAAAATGAAACAAACAAATGTATGTGGAGTTTTTCGAGATTTCCTGCACTGTATACACTGCATACAGACGTCAAACAGATTACAGACATTTTTCAGATATTGCGAGAAGTCTACAGAATAATACAGACTTCATCTATGAATATGTAGAAAAAGATTCAAACACAATTTGATTTTTTTCTAAGAAACCTTAGGAATGTTTTTGAGAGTTCGGTATCCTTAAAAAGTATCTCTGGAAACATTTCCACATCTCAGATGTTTCATGTTCTTGTTTTCAAACTCTTCAAACATTCAAACCGACTAACAGTGAAGTTAACCTTTAAAAAAATTTGAAAATTAACGAAAACTTTTAAAGTTTTGACGTATTTTCTATTCTGCCTGAAAAGTTCTGAGCTACCCAGTTACCCTGAGAATATTGTTTCGGAAATTTTAATTTTTTTTGGGAGATGTTATAAGAGACCTCAATAAAAATTAAGGTTCGGCACTTGAAAGCTTTAGCGTTTTAATGTAAAGGATCCTTTGAAAATTTCAAAGAACTTCTAAAACCTTTAAGCCCTTGTGCTGGAGATCTTTGCACTCGGTCCGCCAATAAAAAAATAGCTTGGGCTTCATTTGATTTAAAAAAAAAAGACGGTAAGGAATGCATTTCAAAAATTTGGAGAACGTTTAAAACATGAAAAAAAAAATCGAAGATATAATGCAATATTATAAAAACCAAAACTTTTTTCAAACTCTTGAGGACTTATTTCATGTTACGAATACAACGGTTGAAATTAATTTGATTCTAGCTGAACCCAGTGCGAGCTTTGCTACGCCTGCAACTAAATGAATGAAAATTTCATAGAACTGGCGCTTCTAGGGTTTTTTATTTTTTTAAGAACGAGTTTTGTTCAAATATTTTTGTTTGCTAATGTGTGTAATTTCTGCAAAATTAAACGTAGGTGTGT
Source organism: Aedes koreicus (assembly GCA_024533555.2). Lineage (NCBI taxonomy): Eukaryota > Metazoa > Arthropoda > Insecta > Diptera > Culicidae > Aedes > Aedes koreicus. The sequence continues at coordinate 54,119 of JAHHFK020004600.1, read as the reverse complement.
GTTTTTAGTTAGACCCTCGGATTGTTAGTTTCTACCATGGTTTTTCTTGCTGTGTAGCAGCATTTTATAGACAAAACATTTATCTTCAAACTACGCCGTATTCTGTCAGTTTGAACGTAATTTTCTCTTGTATAACCTTAGATTAACTTCTTGTGCAAATGTAGCGCTGAGAGTAACTCAAGCATACCCCATTCTTGACTAAGAAGGTGTTCAAATACTCATGTTTTGTTGAAATTAATGTTCATTTGAATGAGAGCCAAAAAAGAGGGGAGAGGTCTCGAACCACAATAGAAAAAAAATCCTGCCTCCGAAAACCCACCCCCTTGCTAGTTCTCGAGGTATGCAGGAATTTGTGTTTCATTTGTATGGGAGCCCTCTTTTCAGAGAGTGGAGGGGAGACCTCATAAAAATCCTGCCTCCACATGCCAAATCTGGTTCCATTTGCTTGATTAGTTCTCGAGTTATGCAGGAATGTGTGTTTCATTTGTATGAGAGCCCCCCTTCCAGACGGGGGAGGAGTCTTGAACCATCATAAGAACCTTCTCCGGCCTCAAAAATCCCTGCATACAAATTTTCATAACAGTAGGGACAATTCTCATGTTTGGTTTAAATTTGTGTTTCATTTGTATGAAACACCCCCCCCCCCCCCCACCAGAAAGAGAAAGGGGTCTCGAACCACCGTACTCCAAAATCCTCACATGCCAAATTTGATTCCATTTGCTTTATTAGTTTTCGAGTTATGCTGAAATTTCAGTTTCATTTGTATGAGCCCCCCCTCTATCTAGAAAAGAGAGGGGCCTTGAACCACTATAGAAACATTTCTTGCCTCCAGAAAACCCCACATGCCAAATTTAGTTCTTGAGTTAAACAGAAACTTCAGTTTCATTTGTATGAGAGCCTCCTCTTCTTGAGGGGGAGGAGTCTCAAACCAACATATAAATATTTCTTGCCTCCAAAAACTCCCACATGCTAAATTTGATTTCGTTTGCTTGATTAGTTGTCGAGTTATGCAGAAATTTGTGTTTCATTTGTATGGGAGCTACTCTTTCTAGAGAAAGGAAGGGTCTCTTACTATCATAAGAACCTTTTCCGGCCCCAAAAACCCCTCCATTCAAAATTTCACGCCAATCGGTTCAGTAGTTTTCGAGTCTATAAGGTTCAGGCAGACAGGCAGACAGACAGACAGACAGAAATTCATTTTTATTTACAGTGTGTCTCACAATAGGTGTCACCTTTTTTCAGTCTTGGTTTATTTCAGCTGGGTAATTTTAACAGCGGAATTGATTATATCCGTTTTGAGTGTATTATTTTGACAGCTTATTGCTGAAGATAAATAAGCGATTCCGTTTGTTTATATTTATCAGCTATCACGGAAGCCATACGGGAGCAAGTTTTAAAATTACATTTGCAAAAGCTTAGACCCTGTCAGATATTCAACAGCCTTAAGCAGTTCGGAGTGAGTAACCGTTTTGTTTTTCGTACCTTGAAACGGTTCAAGGAAACTGGAAATGTCCATGTTCAACACAAAGGAGGTGCCAGACGAACTGCCAGAACGAAGAAAAAGATCAAATGTGTGAGGGAGCGAATAAGACGTAATCCGGCCGTTTCTGGCCGTAAATTGATCAAACAATTTCAAATGTCGTAATTATGTCAATGAACAGGCTCATCAGACATGATCTGGAATGCAAGCCGTACAAGAAACAACGAGCTCACGGGTTGACGGAGCAAGCCAGGGTCCAAAGAAGCATTAATCTCTTGGTTCGGCACGGTGACTGCGAGATTTTATTTTCGGATGAAAAGCTCTTCCTCCTTCAGGACAGTCATAATCAACAAAATGATCGTGTGTATGGCAAAAGTCTTGCCAATATTCCAAGAGATAAACTAGCAGTAGAACGCTATCAGAATGTTTCGAAAATCATGGTATGGGGCGCAGTTTCACGAAAAGAAGCTAATTTAAAAATCAACACTGAATATTACATCGAGCAAGTTTTGAAGAACCATCTGCTTCCTCATGCTTCAACGCTGTATGGGAATACACCATATTGTTTCCAACAGGACTCAGCTCCAGCTCACAAGGCAAAGAGGACTCAAGCGTGGTGCTCGAAAAATTTGCCCGATTTCATCACAAGCGAAGAATGGCCTGCATCTTCACCGGATCTCAACCCACTTCACTACTTTGTTTGGGGTTATATGCTTCAACATATAGGCCCTACGAAAGTGCTTACTTTAGATCATTATCAAGGAAAAGGGCGAGAGATTCGAATTGAATTAATATGGTTTATTTCTATAACATGTATCTTTCAAATGAAAAATAAATGCTATGATTTGGTTTATTTGTTTTGCTGTAATTTCATTTTGTTTTAGTGACATCTACTGTGAGACACCCTGTTTATAGATTAGCTGACCAGGAGGACATCGTTCTGCAAGGAAATGGGTTCTTCACAAATCATCAATTGTTCTTATTCTTGTTTCTATAAACCATCAAGCGCCCAAGACGAACAAAACAGAAGAAAATTAGAGCTTCGAAAATCCATCAGAACGTTCTGGAGGTAAATCGTTGCAGACACCATTTCATTTTGATTTATAGAGATAAGGTCTCAGACCTTATAAACATTACATCTTCTGTAAAATTCCATAGAAATTTAAGGAAACTTAATGAAAAATCAAGGAGTGTCTTTTGTTTAAAGTGTAATGAACTAAATATTAATTTTGATAAAACTTCGTTCAAAGATTCAAATCTTTAGTAACATTTATCAGAAACGCAGTAATATTTGAAATAAAAACTAGATTCTCAAAAATTTAATCAGAATAAATATGGAAGAAACACTACAAGACGTCCTTTGAAGTGAGATTACAGGATATTTGCTGATATTTAGCGATAATTTTTATGAAAATTAGAATTTTCTGTTGAACTGAACGTTATCTACCATCTACTTAGATATTTAGGAGATTATGGCAACCTATGGCAATTAAATTACAAACTAAAGCTAACCTATAAGATCGAACGCGCTATAGTTTAGCTTAAGAGATATTGAAATAAATTTTAGCGATATTTAAGCTCCGTTGGAATATTTCCTCCCATGGTTCCATAATCGGCTTTACCGAGAGCCGTTAAGCCGACGCAACCAGTAAACATGTTAGCCCTAGGATACCATAAATTGAGACGGAGCGGTTTCAGACGGACCATGGCACTTAGTTTACATTCAGAATTAAACATTGTAATGTCATAAAATATTAGGCGTAGGACGGCAAAATATTGCTAAAAACCAAAACACGTCCACGCGCCCTCCAAGCATACTTCGATCTTCGAATTTTACTAGCGATGGCACCTTCAGCGTTTTAACTCAAGTTTCTGTATAAATGAAAATCCCATTTTAGTAAAAAAAAAAAAAGCTGCGTTTACACTAACGCAACTCGTGGCAACATTATGGCTGACCCACAATTGATACGTTGCGGATGCTTTGACGTCACAGAAAACCTATGGGAAAACTGTCAAATCCACGCAAACGCATCCGCAACGTATCAATTGTGGGCCAGCCATTAGTCCCAAGCGACTAGTGGTCTTAGTTTTTTTTTGTTTTCCTTTAGTGAAGTCTATTTTAGACGGAGGGATATATACGTTGAAAACAATGTTGCTTTGCATGCAAAAAGGAACCATTTATGTTTTCCATCATTCTAGCGAAATCCCAAGTCGCATAGGACCGATGGTGCCTCGAATTGCCTCAGTTTAAGTGCACCGTAAGATCTCATTATGTTGCCATTACGAATGAATTGCATTCAGAAGACCTATTTACGCACATATTTACTAAAATTCAACAAAACAAGTTCTGTAACGTACCATTTTTCCTGATCGCTCTTTACCGTTCCGCTCGAATGCTGAGATAAGGAATGTCGACGACTTGTTCGGCAACTTTTCAACTTTGCTGGTTTCCGGCAGTATTGAAGAAATGTTTTCACCACAAACAAAACAATACCGCTGGGTGACTTCTTCTTCTTTTCTTTTCTTTTCTACGAAGATATCGAATGTTTACATGCCGTCGATCACGTTCCCAGCGTGTGTATGTAAGTCCACCGGTAAGCAGCACACACTAATTAAAAGGGTTATCACTAGGATTGAACATTCACTGTAGCTTCCGACCCAAGTTACCGCACTTGTTTCTTCCAACTGCGAGGAGAATGTTTGCACTTTTCTGCCAAAGAGATCTTCTTGTCGGAAGGAAGCACTTTTTTTCAACATATTTCACCAGATCTAAACACTATTCAGATGCCCACACTGTTGTTCGGAGTCGGGGTCTAAGCAAAACTCTGGCTGTCCAGAGGCGACGAACGCGTGTGCTTTTCGCTGCAGGTCCACACTGCGACTGTGAAGGTGGCACAAAGTGAGGGCTGCGACAGGGCCCGATGATCTCGTTGAATAGTTCAAAACTATCGAGCATTGTGGTATGGGAAGGTATCCATGTACTAGGCGCTTTATGGACGAGTATAGTATAACAAATGATCCAGTGTTTGGTTTGAGTTTATCACATTCGCCGAAGGGCCGAGTGGTTTTGAGTTGTTTGTTTACATACGAATGTTTGGCTCCTAATTAGGCATTTGCAGCACCATTCGTGTTTAGTTAGATGCGTTACTGCTTCTTAGCTCACGCTGTCTGGGTTCGATCCTAGTCAAGATTGTAGGGAAACTATGTCATAATTCACCGTCGATTGTAACCGAAGTCCAACTTTAAGAATCCTAACATCGGAGGTACACTCAAAAAATATTTCACTTAGCTACTACTGCAAACACATGTAGATATTTTCCAATACTAAAATAAGTGACTTTTACATGAATATCACATAGAAAAAGATATTCTACTTGACTAATCATTTACATTTCACTGGACACATAAGATTCACTTGATATTGTAAAGCATTTTCCACTTCCTGAATCACATGAAAGTTAAGTGAATTTCTAGTGGATATTTTCCACTGATTATGTGATTTTTTTTTCGGTGTATGCTTTTAACGCTGCTTATGACAGAAATTGAGGGGAAAGGGGAAATATAATCTATTACTGGCCTATTGGCGATTAGAAGCAGCGTTAAGTTTAGTAGTCACGTGTAGGGGGCGATCGATGTCGAAATGTATGGGCTTGGTAGTATAGTAGTATTCAATCTAAACATGTATGGAGATTTTTCGTTTATTCCTCGACTAATAAATAACGAAACCATCTATCATTTATTGTAATTTTCAAACAAGGTAAATCGAATCATTTTGGCGCACTTGCTGGTCTAACTCGATCGGCAAATGAGTTCAGAGTATACTGGTAGCATCTGTTTTACCTCCACGGAAGAGGTTACCATCTGTGAAGAAGAAGTTTAGAAGAGTTTTAGAATCGGTGAGGTTTGTATCGTTCTGCCAGCACAAGTCAATGGTAGTAAATATATGTTTTGTTTTTTCAACGTGGAACTACGTTTCTCTTTTCGATACTGGGTGTCATTTTAAAAGAAAAACAAGATCATTACGCTAAAGTGAAAGATTTTTGAACGCTAATAACTTTCGTTAGGCTGAACATAATTACTTCATTAATACACCATTTGATTTTTTTTCACAAATTGTTTGCATTAAAATTTGATTGCGTGCTTTCAGTATAATTAGTTCAATTATGTGCTTATAAATTACCTACTTTTGCTCTCATTAAAATCTGAGTCAAAAAGTCAAATCTTCAAATATGGGTAGCAAATGGTTCAAAATTGTCTGCTTATTTTCATTTAGTTGTGCTTCATTCCAAATTTAATACAGCGATAGTGCTTAATTTCATAACCGAGCCCGTCCCGTTTTATGAATTCTGCCTCCTACTGCATTCGCATGACCCTCTTATTTTCAGACTATGCTACTCACCGGTGTTATATAACACAGGTGAGGAAGCAATATGATTTCAGTGTTAGACATCAGCTATCTGCTGGCGGTTTGACCGACTTTGCCTTCCCTTAGTCGCCATGGCCCGTCCAGTTGTGGCAAGGAAGACAAAAAAGGCCAGAACAAAGCAACGAATCTAGCTACTGTGATGCAATTTCTGCCCACTGAAATTCTCAAGGATACCTGAGCAGGAGGAAATGTCTCAATGTTACCTCAATCAGGAATGCTATACATAATACTTGGACATCTTAGTGAAATATCGATGAGCTCAGGTTAAGAGGTAAAATACCTGAGGATAATACCATAAAATTGTTCCCACAATGTAATGCGAATACGAAATTGAGGTAAGACAATACGAAAATAGTACCTTTCAGATATTCCCAGGTATCCAAAATAACAAGTTTTGTTATTCGAGAGATATTTTGCTTGCAATCCTTAGGTATTTTGTTTAGGTATTTTACCTCTTAATCTGAGCTCTCTAATATCAAGGCCAGTTATCAAGATCAAAATGAGGTATCCATATGTTGTTGTCTCCTGCTCGGGATGCTACGATTTTCTCTCACAAAGCTCATTATAAGGCACTTTTCTGAAGTCATGTTTTTATTGCAGAACAAATTTGATCAATTTACCTCCGCTCGGAGTATTCGAAGTTTGTCCTGTAACAATGATACACCATCAACTTCTTGACGAACAGATAATCGCTGTCTTTAGCAACTTGTGATGCCCTGAGTAGTCATTCCAGTGATGAATAACCGGATTTATAAGTGGCGATGGAAAACGATGTTCTCTTGTTGGTATCTTCAACTAATTTACACTGTAGTTTCCTATTCTGAGTGTCTAACTTTTTATCCTTCAACACGGTGTTTTCGGAAATTAATTCCGCAATTGATTTTTGCAAACACTCAATCTGCACAAGTCTTGAGGTGATCATTTTAAAGTATTGAGTACATTTTTAGTGATAATCAAATTAATCCATAGTCTGTAGGAAAGGAGCTTATCGTTGAATTTCTATTTGATAATTTATGTTAATATTATGAAAGCGATAGATTCAGATTAGTAAAACTTGACAAGTCAGTCCAACAATGTAAAAGCATGGTAAGCACACATGAACACAAAACTTTCAATTTCTAGCAAAATGTAAAGTAATAACGCGGGCTGATTGGAGTACACGGGCACGAAATTGCAAAGTCTCTGTTTAACTCCTTTTATTGGTTCAAATAAATTTAAACAAATCTGATAACTTGTGCTTTTATGAATAACGATATTAATTTGATATTTGAACAAAGTATCAGAACTCCTTACTACTCAGAGAAGAGATATCATCACGTTTGCATTAAAAAAATGGACAACAATTGCCGATTTTTCATGGGTTTACCTTCACCCGCACTGACAAAACTACCCATGCAGCATCAATCATAGTAGCCCATGAGTCAGCAGACAAAATTTGACAGCTCTATCAGTCGAACTCTAACCGTGATAGCAAAAACAGTGAAGCTACTCCGTTCTGAAGTGTGCACCCCGCCGCGTCGAAAACGGACATCGTACGGCCCCTTTGTGGACGCCGGATACGGTCGTTCCGGCATCTACAACATCTTGGCACTATTAGACAACAATCAGAGCATCGAAAGAAAGCCCGGTTCCGGACGGCCGACGACCCTGAGCGACAAGAAGCTCCAAAGGATGTCGAAGAGCAAGACCGAGGGAAAAGTGGCTACATCGCTGCGTGCGCTTGGCCGGGAGGTCGGTTCAACCGGCCAAACAGTACCTGGCGAACATGAACATACATGTCAGGAAGCGGATGTCGCGTCCACTGGTTTCGGAGCTGCAGGCAATGACGCAGCGGCAGCGACTGAATAAGATGGTCAACTCGATTTTCCCGGAGAATCGCGACGTGGCGGTGGTGATGGACGACGAGACCTATCTCACCCTGGATGGCAACGACTGGCAGGGCACTTCGTATTTTACTTCTCCCACGAAGGAAGTGAGCTCCGAGGTGAAGTTCATTTCACACACCAAGTTTCCCAAGAAGGTGCTGCTGTGGCTGACAATCAGCGAGAAGGGGATGTCAAAGCCGCTCTTCTTTTGCTCCGGACTGGCCGTGAACGGGGAAATTTATAGTACGAAATGCCTTCCGGAAGTTGCGTCGTTCATCAAGAAATACCATAAGGGCGCGACGCGGTGTTCTGGCCGGATCTGGCGTTGGCCCACTACTCGAAGCGATCGTTGGAGGAGATGGAGCGGCTGAATATCGATGTGGTACCCAAGTTGGCGAACCCGTCCAACGTCCACCAGTTGCGTGCTATCGAGAATTTATTGGCCAACCTGAAGCGTAAGATCTACTCCAACAATTTTGTCGGGAAACTGAGGAGGAATTGATAAATAAAACGAAGAAAGAACTCAAAAACATGCCTACACACATGTTTTCGTTCGCCATGGCGAATGTTCCGGTTAACTGCCAGAAGACCGCTCGCAATGGCGAAAAAAATTTTTAGCAAGTAAGCTTAAATAATTACCTTCCACGGAAAATTTATCAAAAGCAATTATCTGTCTTAATTTTTTTTATCACCATCCGAAAAAAGTCCATTTTTTTAATGCAAACGTTATCTCTCTGGTATATTGAGTAGTTTTTGAAAGAAAATTGTAAATAGATAATAAATAATTACCAAATTACAGGATAATAACAGAACATGGTATGCTCTTGTTGTTAGCCAGCTTTTTCCTCCTGCTCGGGGAGGAAACGGTGCGGTGACAACTAGAATACAGAAATCAATAAACTACTATCCGAAGTGAACATAGTATGATTGAGTTCTGCTGTCCAAGAAAACTGGACAAATATATTCATTTGTAACGCAAACGTTGCCCACCGTCTTGTTAAGGATGATCATTTCTTTTTTAAACTAAAGAGTGTATTTGATTTACATTTCCAATAACCAAACCTGAACTACCATTGCAATTTCCTTTAAAAAAAAGCATTTAAAATGCGGTATTTCAAAATGGACAAAATGCATCATACACCTGAATTTTTTAAAAAAAAATTTTATAATGCCTTTGACTTTATTCTTCAACTTTCATTACTTAGTGTGACCCTCCTTAGCCTTCAACACTGCTTCCAGTCGACGCAACATACTTTCGAAAAGCTTTTTGAGGTATTCCGGATCATTATGTTCCCAGGCTGTTTCGAGAGCTACACAATAGTTATTGTCTTGTCCACTTCATCGTCCAGATAACCCTAGAAATTTTCAATTGGATTCAAATCAGACGATTGTGGGGGCTATTTGAGCATTTCGATTCAGTTTGCCTTGACAGCCAGACAAGACATCTCCAAATTTTCGCAGAGCAGGTCGATGTTTATATCCGTAGTCTTGATTCCTTTTATCTGTGCCAAACTTCCTACTCCAGACCATGTGAACGCTCCCCCGACAACGATATTCCCACCTCCATGCTGCATTGTGTTCTGGATGTATCCTTGTGTGCTTCACCAGAAGCTCTCCAAACTCTCGAGGGCCGTTTTCGCCCGAACAGCTCAAACTTACTCTCATTCGTCCATAAAACCCGTTTTCAGAAGTCTACCGACATACCAGCGTATTTTTTGAAAAACTCCAGGCGCTTCTTCTTGTTCCGCTTGCTTGGACACCAAATCCACTGTCGTTGAGTCGTCGACGAACAGTACGTCGATCACACTTATATTTAGTGATTCAGCAATCTCTCTCGATGACAATTTCGGATTTTGCGTAGCCAATCAAACAATCTTGACATCCTCATGGAGTGTTGTCGAACAATGACGTCCTAGCTTGGATAAGTTTTTCACTCTTCCATAGTTCCTCCAAGTAAAACTGAGTATTTTTTAGCAATATTCCATAGAGAAAAGATGCGTTCACTATCGCGAATCATCAATTCTCTGACATCAAGCGAAATCTGTTTCCCGGACATTTTAAACTATTTGAATACACACGGAACCAACACCGGCGAAAAAACATCACATATGCGCTGTGACTACAATTTTCAAAGAATGCAGTGCTGCCAAAATGTTAAAACTGGCTTTAATAATATCATCGAGAAATCCAATTCTAGAAGTCTATGATTTATTTTGTTGAAGAAAATTTCGATGTTTAGATAAAAACTAATAAGGTCTGTATCCGCAATAATCCGGACACCTCAAAACATGAAACATAAATTTCGCATTATATTTCCGTCTTAGTTGTTTATTTCAGCTTCATGGGATGTGTTTCAACAGTTCGTGAAGAAAAAACATAGTTATTCGGTATTTGCATAAAATTTTCAAACTTTGCGCTTAACTCCGTCCATTAGGGTTTGTACAGACTCTTCAGAAATCGTAGAAGCCGTCTTTGTCCAAATTCGCTGGAAGTGTTTGATGTCTTTGATTCCTTGCTTCTTTCCAGAAAGCTTCCGCTTCATCAGAGCCCAATATCTCTCGATTGGTCGTAGCTCTGGGCAATTTGGCGGGTTTGAGGTTTTTGGTACAATGTTCACTTGATTTGCTTTGTTCCACTCCATCGCAGTTTTAGCATAGTGGCATGATGCCAAATCGGGCCAGAACAAAGGTTTTTCTTAGTGACTTTTGATGAAGGGTAGCAATCGCTTCGGCAGACGCTCTTTATGATAGATCTTCTTGTTGATTATGCCTGTTGTGACGAAGGATTTACTCTTTTTGCCACACGTGCAAATTGTTTGCCACACAAGGTATTTTTTTGGGAAATTTCGATGCCTTCTTCGTTCTGAAATGCTCAGCTGTAGCATTTCTGGCCATAACAGAATAAAAAGCCAGCCCTGGAAGCTGCTGAAATGCTCCTCCAGGACATAAGTTTCATCGTCCATAACAACGCATGAAAACTTCGTCAAATATTCGCAGTACAAACGTCGAGCCCGTGATTTTGCTGCCAAGTTCTGTTTGTCGTTGCGATTTGGAACTGTTTTTACTTTATAGGACTTAAGTCCCAAACTTTGTTTTGATTTTTGGACAAAACCAGGCGACATCCCTATTTTACGAGCCTCCGTTCGAATGGAGAGATTTGGGTTTTTCGTTAATATCCTTTTCACCTTTCGGTCCATGACAGGATCAGCGCGTCCAATGTTTTTGTCAATTCTCGGTTTCCTCTCCACCGTCAAACGTTCCGAAAATGATTTGAGCACATCGTGAACAGCGGATTTAGGCAAATCCAACGTTTTTGCAAGGTCCCGTATTGACAAGTCACGATTTGCCGTACGCCCGTACGAAATTCGCTCGCGCACTTGTTTTTCTTTCGTCGCCATCTTTAATACTAAACATGAAATGTAAACATCAATCATAGTCTTTTTCGTCATAGACTCTCAGCTATACCACAGTGAAATTGTTCATTCCTACGTGCAATATTTCAACCTTATAGAAAAAAATAACATTTAATAAATTTTGGTGAGTGTTACAAAACCTGTAACAAAAAAATGAGAAGAAAAATTAGTAATTTCCATTTAATTCGACCACGTTTATTGCTTATGTTGACAGATACGCATGTTTCGTCTACAATGTGCCGACTTTTTCAGTGTCGGGTACTAATACTCGACTGAAAGAAAACCTTCGCCACCTGTCCTATATACACTGTTTAACCAATACAACCATTTGAATCAAACAATTTTGTCGCACCTAGCCTGAGCTAAATTCTAAAACCATACTTAATATATACCTGGCATTTGCTCTTGTACCTAGCCTTGTTATTCTGCAGAAGCGGGTACTCTCCAGCGTCGTCTTTGCTGTCGTCTAGGAAGTGAGGTAAAGAACCAAGTGTATCCGTTATCTTGGTCTTTGTTTAGTAGATTTGTGTTCTGTTGTTTGTTGATTTCCAAGCTTTCTGCGACGTCTGATTTCCAGGGTGTAGAGGTAATCCATAAGACTGCAATGTTATTAAGTCGTGATTTTCCGTGAAGATGTGTTCTGCAACTGTCGATTTGAAGTTATGTGAAAGTCCTTTGTCATTCTGTTTGACGGCCTTTGTCACCTCCGCTAGATGATCTTTGAACCTTGTTGCCAAGTTTCTCTTTGTTTGACCTATTTTTTTTTACATTTTTTTTTTTTTTTTTTCCACAAAATTTTTTCTAATTTTTTGTGGCACCCACAAAAAATCCCCTTGATCCCACCCACCAAAAAAAACAAAGTCTAATCCAAATTCCCTAAGTCATGGTTTCAGCTTTTGCGTATTGTTTTTCACGAAGGGAATGGATAAAGGGTGTCCACAGTTAAATTGCATCACTTTAAACTCGTCCTCAAAAACAAGTCCCTCAACCGATTGTCATGAAATATTCAGGGAATAAAATACAATGTATAATCTTGGTTTAGGTATTTTTATTTCACTGTATTTCTTTATCAAATCCAAAAGCCCGAACTTTCTTCTTAATACCACGCATAAGATTTTGTACAACGCTTGAACCGACATTTTTTTCCGCTTTCAACCATGACTTCAACATTTCCTGTTCTGTAGTGACAACTTTAGGATGCTTACGAAGTTCGTGCTTCATTATAGCCCAATATTTTTCAATTGGCCGCAACTCTGGAGAGTTTGGGGGACTAAGATCCTTCGGCACGAAATTGACATTCGTCTTGTACCACTCCAGAACATCCTTGGAGTAGTGACAAGAGGCTAGGTCCGGCCAAAAAATTGTAGGAACGTTGTGTGTTTTGAGAAACGGAAGCTGTCGTTTTTTCTGGCATTCATTCATGTATACTTGGCCATTTATAGGTGAAGTTGTCACGAAAGGCTTGCTCCGTTTACCACACGAACAAATCCCTGCCAAATCATGAATTTCTTGGGGAACTTTGACACTTGCTGTTTCCTGAGAGACTCTGGAACATCGAACTTGTCTTTCGCAGTCACATACTGGTTGCCGGGAATTTGTTTGAAGTCCGCTTTTACGTGTGTTTCATCGTCCATGATGCAGCAGTGTGGTTTCGTCCACATTTGTGTGTACAGCTTACGCGCACGTGTTTCAGCTGTCCTATTCTGTTTTTCATTGCGGTTTGAAGCTTTCTGAACTTTGAACTCTGGCTCGTTTCTTGGCTTTCTGCACGAAACTATTGGTCAAGTGCAGCTTTTTCGCAACATCGCGAACGGAACAGTTGGGTTTGCGTTTAAATGCAGCAACCACTCGCTTGTGATCCTTCACACAGTACGGAACACTTTTTCTACCACTCACCTTCTTCCGATCGACAGTTAAACGTTCCCCGAAACGTTCTATGACACGAGACACTGTGGACTGGTGAATGTTCAACATCTTTCCGATGGCTCGGTGCGAAAGAAGTGGGTTGTCGAGGTGCGTGTGCAAAATGTTCTCGCGCACTTGCTGTTCCTTCGACTCCATTTTCGAAACTACGACACATTTCACAATGAAACTCACGCAGTGTGAACAATAAACACTGAGGTCATTTCACCAAAAATTTCGTTGAAATCAACGCAAAGGGCGAAATGTTACAGCTTATTGAAAGTGATGCAATTTAACTGTGAACACCCTTTACACGTTTCAGGGAGTTCGGGCGAATCGGAGAGGATTGTTTGCAATTTCCTTTGAAGATGTTTTTCCTTTTTGTTGATGACTGCTTGAATTGCCCTCTTTTCGAAACCATTGAGTCTGGTAGTTTCGAAGATATATACTAATTCTTTGGCCTTTCCGGTTTTATTGAGAGGAACCCGAGCAAAGGTTTATACCAAAGTGATAACAAGTTCTAATATCTGATTATCGCTGTTTGATCACTAAATATGTTATCATTCAGGCTGAATAAACAGCCAAAATAACAAAAGGGATAACAAATTAATGGTCGTTGGGTATCACAACATTAATTTGTTTATTATCATTGAGTTCATTTTGATAACAAAAGCTCTCTAAATAGTTAAACTTTCCCATGTATGCCACAGATGTATCTGGTAAAATGAGAATAATATAACATATAAGGTCAAATGTATGATTTATTTTGTCCAGTACTGTATATATTTGATTTTTTTTAAATTGGTTTCACTTATGCGATTTGCTCACAAGAAATTGAATTCGCCGCTAGCACGCCTCTAGTGTTAGGAATCGAAAATCTTTGACAGAGATTTGTTTGCACTTCTATAGAGAACAACGTGTTCAAGTTTCATCGAAGTAGACGATCGCGTTCAGAAATAATGTCAAATGGAACTCGGAAGAAGAAAAAAAAATTGAGCACAAACACCAGGAAAATCCCGAGTGGTCCAATTCCAAGCTGGCTAATGTGCTGAAGATGCCGAAAGCAAAAGTTTGACGAGTTCTCAAAACCTACAAGAAAACCCTGAGTGTGGAAAGGCATCAGCGGACCTACGAAAAAACTGGAATCAGAGATCGTCAGCTGCGCAGCAAGGTGTTGAGGTGCGTTAAAGCCAACCCCGGTCTTTCGATCCGAGATGTGGCCAGAAAGTACAACGCCAACTTTCAAACGATGCGGAACATCCTTGCCAGGGAGGGATTTTGACTCGATTTGGCCAGCTGCCACTACTCCAAGGTGGTTTTGGAGTGGTGTGCTGCCAACAAGATTGATTTTGTCCCAAGCTAATGAATCCTCGGAATTGCGTGGAATTTCGACCAAATATTGGATAATTTCAATGCAGCGACTTCGACGAAACGGCGAGGCAGTCAAGGACATCCAGCAAATGCGGGCAAAATGGAAGAAATACGCTGATTCCGCGTCCGTTTCCACAGCGCCCGGCTCCATCAAGAGGGAGGTTCGAGATTTCGTTCGAACTGGAGAAATGTAACTATCTAATGCTGTAACTTTGAAGTTATCATAAAAGTACTGTGAAGCAACCATTTATGGACTTTTTAAACTTATTGAAACACGAATTACAGGTCTTTTTTGTGCGTACCAATTAACTTTTAGTCAGCCTTTATCTTTCAAAACGAAATTGAAAGATTGTTAATATTTATCGAAATATTCAAAGATTGTCTAGTGCTTAGGTGCATGGTTCGTACGAAACAGCTTCAAACTATAATTGTGGAACTCAACTGTGGACGACTTCGGTCGTCGCAACAAAGTTATCACGAAAAAGTTCAACCAACTCGGAGAAATCAGCTGCTCGTTCGATCTTTGTTGCTATCTTTGTCCTTTCCGGCATGTGACAAACCGTTACTCGATCGAAGCGGCAAACTTCCATTCCATATAGTTAGTTGCGCTACAGTTAAATCGAGCTTGTTGCTTGAATTTCCATTCTGATCATCAGGGTTCGATGCAAAACACACAAAGCCGCTGAGGTTGGATTTGTTCTATCATTAACCCCTTCCAAATGACGATAGAAGCCACCGGGCGGACAAAGTCGTTATCCGATCGACGGAGTGGCGGTTGTTGTTGGTGTTGTTTGCATGCACATGGTCAAGTCACGTGCTCCATGTACGGCGACAGCGCCGGTTTTACGCCAAATGAGATGGTTCGCTGACAGGTTTTGCTCCTTTACAGCTTTCTTCGGAATGTACCAACCATAAATTAAAACTTGTATGCAGTACTCGTTACGGAGATGAGCGTCTTTATGTAACTTTGAAGGATAAATAGCTTACCGGTCTATTTTTAACATTGGTGCATAGATGGTGGTTGATGTTGCGAAAAATGCCATCCGGATAAACTGGTACCAGGCGACCAGCAGAAGTGACCGGCGCAAAATGTGAAATAATCTTGATTCTAGCGTGTTTTCTAATTGGCTGAAGCCAAGCTGGCGTACGTGATGTTATTTCAAAATAATGGAACAAATAGGTACGGATGATAACAAGGGGAGACTCCCTCGTAAATAAGATGACTGTTTGTTAAGGCACTTTTTCAGTAAAGAATATTGATGATTCAACGAATGAATGGACTCATGCCAGAAGGAATGAATGTATCAACAACAAACTAGGGGAAATGTTGGCTTCAGTAATGGTGACTATTGTCGGCAACCAATTTTCATATTCATATATTTATCCATCAAAGCACTTCCTTGGAATTATCATATGATAATTTGGTTATTTATCATCAATGTGTTGACCTATTAAATAGTGATCCATTCCGTTATGCCGCATGATTCTTCAAATAAACCACATGCACTCAAAAATGCTACTACTTTCGATGCCTATAAGGGAACTTTTTTTTTCACACGCAGCTCAAATGGAACGATAGCCGAATAAAAAAGTGTCTGCCGATAATAGCTACAATCACTTCAGAAGATTAGGGCTTTATTAAAATACTCTCAAGCCGTTCTAGATGATCCTGTCGATTGTTATAGATAGATGATCACAGAGCAAACAAATGTAAATAATCAAAAACGTCAGATGTGTGCACGACAGTGCGAAAATACTCATAAAAGAGTGGACTCTCCTTAGCTTGCCGAGTATAGGTAAATCACCCTATATTAAGAAACCTAGCTAATTAAGTAGCCAGGCAATTAATGACCATAGGTATGATAGACGGCCCATGGTACTTTTTGGTTTAAGCTTATAACACTTGTTCAGCGTCCGTTTTGTCGATGCTCAACTTAGTTTTTTAATTACAGTTCCTTATGAATTATGAGCCTT
The DNA here is from genome assembly GCA_024533555.2 of Aedes koreicus. Lineage (NCBI taxonomy): Eukaryota > Metazoa > Arthropoda > Insecta > Diptera > Culicidae > Aedes > Aedes koreicus. The sequence goes on along the minus strand of JAHHFK020004600.1, from coordinate 37,689 downwards.
GGTTGTCAAAATCGATGCACGAATTGATATTTTTTATGGCAAGAACAATGATATTCTATGCCGCAGATTTCCTGGAATCGAACCTGTCGTATTCGATGCGCTTGTAAAGTAGCCTTACCGACTTCATCTGAGGCGGTTGCTGCTCCGATTTTCCCAGATCATCAATTATTCCAATGAACAGCCAACCGTTTTGGGATCAACATGCAACATTAATGTGTGAAAACTAGTGACTTTGCACCATGCTCAATGTTGCGTGCGCCCCTCGTGCGACGCCGCATCTACTCATCTATATCATTGATGTCGCGGCGCTTCGCCGTCACCATGAACTCCAAGCTGGTTGGGGTAGTCGACGGATACAGAACTGTCACTCAATCCGTCATTGTGTCAATCGGTAAATGATACAGAAAGTAAACAGTTGGTCATGCAAATTTACGTAAAATTCATAATTTACTAACTTCAAAGTAAAGTTTTCCTAATTGTTACGTGCTATTAGTATCCAAATTACAGTAATTGCATTAGTGCTAAACCTAATCGAAGAGGTAAAATCATACGAAAAAACTGGAATCCGATTTTACGGATTTCGGTAAAATTTGACAAGTTCCGGTAATTTTTTTACCGCAATACTGTAAAATTTCACCGAAATCCAGTAAATCGGATTACCGAATGTTCAGCTGTTGAAAGTTCGGTAAAAAAATACCGAATACTGTAAAATTTTCTAAGTTTGTAGGAACTCAAATTTAACTACTATGTCTATATACACAAATTTCCCAAATTTGTACGTAGCATCCGTGTCGATTGACTCTGTTCAAACGTTTAGGAAGCGCACAAACGTAAGTACACGAGAGTAGGGTGTTAACGGTAATATTGTACCCAGCAATTTGAAAAATTTTAATCTCAGTTCGCGAAAATAAACGAATTGAAATTTTGGAAAAGTCGTTTCCTTGTTGCATAGGCAACACCCTACATAATCTCATACACTTCTAGACAAAAAAGTCGAAAGTAACATTTGTAAACAATGACTTGTAGCGTCTTTTTCTGGGATCTGCTTGCTCCCACAAACAAAACAGCACGAGAAACAGATACAAGGAGCTAAGGATAAGACACTGTGCAACCCTGAGCAACTCTGAGCAAATATGAGCATCTTTTGTTCACTGGATTCATATTGTGATATCTAACATTCCTACCCTCTGTGAAGCTTGGTTTTGACAGTGAAGATTTCATAATCCAAACAAGAAATCAAGGTAATCATCACCGTGTTTTGAGAGCTATTCTGACGAACCCACGGAGCTTAGGTTCTCTGTGGGTGATGTAAGAATATTCCAAACTACCGTTGAAGCTGTCAAGCAGTATGGCATTAAAAGATTGCTTCTCCAGAAATGCAAATCTGGTCAGAGATTGGGGCATATAAATGTTGTACAAGAAATCGATTTTGATCGTTCCCCTGAGCAGAAGGCGGAGGCTATCATGACTCGACTCCGATTTTGCCTCAGTAAAGCGTAAGTATAGGGCGCTTAAGGTGAATGTACTACCATCTAAAAATCAATTGAATTATTGCTGGTCGGATGACATTCCCTTTCTTATATAAGTATGAGTTTTTCAGAAGACAGAAAGGGAACTTGAAACGCAAGTAGTACTGCATTGATCATTAAATACATGTTCAATAGGTTATTTTACTTTTCATCTGCCGGAATACTTCTGTAGCTCAATCTAGAGAGAAGTCTGCAATAGAAAATCGATTAAAGGTTAATTAATTTATTCCTATTTCCAGAATTTCTCAAAACTTCGAAACCAACGTAGGTAGGGACAATCAATCCGTACAATGGGAATATATGGCATTTATTGACTGCAAAACGGATCATCTCCAAAAAGAAACCAAGCCAGATCGACCAATCACAAAACTGGAGTTTTCAATATTTGCGGTTGGTCGAACAGGATTGGTCTCTTTTTGGAGGTGATTCAATCGGCTGTCAATTAATTCCACCTGTTTCTCGCTTTCCTACAATAATAACAATATTAAACAATCTACTTATCAATTCCTCCTCCAAATACTGCGAACCTTCTCTCCTGAATTGAGAGCTTCTTACGATACGATAGCAAATAATTTTCCCAACCAGTAAACATAATGCTGTTATTGGTTGCCAAGGTTGCCACCGTCACCACCGTCACATTCAAGCCAGTGCTGCCAGAATCGAGTTATAAATTATACAAGTTGATGGAAGCTAATGCATTCTGAGCAAACGTGAGTTTTATGATCAAATATGAGTGAAGTTGTTTTTTTTTTGTTTTCGCACACATTTTTTGGCATTCCCACCACTCTTTATCTTGAAGAGAGAAGAACATAATAGAGTGAGCAAATTTGGTGAATCCTTAGTAACTTTGAAGAATAAAGTTACTCACAAGAAAGCTGCCCTTTGACAGGGAGTTATTACCTTTGCGTCGGTACTGGATATAGATGTTAGCAACCTGGCCTTTTCAGGAAATTTACGTTTTAAGTCATTGTTACTTTTGACCTTTTGACGATTTTGTCTAGACTTTTTCTTTTCGATGTGGTCGTTTAACTACGCCACAGATATTGCGGGTGTATTGGTGTAGTTCTTCTCTTAGGTTTGCGCAAATGAAACGTTCTATTTTTTTAGTCGATTATTTTCCCTCGGTCTAATTCCTCACGTGGTGACAACCACCGACACCAGGAAGACGAGTCCACCACAAGGACCCTACATATCGCACTCATCAACACACGGACCTTGACTGGGATTGAACCCAGACCCATTTGGGTGCAAAGTAGCAGTTACGCTTACCACACCGCCGGCGCCACACAAAAAAAAAACGTTCCATGTTTTGTTGTTTTCATTCAGTGTCTTTCGTTCGCGGACAGTGGAGCTATTTCGTGACGTGATGATTAAAAAGTTGATGAAAGGTGAGCGTCCTGGGGTCATTCCGTGGGTTCCGTGACACTTCCACATTGGATGAACTGATGAGATCTGGCCAACCTCGCCCGGTGAGATATGCGCAAACAATCAAAATCGTCAGGGAAGGGATCAACGATCTCAGCGGTTGGTACGGAAAAAAACTGCCGATCTGAATGTTTTGAAATCGTCCTTGCACAACATTTTGAAACAAGATCAGGGACTCCAGGCTCAAAAGAGCCAGTCTTATTCTATCGTGGCAGGCTGGGCAGGAGTTCGTCTTTTGTATCCTAAAATATTTGTCCTGCAGCAGTCCTACATCGTGCAGAACAACAGATTGTGGGCTCCCCTTCAAAAAATGTGCCAAATAGCTACAGGAACATTCCACGGTTCCAAACCACTGTGTTGGTCATGATTTGGGGTGCAATTTGCAGGCATGGCAAAAGGCGTTAAGGTTCATGCCATTTAATGTAAAACTTTACATACTTTATTAATTTATTACTTCGAAGTTTTCTGAGCACAAACCTCAAATACTATTAGGACTTGAGGCGTGAAATTTTCAAGAATCATTTGCTCCACTGGAGCATGCATTGGTTTGCAATTTGATCGTTGTTTGTTTTGTTTTGTTTGTGACCATTAATCTCAAAAACGTAAAGTGATAGTTAACCTAACCTATAATTCATATGGTGAAAGAACTCCCTCCAATTTCACCTTAAGGGGCAGTTATTCTAAAACACATGCTTTAATGTACATGTGTGACATTGTTTTTCAATCAGAGTAACGCTTGCGTAAAAAAAAGAGACAGTTTTTCGGATGGATGGAAAAACTACAAGGTACAGCTCCACTGGAATGTTCGAAATGATGACGTACGACTACGCTACTAAATGTAAGCCGTTTTGATTGTAGAATGCAATATTCTTTTAATGAATATACTCTTTAAGACCAGGCTTAACATTTATGAATTTTTCAACAGTATGTGGCCCAAAATCAACAATGTCCTCTATAGGAATGGATGCGTAGAAATACATCCGATCGATTGGTGCGAAAATTTTGAAAATTTATGAAAAAAAAGACGGAGATATTGAAAATCAAAACCTGACCACTTTTCGTGACAGTCGCAATTCGATTTTTTTTTAATTGTTCCCCAGTATGGAAAACAAAGACGTAGTCCTACGTAAAAAAAAAGAGCGAAAAGATATCCAAACAAAATAAATTTTCATTGATTACCCGTATCAATTCATGGTTTCATTAAAATGATTCGCTCCCCGTCGGACGGCCGTACGGCAGTTGGCCGGAGCTTTGGCCATAGCCGACGAAAACAAAGATGTTGGCGTATTCTTCAACACTCTGGTCGCCTTATTTATCAGCTCCTTTTCGGTTTCACCACGAAGTTGTTCCGCTTCAGGTTGACTAAGAAATATTTAATTTAGCGCAGCCGGGCCAGTGGCAGCTTGGCGTTATATGCCGAGGCCAGATGCGGCCAGAACACGACATCGTCCTTCGGGTGGTATTTCTTAATGAAACTTCCCATAAGCACTTTGTGCTGTACACCTCTCCGTTCATCGCAAGTCTCGAAAATAAGAAGAGCGGCTTTGACATCCTCTTCTCACGGATTATCATCCACTGCTGTTTTTGCACGAATACGTGCAATTAGAAGCGGGAAAGAGTATGCTTAGACTCAAACGGTTTAAAAGATTCAAGTCTGGTGACTAAGTCAGTCACCAGAGCATTTCACAAACTTTCAAAATGGGCCAGTGATGTATATGAATGGAGACTGGATGAAACCTGTGGAAAACCATGACATCCCTTACAACATATGTGAGATGTCACGTATAGATTGGGAAGTCGGAGGTCCCACTGTTCATCATGGTTCCATAAATTCTTCACAGATGGCTCCAAAATTGGAACGAAAACGGGAGCAGGAATCTTCGGCCCTGGGGTAGAAATATCAGTGGCGTTGGGAAACTACCCAACGGCCTTCCAGGCGGAGATTTTTGCTATAATAAAATGTGTTAACGTTTGTCTAAAGAGGAAATATAGACATGCTAATATTTGTATTTTTACAGACAGCCAAGCGGCACTCAAAGCGTTGAGTAATTATAAATGTTCATCCAAACTTGTCTGCATTTTTTCACTGCGAAAGGTGTGCTAAGAGAACTCCGTAAATTTATTCTGGGTTCCGGGACACTGTGGCATTGAAGGTAATGAAAGGGCAGACGAGCTTGCTAAACAAGGTTCAAATGCACAGTTTCTTGGCCAAGAACCATTCTGCGGTACATCATACTGTGCCATAAAAATGGAACTGAAATCTTGGGAAGAACAAAGGGTGATGACCAACCGGTGGGTAATTTTACAGTATTCCGGTAAAAAAAATACCGGAACTTGTCAAATTTTACCGAAATCCGTTAAATCGGATTACCGAACGTTCAGCTGTTGAAAGTTCGGTAAAAAATTACCGAATACTGTAAAATTTTCTAAGTGTGTATGCTTGTAAATGGTAAGGTAGCATCATCTTTACATGTACTGTTTTGTACAATCAATTTCCACTAGCTATCATTCATTTGTAGGTTTTTTTTTTTATTAGGGCGAATCTACAATTGAGAGATTCTCTCCGGGGTCGCTCTCTTTCATTCATAAACCAATCACCTTTACGTTTTTCATTCTTCTATTTGTAGAGTATGCTAGCCAGCACTGTTGTGTTTCGATCTGTACTAAATAATCCCTCGAAAGTTTTATAATGGCGCTGTAATGAATGAAACAGAGCGAGCCCGGAGAGAATCTCTCAGATTCGCCCTAATGAAAAAAAAAACCCTAGATTTATTTTTGTACAATAAATAAACTAATATTAATTAATTAATTAATTAATTTAACAACACAATCATCAAAATATTAATTTTAAAAAAAACATTACTATTTTGAATGATTGCCCAAAACAAACTGATGGACAGCGTTGCCAATATTTTTTTTGAAAAAACTGGAGGAATGCAAAAAAAAAACTGGAAAAAACTGGATCCTAAAAATATCAAGAAATAGCCTACGTAATCAAAACCAATTGTCGCATATTACAATTTATATGTTGTATGTAAGATATATTGTTACAATATGTGGAATTGTTCTGTAATGGTTTTAACTAAAAATTCTTTACACTAACACAGATGGTTACTGTATTTCATATTGTCATTGTAAGATTTCTTTAATTCTGGATTATATCCCAATATTTTGACATAAAATAGAACGAAAATAAAGCGAATACAACCGCCTATTCAGCATAATGTTATTTGGCCTCTGCCATATGATTAAAACTGTATAGGATACTGTTAACTAATACGCATCAACTTTAGGGTTAATATGGGAAATAGTTATCAATAATATGGGGAATTGTCAATGAATGGTTTTTAATTATGTGTGGAACCACGAAGGACATTTTATTTATTGTAGAACGCATGACCTAAATGACGTTTCGATCTTTGAATCTGCTATAATATTAAACATGTACCACATTCAACCCACGGTAATTTTTGTGGAGGAATGACACAAAGTTTTCCAAGCTGAAAAAAAAGATAATATTTAAAGTAGTTTGTTTCCAATAGATTTAAAAAACTGTTTAAAGCATTTTTAGTGTTATTTTAAATCAGATTTGATCATTTATGTGTAAACAAATTAAACAGATACAAAAACTGTTCGCTAACTGGGCTGCTTTTTAACTGTGCGTTCGCTATCTAGCCCAGTTAAAAAGCAAATAAACTTCAAAAATCAGCATTTGACATTTTGTTGTCAAAATCAGCAAGGGGCATGTAAAGGGCATATAAGGTTCGTGGAGGAGTGAAACATTGTTAAATTGCACGAAATTGAGTCGTATTGCCATACAAACTGAGTCAAATATTTTGCACAAAGGGGTGCACAGTAAGCTACATCACAATAATATATAAAGCATTAAAACATTATTTAATTTATGTATTGCGCAATTAAATATGCCAACCGAAAGCTGATCGAAAGCCCCCTCCAAATTTATTTACATTTGAAATGTCAGCCCAGTTAGCAAGCAGCATCCGCTAACAAGGCTGTGCACTTAGCCTTGTTAACGACCGGTTGCTGTATATATTTATTTGTTCACCTGGTCAATATATAAACTTTACAAATATAACTTAACCCAAATAACAATAACAAATATTCACTGTTCTTTGGTCTCTCTTCTAACCGACTTGTACATTTGATAATTATACTTGGCTTTTATGTGTTGATTTATTTTAAGTTTTCCTGATTTTTCTTGATTGAAAGTAACCAAATTTTTGGCTGCCAAAATTCCCTTCATCATGTTTGTCCCAAACCTGTTTCAAATTTTAGTTTTGTTTATATTGTAAACGAAAAAAAAACTCCTTTCACCGTCGCAGATGAATAAGGAAGAATTAATAAATTTGGTATCAAATTCCGTGGATTCATTTTTCATGCTTCAAATGATCAAAGTCGATGTTTCTAAGTTCTCGGAATTCATTATCAGTATCTTGATACTTATCATCTTTGTTTTCCCAACTAATCTGTTTCCCTCTTGTTCACACTTCTTTAATTCAATTGATTCACTAGTGTGCGTCGATAAAACTTCAAAAAGTTCCCTTATAAATTTCTTATGGTTATTTTTCTTAACGACCTATTTGAGGTATCATCCAAACCTTTAAAGAAATGGTTGGAGAATTTGTGATATCGTTCGTTTAAGGTTATTTTTTATCAGGGTTGCAGTTGACAGATAGAGAAAGTTGATTTATAAACGCTTAAAAACAGCAGCCTTTTTAGGGGATAGGAATCTCTCCACATTTAATAAAAAATATCCTACACTCCCGCTTCACGTTACTCAATTTTTGAGTACAATTGTATACAATCTCTTTTTCTCTCAGGGAAATGTTACTCAATTTTCGTACTCAATGTTATGAGTAGATCCACTTTTAACGAAAATTGAGTAACATTTCCGTGAGAGAAAAAGAGATAGTATACAATTGTACTAAAAAAATAAGTAAAATGAAGCGGGAGTGTACAATTAATGGGTAAAGCAAACAGGGTTGTGAAAAAAAAAACAGGAAAAAACTGGACAAAAGTCAGAAAAGCTGGACGATTTGAAGATTTAACTGTTTGACTGGATCCCGTAAAAAAAAACTGGAAGAATCCAGTTTAAACTGGAACATTGGCATCCCTGTGTGGTGTGTGTTTCACCCCCACCACCACAAACCAAAAAAAAAAATAAAATTTTTTTTTTCTCCCCCCCTTTCTCTCCCCCTCTCCCCCCACAAAAGAAAAAAAAACACAAAAAAAAAAAAAAACCAAAAAACAACAACAAAAAAAAAAAAAAAAAAAATGACCCCCCCCCCCCACCCAAAACCCACCCAATCCCCCCTACCCCCCCCTCCACAACCAACAATTTTCCTCCCCCAGCCGCTTCTCTTTCCCCACCAGAGTTTAATAACAAACAAAAAAAACCATTTAAAAAAATTTTTTACAAAAAGCTTTTTTCCCCCCCACCAAAATAACCCCAAGAAAACAAAAAAAAAATGTATTCAATCTAAAAGTATAACATTTAAGTGGGAGAAAATGTACTCGATTTTTCACAGCACGCATTTGTTTGTGGTTTTGTGTGATTTCTAATTTAAATTTGGGTTGATTCCGGAGAGTGTATTCTTTTGTCATTTTTCGGACATACACAATAAATCGTTTTATTTAGAAGTTCAATTTTATGAGCTTTTTTCTCATCAGATGGCAGTCTTAATTGATACAGAGGTTGTCTCTTTCACAATATAATACATTATGAGAAAAATGGAAGTCGTGTATCTTTTTGCATTATGTTATCTTTGGTAAAATACAATTGCAAAACAAAATGCCCAAAAAGCGTAAAATCTTTTGTAACCCAACCCTTGTAGAGTTCTTCGATGGAGCTTTTCATAGGAATGAACTCGCGAGCAAAGGATTATACCAAATTACTAACAAGATCTAATTTCAGATTATGATTATTTGATCTCTGAATATGTTATCATTCAGGCTGAATAAACAACCAACATACCAAAAGAGATAATAAAAAATATTCTTTTTTTACAAACACTTTTTCGAGCACTCGACACTGAAGAAGTCTGTAAGTCACAGACGAAATAGACCTATCTGTCAAAAGATAAGCTTTTTAAAGTGGAATTTAACGGATTTTGCTCGCGAATGTACCGATTGAAATCCGCACACACAAATTTCATTCTCAAAATTCAAGTTTTTATCCGATTATCACCAAATTTCCAGGGAGTGAAAAGAAACAATCAAAAGTTTCGGCATCATTCATTTAATTTATTTCCCCTTTATATCCGAATGCGCGTACCTTGGCCTTAACCCCAGCCATGAGGCTCTGCACTACCTCAGAATCGACAGTTTTTTGCATATTAACCCATGCTTTCTTCATTTCTTCTACATTCTTCACCACTTTAGGTCGTTTTAGAAGATGGTCCTTCATAATGGCCCAGTATGTTTCTATTTGGGCGCAGTTCCGTAGTGTTTGGGGGGTTTAGATCTTTCGGCACGAAATCGACATCATTCGCCTTCTACCACTCTAGCTAGTCCTTCGTGAAGTGGCATGATACCAAATCCGGCCAGAAGATCGTCGGACCGTCATGAGCCTTCAGGAGAGGGAGAAGCCACTTTAGGAGACACTCTTCCAAATACACCTGTCCATTTATGGTGCTTTCGGTAACGCAAGGTGTACTCCGCTTTCCGCAAGTACAAATCGCTTGCCAAATTAGGAACTCCTTGAAAACTTTTGCGCACCTGATGAAATCAACTCATAAAGTTTAAACAATACACATTAAACTAAATCTACGATCAAAAGTTAGGGCAATTTGAGTGTGTGCGGATTTTAAAAGGTACACCCTTTACTAGTGATAGTTTAAAAGAGTGTGTCAGTTTATATTTTTTATTTTTCAAAAAGTGATCAAGTGAAGTATTTATTTAAATTTCCCTAGTTTTCCAAATAAATATTCGTTGGATATTACAATATTAACTCGTTTGATTATCATTGAGTTCACTTTGATAACAAATCCTGTAAAGTGAACAAATATCTTGAGATTATTTCAAAATATGTTATATAATTATGTTATCAAAGTCATACACTTATAATTGAGGTAGTGCTTCTGGTGAAAAGCCAATTTCATATCCATAACATGCTAGTAATCAGTAACGTTCGACAAAAATCGTCTTTATAAATTGATAAGAACAAAATTAGTCAATGATTGATAACTAAATTTGTTATACGATAATAGGTGAGTTTAAAACTTGCTACTTATAACAGTAACAGTAATTGTTACAGTTTGTTATTTTAATTTGCTTAGGCTATTACTTTATCAACTAAGTGTTACCAAAAGAATTTCTTTTAACTGATTCGAAAGATTTTTTTAAATGCTGAAAACCCGAAATATTTTTTTTTATCGAGCAATTTTCAGAAAAATCCAATTTTTAGAAAAAAAATCGAGATTATTCAACCTTTGCTAATTATTTTTTTGTTTCTGCGGTGTAAGAACTTCCCACTCTGGTCACTTATCCTACCAGTTGACATTTTATTACGTGTTAAGTTACGAAACGAACTAGGAGTTTCTTGTTCTAGCTGGGTACCCTAGCAAGGGAAAATAACAAGCTGATATCATATAAGTAACAGGTTCTGCTATCCCTGTTATCGTTTTGAATTCCGCTGTTATCACATAACAGATTTAGTTATCACCCGGTGCTAATTTTGTTATCACTTGTTATCATTATCAACATACAATTTTTGACGAACGTTACTAGTTGAGTGCCAAACTGTAAATATTACCAGCATATTTGAACAAGAAATTTTTCTTTTTATCAAAAGCTTTATTTCATATATTAGCATGTGAATTTGATTTCACATTGATAACATAATTATTTCAATAAATTTGTTTACAATACAGGATCTGTTACCAAGATGTTCAAAGTGATAATAAAATAAGCTATTATTATGATATTCAACGAGTATTTTTTTGTTATTCATTCTGTTATTTTGGCTATTTATTCAGCCTCACTGATAACATATTCAGTGATCAAACAATGATAACCTAGTATTAAAATTTGTTTTCAACTTGGCATGATCCTTAGCTCGGGTATAGCTGCCATCGCGATGGTCAAAAGACAAAAGCGCGTGATTGGGTAGTAGTCAATCGACAACAGCATTCGCAAATTACGGATCAAACATCGTTCCTTCAATGTCAGCATAATCAACCTGCACGTGCTTCTCTTCAGATACGAATGACGTTTATCTTACAAAGTTGAAACAGAAATAAGACAGTCGCACGAGCCATGACGTCTTATTTGATGGGGGCCATCCACGAATGACTCTGGACACAATTGAACCCAACTCTGTACATAATTGAACACAACTGGTCATAACAATTCTCAGGCATTTCCTTTTTTCTCAAATGCTACGTCATTTATGTATGTTCCCTTGTTGGAATCCTCAATGCTCTGGTTGACCGAGAGAAAGACTTTGGACCTGCTACCGTACAGTTCCTCGCTCACCAATTTGCAATCAACAGTCTCATACTCATCGATAATGCCACCCAAAGTCATTGATTGCACAGTAAATTTGAAATGGATTACTCAATATTAGACGAAACTCGCTCCAACTAGACCGGGACCTGGCAGCACCATCGCAGAATCGATGAAATTTGGTGGGTGTCATGACTTTGCCATTCTTAGCAACCTTGCATACTTCGTTTTTAGAGAATTTATCTTGACTAATATTTGAAACGTGCTTGAGTTTTTCATCGACTATTTTACGAATCGATATAACGCAAAAAAAAAATAAGAAGATCTCTAGAAATGTAACCAAAGGGTGAATTTTAGGAAATCTTCTAAATTTTTGTTGAATAATAATAATGACATCAAAAACATTAGACTGCACTAAACAAATCACTTTAAAAACTAAAATTGTCTTTTGCGAAAGAAACACTATCCCATATATGCGTGTATTTTTTTTCAATAGGCAGATAACTTAGATGCGTACAACTATTTTCAACAAGTAGTGATGCTCATATTTAAGGAAAACCAGTTTAACAAAAACAATTTTTTCATCTACATTATGATTGTTATTTTGGTATTCTCCCATACGCGGAGTAACGATCTAAGATGATGTTGTTTAAGATGAAAATAATTTCTCATCACCATGAGGCTCCAAGAGTGGACATTAATTTTTGCTAGAACAAAAATGTGAAGAGAAAGTATTGATAATTCCGTTAGAGCACGGCAGCGTGTGAAATTTGAATGAAAGTAGTTTGAAATTGACGTTGTATTCTAAAAATAAATCCAAAGATTGAAATAGTTCTTCGCTCTCCCAGGCATTTGGCAGTGAGAACAGATATTTCGTTAGAACCACTACAAAGAGCTACTGATAGTATATGAGCACGATAAAACGCAGTTTCTTTTGCCAGTCAAGATGGGGTCGTTCCTGCCTTGACCTACCCCGCATTGGGGATGTATGGCAAAACATTGTGTGCTTGTTTCGAAATACTACTTTACAAATGCACTACGCTCAATTTCAAACTACTTCTATTAATGGAACTATCAATACTTTCTCCTTACATCTTTGTTCTAGCAAAAATTACTGTCACCTCCTGGAGGTTCATGGTGATGAGACAGTATTTCCATCTCAAATAACAACTTTTTCATGTCTAATAACGTGTGACTTATATGCACATTCTCTGTGTTATATGCCGCCATGCGTCTCCGGGAATATCTTGATTTTTTTGGCTCAATTATGCACTGAAAATTAAATAAAGTTTATTTAACGAAATCAAAGATACGACTTACGAATCCATTCGTTGTTTTCTGTAAGAAAAAAAACCGGCGAAAATTGTTTATTGTTATCCGCTTGATATGCATGAAACAACCACTTCATCCACCACGCAAGTCGAATGGAAAACAGCTGTGCCTGCCTATCATTCACTCTTCATTGATTGAGTGGCTGTGGAAACACGACCCAGAAGGATCCCCAGATGATGATGTTCGTAGACGAGAAACGATTCATTTTTGCTTTGAACGCGGAACAACACAAAAATAACTAAAAATTTACTTTGAAACAAACTATTTTTTTCGATTATTTTATTTTCCGTCATCCGTCATTTTAACGGAAGTATTCATTGCAGGTGAAAATTTAATGTTTTATTAATAAAAAAAAAATCCTGAAAATAGTAGAAAGGCTCGCATTAACATTTTAGATTTTTCTTTGACTGAGAGAAGTCTATAAATGTAAATGTGCGCTTTTTTAAGGTTTGTTATTAAGTGCGCAACTAAGTTTTCGCTGTTTTTTTTGTGAAAAAGGAACTTTATTTTGAAAACAAAGGTTACAAACGAATTATTCAAAGTATTGCCCATCACTAGCTACGACTTTTTTTCCATCTTTCTGGTAGAACGTGAATACCATTTTGATAGAACTGTTCGTCTTTTGATGCTATCCAAGAATCCAAAATTGATTTTGAGATGTCATCATATGAGTGGAATTGCTGACCAGTGAGACCATGTGCCATCGAACGGAACAAGTAATAATCGGACGGTGCAATATCAGGAGAATATGGCGGGTGGGGTAGGACTTCCCATTTGAGCGTTTCCAAGTAGGTTTTCACGGGTTTCGCAACGTGAGGTCGAGCGGTGTCATGCTGAAGAATCACTTTTTCGTGTCTGTGCTCGTATTGTGGCCGTTTTTCGTGCAGTGCTCGGCTCAATCGCATCAATTGAGTTCGATACCGTTCCCCGGTAATGGTTTCGTTTGGTTTCAACAGCTCATAATAAATAACACCAACTTGGTCCCACCAAATACACAGCATAACCTTCGCAGCGTGAATATTCGGCCTAGGCGACGATGTTGAAGCATGCCCGGGCAGTCCCCATGAATGTTTCCGTTTTGGGTTACTGTAATGAATCCATTTTTCGTCACCCGTCACAATGCGATGTAGAAAACTCTTCCTTTTTTGCCGCTGGAGCAGTTGTCAGATCCCCAAAATCCAACCCAACTTTTTTTTTATTCTTCTTCATTGCAGTCTTGCCTCCAAGATTGTCAGTTTTAGCTTCTCTCTGTCTTACCCATTCTCTAAAAGAACAATCAGTTCATTTTGCAATCAGTGAATACGAATTTAAAAAAAACTCACAGTCATTTAGGCACACTGATTTTTTTCACCAGTTTCAGCGTGGCTGTGTGCGAAGAGAAAAGCGGATCTACGTCACTCAACATTTTTTTGAAATGTAAAGTGGAAGTGGATAGGCTTATCTCGGTGACTCCCCTAACGCTATGTGCAAGTGTTCTTTGCAATTGATTTCACCAGTTTCGAATGTGCTGCACAGTTTCTTAGAATCCGTGTTAGATTGATTATTAATCCTATATTACTCATCTGCTCCATCATCACCTTACAATGGCCTCGATTTATGGACAAAACAGCAAGAAACGCCATCGATATAACGTCCACGTTTTTTCTTGAAGGATGGAGCAAAATATTTCTGCAACATCGATCCGGAAGGCAGCTAGCAACTGCAACTACGTTTATGTCAGTTTGACGTAGGGAATCTCACCCGTCATTTCTGACTTCGACACGACGAGCTGGCAAACGCAAATGGCCTGTTGAATCCAACAAAAAGGCAAAGAAGCCAAGAACCATTAGAAAGAGTTGGATACGTTTTCAAAATCCGTGGCCATTGGATACGTTTTCAAAATTCATTGCCCAAATATTCAGTGAAATGAATGAACTTTTCATTCCCTGTGATATGGCAAGATGAAGTTGAATTTTGTTCTTGTTCATTGTCATTGAATCGCAAAACGAATGAGTGTGGAACGATTGCGTGAAATGGCAAGAGCAGATGAAGATAAAGCAAAAATCAATACCGTAATAGTTGTTCAGTAGGTTTAAGTTGTGGAAAGATGGACAATGAATTTATTATTGATTCAGTTCGTGTTGCGTCAGTAAAGTGAATTTGAGTTTTTTCAACTCTGGCAGTTGTTCACAGACGAAAAAACGACGCTCAACATCTCTTGGCTTCAAATCGTAAGGAACCCAAGTTCCTTGCTTTTGAATCATTCCCAACGCATGCAATCGCTTAGAAACGGCTTGGCGGGAAACTCCTAATCCTGAACCAAGCTCTTCTTGCGTTTGACACGGATCCTCATCGAGCAATGCCTCCAATTCAGAGTCTTCGAAGTTTTTTGGCCTTCCTTCGCGCGGACGATCATCAACACTGAAATCACCGTTTTTGAAGCGACGAAACCAATCACGACACGTTGTTTCACTCAGAGCAGCATCACCGTAAACTTTTTGGAGCTCTCGATGTGCTTCAGCCGCCGTTTTCTTCGAATGAAAGAAGAAAATCAACTATTCCCGCAAATGACGATTATTTGGCACGAAATCAGACATCTTCAAACAACCAAAATATATAACACTAAACCAAAATCACTGATTTGGCAAAGCGGGTTGTTTACCATATGTCTGAGCTTGGTTTATGACGCTTGAGATGTACAACATTCGACCAGCACTTACGACTGGCGCCATCTATTGCTAAACAGCGGGAACTTAGTTGCGCACCTAATAGCATTTTATTCCAATAAATATTCTTGGAATTACAGATGCAATGTAGGTGATTGTAAACGAAAATTTGTGTTATTTCTACCGTTTTCGTTTGTTTGTTTCAAACAGCAATTCATTTTAAATCATACTAAAATTTGTCTGAAACAAACCATAAGCGTAGGTAGAATCAGCCAACAAATCTGTTTGTTTTCGTAGCTCCCATAATGAAACAACCAACATAAAAATAAATTCAAATGGATGTCAGTTTAACTTAACAGCTTAATTTCTGAAACGATTGCTTAAAATGTTAGTTTGTTTTAACCACCGTATGCAGTGAAATCAAATTATTATGATGTTTATGCCCAATTCAACGTGAAATTCCGAAATTCCGAAATGAAACCATAATATGTTTGCGTTTACCAATCTTTTTTTCTCAGTGTTACAATGTCAAGCTATTTATTTATAAAATTTCCTAAATTTTCTAAATACTACCCTTCAATCCGCCGATTTGCATACATACCTATACCGTGACATGTCTTGACACCCAGAAACTGTAAATTACGTTTTACAATAATTTAGCCTTGTTTGTGTCATATACAAGTGTTTTAAAATTCAGAAGCACCGTTAAAAAATTGTTTCTCGTAAATTCGGCTTTACTCGTTTCATAAACGTGGATTTTGTACATAGAACAAATGTCTCTTAAATTGTGCGAAATGCAATCATTACACCTTTTGTACAATGCACGAACTAAATTTCATGAAGAATATCCATGTCTCTCTCCACTCGTACTCATACCTGAAGGTATTTTTGCTGAGGTGGACGGGAATTGATTAAAAATAAAAATGATGTCGAAAATTGTGACTTCGTGCTCATGAATCAAGTAACTTCTCACGAGACATCTTAGCCTAAAGAGATCAACCGCGGATTCAATAACAACTATCCCGAGAAGTACAGGATGAAACCCCATGTCAAAAACATTAAAACGATGAATAATTCCTCGTAGATGCGTATTTTTCCGGGCTTTTAACAATTACATTTCGATTAATAACTGGGTTTAATCACCGTGAACGTTTACTATTTGGTTTTTGGTTGGTTTTTATCGGTGAAGTGGAACAATTACATTTCGAGTCGATAAGGCAGATCTGCCAATCATCTATGCAACCACCTGAGAGACGTTTCTTTTTGGCAAAGGGTAAAAGCACCCTTCTTTTTGCGGCAATGCTCCTTAAACTTTGGAAAAACGCTCCTTAGATGCAATCAGAGGTATTAACCTTCTGGTTAGTGCTTGCCGGATGTTTCGACGGGTCTTAAGTTTCTTCAAGATTGCATAGTTTTGACGGGTCTTAAGTTTCTGAATTTAAGAGTCGTCAAAACGAAATTAAGACTCTTCAAAATGAAATTTAAACCCGTCAAACTACCTAGAAGATTGCGGAGCAAAGCTCCGCTATACAATCTTGAAGAAACTTAAGACCCGTCAAAACACCCGGCAAGCGCTAACCAGAAGGTTACTACCTCCGATTGCATTTTACCGGGCAAACGCATCTAAGGGAGCATTTTTCGAAAGTTTAAGGAGCATTTACCCAAAAAGAAGGGTGCATTTACCCTGCTGCCTTTTTTTCTATTTGTAACAACACATTCGGAGCTCTTTGTATTATTTTCGCACGATGCACAAATGACATTGAATACGAAGGTAGCTGCATAGATAGTACCAATCAGTTTTGATGCAGAAAACAGCGAAAAGACTCGTAAGTTGTATCTCTGATTGATTTCGTCAAATAAACTTAATTTAATTTTCAGTGTAAAAACAATTCAGCGGTGTGTGATTTAAAAAATATTGTATCATGAGAATTGCTAATAATGCATCAGATGTATAAAATATTTAGAAATTCGCGTAGTATTTGTCTCATTTTACTGAAACCAATAGTGTGATTGGGTTTTATCTAACCAAAAAAAAAAAACATGTTATGTCAATTTAGCATAAAAACATCATACAACGTTATTTTCAATGACGCTGCATATAGTCCAGGCTAGCGATAATCGTCAGAAGTAATAACAACGTCACAGAATAGCAAAGTTTTTTTTTATCGTGGACCGGATAAATCACGGAATTTAAATTTTAAATAGCGTTTACATAGGTACCGCAATATCTTACAGAAAAGATCCTGATGACGCTATGGGTGGTGTCTAAAATGAATGGAAAAGGGCGCTCGATATAATGGATCAATAAAATGATAATGAGGGTTATTCCGAGAGTCGAGGTGACGTGACTCTCCATTTGCTTTGCCTAGAAGTGTCACGTCACTGCGAGTTTTTTTTTTTCTCAATTCACCAAGTGACAAAAGTAACTTTGACTCTCGGAATAACCCTCAATATTCGCCATCGATTGTAGTTCCCTTTTTAAGGTGGATGTGGAATATAACGGTGTCAAACTGATCTTATCCTTCTTTGACGTCGATTCAGCCCGAAAAACCCTTTTTTTGTCACTGGTGTATTGTGGTGGATCCATATTGCTTCCACGGTTACGAAATGGCGCAAAAACTCGTTCATAAATATTGCGGATGAACTACACCCAATACTCTTGCGATGTTTACAGACGGATGAGTTTGTGGTCGATTGTGAGCAAACGCGGCACTCATCTTACGAAAAGCTTTCTCATACCTAAGGGATCATTCAAAAACGAAACCACTGAGCCATCTATGCATTCAAAATCCTCCTTACTTAGACCATCCCGACCGGTGGGTTCGTATCTGGGTAATATTTTGATAGCAGAGAGCGTTCCTATTTTGTTTTAGCCACCCACTTTCGCACCGGTCGTTCTTAAAAAGGTAACACAATAAGACTTAAATTTATTCTCGCCACGGTTTCGTTTCGTTGAATATTTCGCGCAGTGTATAGTTAAAATACTCTTCCGTATAGGTTATAGTTTGTCCCAAAGATTGGATCTTGGGAAACATCCAGTCAAGCCCTGCAAAGCACTTCGTTGTCTTGTTGCGTCCAGTTCCTTGCACGGGGTTTTGATGCACTCATTTTTTCACAACATATCACAATAAACATGAAATTAGCAAATAACACTTTAAAAACAAATCGGAAACACTCAAATTGTAATGAAAGTCTTCCAGATGAAGATGTTGTATTAACGTTTCAACTTGTTTTGCTTATTTTTCTTCAAATAGCAACGCTCGGCTCGGTTGGGTCAGGTTGTCAAATTTTGCGAACCGGCTGCTCACCGAGCGAGCAAATTGTCATTTTTCAACCCGGTTACCAACCACTGGTGCGGTGTCGAGTTGTCAAACAGGGAAACAATTTACCGATATTACGGTATTGGTGCGGTTGGTCTTATAGAGCTCAATTTTCGGTCGGTTCTCACCATATCGGGAATTGTTGCAATTGCTTCGGATGTAGAGACCTCAACATGGTGTCCAGAACGTTCGGCATTTTCCGCGGGTGTACGGTCACAACGATATTCAGTAAACCACTTTTTTACCATTGAAATTGATGGTGTAGAGTGCCCAAAGTATTTATCAAGCTTACACTGAAAATTTAATTCGTAAATTAGCCTTCACTTGTTTCGTAAACATAGATTTTGTAGATAGAACAATTATCTCGTATATTGTTTTGCTTTTGACCTGGTTAAATGCTATCATTACACCTTTTTATAATGCACGAAATGAATTTCGTGAAGACCAGCCAATCGCTGTTTCTCTTTTATCGTACTCATGCATGATGACGTTGCTGCTGGGATGGGCAGGAATAATTTACTTATCTCAAAATAAAAATTAAAGCGCTGTCAAGAGTTATAACTTCATACTCATTAATCAAGTATCTTCTAACGAGTCAGTATGGCCTAGTGAGATCAACCATGGATTCAATAACAGCTCTTTCTAAAAATACAGGTGCGTCCGGAATCAGTGGAAAATTGCTGGAAACGGAGGGCGAATCAGGTCTTGGCGGACAATTAGCACATTCGTACTTGCCTGAACTCACGTTTTGGAAGACGCTTTCCCACACCCACTCGTAGGGTCGGGACGGCTGCTGGCCGCTGGCTGGAATGACTGGATATAAACATGTGATGGAATGTAGTTTATAGCTTCATGGTCACTGAAGGCGGTGTACTGGATGTTGGCGTCAAATGAACTGCTGATGGTTTCCGAAAATTTGGGGCAGAGTAGTCTTCAAATTCACGGAACATGATGCCTTCCGGTCACGTCGATGGATCCAGTGCGTTTGTCATTAATAATGGGTCCAGTCCGACTTTGAATGAGACAAAGGTCATGTTGCTGGTGTCAGTTCCTTTGGCAACCAGGTTCGATAACCTCCGGGTCCTTAATCGTGTCAAAGTTTGCTCTCCTTCGCCATTGCAAAAATTTCCTCATTTGTAACATCCGGCCGTAGACAGGTAGAGTCAAAATTTGTTCGCTGGCTTTGCGCAGACTGGAACAGACTTTACACTGTCTAGCTGCTTAGAACTAGATTGGCATTTCGGTTACTTTTTCAAATCAAGTCCACGAAGTCGTTTCAAAGATCGAATAGGACCGACCTGGGGCCAGTTCTAAATCGATGGCGACTGTATACAAGGCATGGGCTTATGCGACAACTGCTCTATTTCGGTGTGCAGATTGCTTATTGCCTCTGTGCGAGACACCAGCGGAGATTTTTCGTCGCCCACTTTTGTTATGGAACGGAGATGTGAATTTTCGAACAGCTCTGCACATTTGTTACACATCCAGAACAAATTCTTGCGGTGAGGCGAGAAATATCCCAAAAGATCCCGAGACACATTCGCGCATGTCAAGTGAAACATGCAACCACAATATCCGCGGCAAGAAACGAATTCAATTTGTACTAGTCATCTGATCGATTGGAACATGATTGACAGAAAACCGTTTGTTCCAATTTTGAGGTTTTTTTTCTCTCCTCTTCTAAGCAAGTAGGCCAAGATATTCGAAAAATCTGGATAGTTCATCTGCTTTCTACACATTGATTGTTGTTTTTGTATTCTCCCAAGCGCGGAAGTAACGATCTTTGATGAAGTTTGTCTGAAGTAGACAATTTATCATCTGCATGCGAAGCGCTAGGAGTGGACGGTAATTTATTGCTAGAACGAAATAGACATGAAGAGAAAGTGTATTGATAGTTCCGTATAGGGCAACGGCGGGCTTTGAAAATTGAAAAATCGAGTTTTTTTTTTTTGAAAACGAGCGAAGGGCATTATTGAACGTTAGTATCCGATCAGGCACATAACCCTTTACCATACTACCAACAATCAATATGCAACTAGCGATTTGAAATTGGTTCACTGTTGTAGAACCCCTCGGTCCGAAGTACACCTTGAAGCCAGCACCTAACTATACATATTTGCGCCTTTGTTTTGATTTGCTGTGTTATTTTGACAGAATATTTGAGAGTGTGTTAGTGTGAGTTCATTATTAGGGGTGCATTATTTAGCTTGGTACCGAGCTTAGGACCGATGTGCTAGTACTGACTGAGCCAAGAAAAAAATCGTATTTGTTCGGGACCTACTGGTCTTAGAGTTAGTCTATGATACTACCCCATGCAGGATAGGCAAGAGGAGGAAATCAAAGGAAATGCCAGTCAAGGGGATTTCCTCCTCTTGCCTATCCTGCATGGGGTAGTATGGTAAAGGGTTATGTGCCTGATTGGATACTACCGTTCAATAATGCCCTCCGCTCGTTTTCAAAAAAAAAAACTCGATCTTTCAATTTTCAAAGCCTGCCGTTGCCCTATACGGAACTATCAATACACTTTCTCTTCATGTCTATTTCGTTCTAGCAATAAATTACCGTCCACTCCTAGCGCTTCGCATGGAGATGATAAATTATCTAGTTCTGACAAACTTCATCATCTGCTTTGCTTGCTGACATAGACAAAAGCATTAAAGGTGAAGATGTCAAGGCACGCATTTGAGAAAAACTATTTCTACAGTGAGAATACATTTACCTGCTTCTAAATATCGATTCAGTTCCTCCGTGCTCAAGACTTGCTCACAATGGATACGTTTGCCTTCCGTTGACATTAGGTTGACAGAAAATCATTGGGAAATCTTTCACAAACCCGAAAACGCATCCTATTAAATGCGTGCAGGCCTTAAATCGGTTTCGGATCAGGACCCAGTTCTTCCGCAAATATTTGAGATCCTTTTGTTAGGAACTCGTATTGCAACTATTGCTATATGAATTACTAAGGTCTGTATCCATATTAATCCAGACGCCTTCAAATCGCTGTATTTTTTAAAATATAGCACATAATAGTGAAAAAAAAATCGCTGAGGTATTTTATGAAAAAGACTATGATTGGTGTTTACATTCCATGTTTCGTGTTCAAGATGGCGATGAATGAAAAGCACGTGCGCGAGTGGATTTTGTACGGTCGTAAGGCAACCCTGATAAAAAATTACCTTAAATGAACGATATCACAAATACTCCAACAATTTCTTTAATGGTTTGGATGATACCCCAAATATGTCGTTAAGAAAAATAACCATACGAAATTTATTAGGGAAATCCCGGCTTGTGTGTCCTGACTTGTGTACGGGAATTTACAAAAACTTGGAGTATTTAACCTACATCTGCTGTTCACGGTGTGCTCAAACCCATTTCGAAACGTTTGACGGTCTAGATGAAACCAACAAGTGATAAAACCATTAGACGTGCTGATCCTGTCATGAACCGAGTGGTGAAGAGGATATTAAAGGAAATCCAGAATCTCTCTGTAAAATATGAATGTCACTTAGTAAAATCAAAACAGCGTTTGGGGATGAACTCGCGTAAAGTAAAAACATTTCAAAATCACAATATAAAACAGAACTTGACAGCAAAATAATCGTGCGTTATTGTGGTAGATGAAACTTATGTCCTGGTGGATTACAAGTAGCTTCCATGGCTGGTTTCCCAAATTAATTTCCCAATAAATACCTAAGTTGCAAGTAATTTACACGTGTGGCATAGAGAGTAGATCTTTCGTCAATACAGGCACAATCAACAAGGAGATTTACCAGATAAAGTGCCTGCAAAAGCGATTGCTACTCTTCATCAAAAATCACAAAGAAAAACATTTAATCTGGCCCGATTTGGCATCATGCCATTATGCTTAAACTGTGATGGAGTGATACGAAGCAAATCAAGTGAATATTGTAACAAAAACCGCAAAGCCACCAAATTGTTCAGAGCTACGTCCAATAGAGAGATATTGGGCACTGATGAAGCGGAAGATTTCTGAAAAGAAACAAGGAATCAAAGATATCAAACACTTTCAACAAATTTGCGCTAAGACGGCCACCGCGGTATCTGAAGAGCACAGACTCTGTACAAACCCTAAAGGCTCAAACGCAATGTGAACGGAAACGGAATGGAAACCACCGGCAAACCGACATGAAACTCTATCTTCACTATTGATCAAGTATCCATAACGGCCGATTCAAATGTGCAGCGATCCCATCTGTCAAAACCTATAGAATCATTTTATCTAGATCAAATAAATGAGTACAGAATTGCTCAGACATGAACCTTCTTATCAATTTCCCAAGCGTGTTCGTGGTTTCAATAAACGTTCTCAGCGAACACGAAGATAGATGTCAGTAATATGAGTTGAACAGAAATATTAAGACATTTTCTATTGTCATTCATGTCGGTTTGTCGGTGTTGAAACGGCAAGTTTGACAGTTGTCGCAAATGACGTCGATATGTCCAATCGGAATCAACTTGGATCTAATCAGTTTTCTAGCCGACAAGCAGATTTAGTCAGATTGGGCTCTTCCGATGCCATTTCCGTTCCGCTTCCGTTATCACTGCGTTCGAGCCTTAATGGATGGAGTTAAGCGCAGAGTTCGGAAACTTAACGCAAATACCGAATAACTATGTTTTGACTGCGTAAATTGTTAAATCATATCTAAGAGCCGGTTCATAAACCACGTAGACTTATTTTTTAAAATATTCAGTTCCTAATTACCGGAACATGTAATACCGAATTTCGGATTACCCGTTCCCCTCGTAGACAGTTGACCGAATACTGTAATATATTCTAAATGTGTGGACTTTTTTGACATCCCCTCGTGCTTTCCTAAATTTTGTTTGAAATTTTGTATGGAGCGTAGACTTTGGTCAACCCCCTCCCCCTCTCCCCAAAAAAAAACTACGTGGTTTATCAATAGCCCATGATGAATCTGAAAGAAATAAATAGAGTTGAAATATAATGCGAAATTTGTGTGTTCCTTAAGTTTTGAGCTGTCCGGATTATTGTGAATACAGACCTTATGGATAAACTTTATGTTCTCATGCTCTTATTAAAGCATGATGATAAACGGAAATGTTTTTGAATTCTTAATTTATTTCATTTATTTTTTGTCAACAACAACTGAATTGAACGTCATGGAAATCATTTATTACTGTGGTTTTTTTTTATAAAATTCACACACGCAGACTTTTCTTTAGGCAATCTTCTAATTTACTACTCGTTGACTCGATCCTTGCTCCACGACCGCGGCTGAATATACGTTTTAAAAAGCAAAGGTCGCGTTTAGATAAGATTAGGTAATTGGGTATTAGGTTTGGATTCAGATTTTAATCCAGTCGATGAATTGCTAAGTTTTGTTCTGAAACCTCTATCGGCATTGTTGGTATGATAACGGCCGTGTCATCAATGGCCAGAGCCATAGCCAGAGGCAGACTACAAGACGTAAGACATTTACTAGAAGAAACCTAAATCTTTCACTTGTAGGGGCTTATCCGGTAGTAACTTTGGTTAATAATTTTCTCAATTATGTTGGTTAAACAACAACCAATTGATGCTTCAATAAACACCAACTCAAGAGCTACAACAGCTACTGTAAACAAATGTTTGTATACCCGTTTCTCGCCAGCAGAAAGGTCGTGCATACAAATCGAAAACGTCAACATGTTGGGGAAAGTTACCCTTTCTTCACGATGGTGTTCGTTTGTGTGAGATTCTTTCGGTTTGTGAAGGACCGACCTACAAAGGTTTGTTTACAAAAGCTTTTGTTGCCTTTTCCAATGTTGTTCTTGAATTACGACAGTCAAACCGCTGCGACACGTGCCGCATGATATGACTCACCCCATCGGTCTCACTTTCGATCATTGCCGTTATCAACTGACCATCAACTTAAGCTCGCGAATGTCAATTCAACCTTGCTCTAGACGCTGTCAAACAGAAAAGCCGATAATTAATGGAAAGCATCTAGCAATGTATGTCAAAAGTTGCTCACCAGATAGAGGCGCTACCTGGTCACCTGAATGCCTGTTGATTTGTATGCTATCTATCACGATGTAGAATTCAAAGTGAGTTTGTTTTCATGTTCAGATAATGATTTTTGGCAGACAATTTGAAAACAAGTTCTGTCACACGATGATAACTGATACCAAAAGCCGAATTCCGCTGCCACAGGCACTTCCAGATGTTGCAAATTATTTACAAGTGCTTCCGAAAGAAGTCAGGTTACCTATGCACTGCTGAAAACCGGTTGGCTAATTAAAGATGGATGAGGCGATCAAACTAATCAATGTCATTGACAAAGCAACAACAGCACATTCTCTTATATTTACATATAGTATGCTATAAGAGTACGCGGAGTCATATACGAATTTCTACCCAACACCAACACTTGTCCAAAGTGGGTGACTAAGTAGTTCAGAGGCACGTGCGGGGAGACCGATGCATGAGTCCAAGAAGGTCAACGCAGAACTTATTTTTTGACTACTTTTTAGCGTCCCTACTCGGAAGGTGGCTTCCACCGAACCAATGAATGTCGACAAGGTTGAAATCAGGTATATGTGCCTACCAGCACGTGCATTTATGAGTGTGTATGTCCATGTTACCTGCCGGTCTCGTGCATACTAACTATCTTTCCGGTTCATTTGAGCCATTCTACGATTAGATAAGCCGGCTGTAATTACCTTTGGCTCAATAATCGGAATGAAAATAAAATATGAATGCAAAGGTAACCTCATAAGCCGTAGATAATTGGGATTATTCCGAGTGCTCTTCGAAACAGTATGAAACAATAAATCAACATAGAATCGGTCAAGCGAATTGCTGCATTGATTGGAAATCAAGGGAGGTCGTTATCAGTTGGCTTTATGCCATGACCATATTGTGATGGGTAGCGACGATAGCAGAAGGCCAGCCCCGCTGACGGCACGACAAAAGGACAGAAGAAACGCAGTGCATCAGGTGAATCATATGTTGTTTGTTGGTAAACAATTTAGTGGGCGGTTGCCTGTTGCTCGTGTTTTATCTTCATCTTGCATTTTGAAAAGAAGAAATGTTTAATAGTTGATTCATAGGGCCACGTCTTTGTGCAATATACTGGTCTTGGGTTTAAATAAAGTGACTGATTTGGAACGCTTGAAATTTGATCATTTATTGACAAATTTCAATTCTTACCTCACTGTTCAATTCAAATTTGATGTTAGATTTATTTGTAACATATTAAGTATACTAACTTGTCAATAACAAGCTGTTCTTGAAGCTATTAAAGTAACTCCCTACACTAAACCAAAGCAACAACCCCTAATCGACTGCAGAGTATTTCGCTTGCGTCATTTTATAAAAGTCAGTCGGTTTTCGCCTGACAGTCATATGAACCATCATCAGATGATGAACACCTGTATGATTGTCATCCTAATGTGAGGTCGCATTCATTTCAAAATTGAATCAAAGGTACAAAATCAGTGGGGTTGTGTCTAACACACGACCGGTTGACGTAGACTACGTTAAGCCGTTTGATTAGTTTCGTTAGTTTTGTAGCGGAACATTGCAACGCAGGTACTGTTCTAATGGGACGTTGGGTTAGCATAAGTAAGTGAGTAAGTATGTTAGAACCTTCTATGATTCGCTTCTTAGAGATTATTTGTCGGCCCTGGAAAGGGACGTTTGGTTTAAATATTGGTATGATGAAAAGGCAACGGTTGTGCTGGCTGTACTGAGAGACCATTATTCTTATCGCGTTATAGATTGTTCAGGGTCTCTTTGGGAATTCAAAGTAAGAAATTAATGATATTTTTGTAACTTGACAGTCGCGAAAAACTCCAACTAATTGAAGCAAAAATCTCGAAAATCTATCGAGAAATATTTATGTTTCAGTTATTTTCCAATTTTCATTTGACCCCCACCCCCCCCGTAACAACCGACAAAAAAATGTGGGGGGTGGCCCTAAAACCTTAAACCACCTTAATTTCCAAAAAAACAATTTACAACTTTTAAAAAAGGTTAAAATGAGGAACCGCCCCGAGTTGAAGGCCCCTATCCAGCGTTCCAACCAGTACACGGTGGGCAAAAACGCGCCAAAAAACGGATCTTTTATGGCCGCTAGTTTCAGTCCCTTAGAATGAGCATTTCTAGTGTAAAAAATCACGAGAAATCGATTGGAGATGGTTTCAGCCACCGCACGACACGGGAAGTTGTCCATTTTGCCCGATTCTCCCCATGATTATACCTCAAACTCATATGTCATTTAGTTTTATACATTGATGTCACCAATATAATCCTCATTTGCACTGAACTTATGTAAAATTTTTCGGAGAATCGAATGAAGATGACACTGCTTTGATTTGACCTTTGAAAGTGGTCCATTTTACCCGAATTTCCCTCATACTTGAGAAAACTTTAATAACATAGGGTTTTGAGAATTGGACCCATCACTATTATCCTCATTTGCACTGTACTCATGTGAAATTATCCGCAGAATCGAATGAAGATGATACTGCTTTGCTTTGACCTTCGAAAGTGGTTCATTTTACCCGAATTTCCCTCATACTTGAGAAAACTTATATAACATACGGTTGAACCCATCACTATTATCCCCATTTGCACTGTACTTATGTAAAATTATCCGCAGAATCGAATGAAGATGATACTGCTTTGATTTGACCTTAGGAAGAGGTCAATTTTACCTGAATTCCCCTCATGCTTGAGTAAACTCATATATTACGCATTGTTTTACGAACTAATTTTTCGATTAGTTTTAGAAATTGATTTTTTTAATTCTGTAAAGAACACACATCGATTAAGATTGCACAAGTTTTCTTAAATGGAATAAAAATAAATGATTTTGTTGTTCACTCAACTTAGGTTACCAAAGAATTTTATTGAACTTATGTTCTAATCTTCGTCACTGTCCTCGTACACTGATTCCGTATCGAGATCACTTTCACTTTCGCTCTCCGTCTCGTTGTGTTCCTCGCACGTTTGGCTTTCCAAACTTTCTTGGTCGGCGTAATAATATGTCATCATCTGTTCAAAGCTCTCGTTTGCTTGCGGGCGATTTGATTTTTTCAGCTTGTACTCTGTGAAGGACATCTTCACGTCGGACCAAGCTAGTGACATCCGCATCATGTCCAGAATGTTATCTTCTGGACAAGTTTTTCTCGCTAGATGCGTGCGACCGTGTTTATATTTTTTGTGGCACCTCTCGCCTGCCTGTTCATCGATGAAACTCAAGGGAAACGGCTGAAATACATTTAATATGGTAAAATTTCATTGTTTTTTTTTTTTTTTTTTTTTTCATGGTCCCTCCCTTTATTTACGTTGGGGAGAGCCATAAATAATTTGCGAGTATAGCCACATCCTTATCAATTGAGCTAAAAGAGGCGCTAAATTTGCCTCCTTTCCAATACCAGTTGAAAAATATACTCACCATGAAATCGAAACCGAGCCACTCCTGTTCCCTCTCCATGAATCTAGTTCGGCTACGGCAGCGAATCCAACGGCGCATAAATTGTTTCATCCAGGTTTTAACG
This sequence comes from Aedes koreicus, assembly GCA_024533555.2. Classification (NCBI taxonomy): domain Eukaryota; kingdom Metazoa; phylum Arthropoda; class Insecta; order Diptera; family Culicidae; genus Aedes; species Aedes koreicus. The sequence continues at coordinate 9,441 of JAHHFK020004600.1, read as the reverse complement.
ATTTCCTGTTCTTCTTCGTCATTTTTATCGATTGTTGCAGATATAATTTGAAATACACGTTCCTTACCCCTCTTGGAGTTCAGATACGCATCTGAAAGATTTTTATTCGTCAGCATTTTGCTTTCTGAATTTTCGAACACAAGAAAATGGTTACTGAGTTTTTCACTCCAGAAATTTGACAATTAAGAAAACACACGGCCGTGAGCTCTAACTCAGAACGAGAGTTGCTTTTACTCAGTCGTGAACAGGGATTGAAATTTTCGCCGATCTGAGAAGAAAAATGTTCCTTTTCGTCCTTGCTGAGAAAGACCAGATCGGCACAAAGAGCGAGAGATATTTGATCAAGCAAAATAATTCTCGTGAGAAAAGCAACGATGATAATATCTTTTCACTCTATAAAGAGAGCCGATAATTTCGTTCCTTTTCGGCGTTACTTTTCAGGCGATAATGAATTTTCACTCCTCTCGAGAACTCGATTTTGCGCCTTTTACGAACACCACAACAGCCGTTGCCGTTTGAATTTCTGCTATGAGTTACACGAACAGGTGATACAAGCTTTGGAACCTTCTAAATGTTTAAGATGATAAAGTGTTCTCACCGATCTTGAAGGAGCGATATTTTCCTGCTTGGATGGGAGAGGATAATAAATTATCAGCGATCAATGAGAGCCGATAATATTGTCGATGGTCTGCTCAGCAAAAAGCTGTTTGAGCGATACGTGGTTTATACGAGCCTTGAGCGATAATTTGAATTTCTGGTCGTGAGTAACTAGCGTGGGAACTAATACTCAGTTTTTGTTTTTCTTTTTAAGTTGGGTTAGTATGAGAGTATGAGAGTACGAGAGGAATTCAGGTTAAATGGACCTCTTCCTAAGAACAAAGCAAAGCACTATCATCTTCATTCGATTCTGCGGATAATTTTACATAAGCACAGTGCAAAGGGGGATAATAGTGATGGGTCAAATACTCAAAACCGTATGTTATATAAGTTTTCTAAAATATGAGGGAAATTCGGGTAAAATGGATCACTTCCAAAAGTCAAAGCAAAGCAGTATCATCTTCATTCGATTCTGCGGATAATTTACATAAGTAAGTAAAGAGGATAATAGTGATGGGTCCAACTCTCTAAACCCTATGTTATATAAGTTTTTGCAGGTATGAGGGGAATTCGGGTAAAATGGAAAGGTCAAACCAAAGCTGTATTCTCTTGATTGGATTCTGCGGACAATTTTGCATAAGTTCAGTGCAAATGGGGATAATAGTGATGGGTCCAACCGTATGTTATATAAGTTTTCTCAAGTATGAGGGAAATTCGGGTAAAATGGACCACTTCCAAAGGTCAAATCAAAGCAGTGTCATCTTCATTCGATTCTCCGGAAAATTTTACATAAGTACAGTGCAAATGAGGATTATATTGGTGACATCAATGTATAAAACTAAATGACATATGAGTTTGAGGTATAATCATGGGGAGAATCGGGCAAAATGGACAACTTCCCGTGTCGAGCGGTGGCTGAAACCATCTCAAATCGATTTCTCGTGATTTTTTACACTAGAAATATTCTAAGGGACTGAAACTAGCGGCCATAAAAGATCCGTTATTTGGCGCGTTTATGCCCACCGTGCAGTGGAACACAACCCCCCCCCCCTCTCTCTTTTTTCCCCCACAAACACCACCCCCCCCCGCCCCGGCACAAGGTCGTTTCGGGGGATTTTCCGTATGTTCGATCTTAACGCGCTTCCAAAATTTGCGCATACGGTTGGCATCGAAACGATTAGGCATTGCATTTATTCATTTGTAAATTGTACACAATGCTCTCAAGGTATGCAACGAAGAGAGAACTAAAATTGTTTTAGCCACCACTGACTGCAAATTGGTAAGAACTTTAAAAGCAATGTTAGATACATTCAAATCAAACAAATTCTCTCAAAATCAAATTCGTCGTCTTGAAAAGGACGGATTTGAAATGGTTCGCATTTGAATTAAAAAACCCTCTTGGTTTTTTGAAGAAGCAGGTTATGTCAGCCGTTTGCACGTTGCGCCTTACCAAAAGATGGCTACCAACAAGATCACACTCACACAAGCACCTTATTTCGCTCCTCGTGGTTGCTCCCACCGGCTGACTACAAGGACATTATTGGCCCAAGCAACCGACTGCCTAGCAACGGTTACCAAGCGAACGGCTAAGTAGCAACAGACTGCAGTGCAATCAGCTACCTGGCCAATTGGTTGGTCGCCAGTACACCTTCTATGGTGCTTGCCACCGCCAGCTGCCAAATCCTAATTGGCGCCTTGCCGCTCCGCACTGCTGAATGAAGCTGAATGTGCACCCTCCAGGGTACATGCCATCGCCAGGCGCCAGCTGCCAATCCATACTGGCTCGATCCTCCGCACAGCTCCAGTACTGCAACACAAATGAGAAAGTTTGCGAAGGTGTACCTGTTTTACATCGTTCACTGCTGTATATGAGTCTTCCCTTGCCCACATCCCAAGTAACATTGCCAAAACCATCCTGCTTTATTAAGTTTTATTAAGGTTTTATCAAAGCCACTAGAAATCAATTTGGTTTTATTATGACACCAAGAGGTGCCAATAGGTTTCATATTTTAGTCAGGTTTATGAGAACCTACACAGCTTGTTTACAGCGATCTTAAAACCTTGTTTCTCAAATTCCTTTAACTCCTATCAAAGGTTTTATGACTTTATGACCTCGTAAAATGCTGTATTGAAATACCGTTTTAGGACTCATTGATTTTATCTTATGATGGTCAGTTGAAAAAGCATTTTAAAACCATTTTGACTCCAATTTTTGGCTCTTATCGTACCACCAAAAATTAAATCCATATAATTTGAGCATAATAAGGAGTGTATCGAAAAGTAGTTATAAACATTCGATGCGTTATTACGCATAAACTACTGTATATATTTTTAGCGTGTAAGCGCCATTTGCTTTGTTTACATGTCAAAAATGATTATTCGGTTCATTCATTTCCGTTGATAAAGTTGTATTCAAAATGTCGCGAATTGAATTTGAGACTAAAAAGAAAATTCTGCACACTTGGTGCACCGAAAAGGGTGTTACTTACAACCAGATTGCGAAAAGAGTAAATGTTCACCCGGCAAGTGTAAAACGCATCATCGAAAAGTTTGGTAAGGAGTGCTCCCTCAAGGATTTACCAAGAAGTGGCCGGAAACCCGGCTCCAGCAACCCCGATTTGGACCAAAAAGTTGTGGATTATATTCAACGGAACAAATCTGCCTCTACTCGCGATCTAGCCAAGAAGTTCAGGACCAGCATCGGAATGATTCAACGAATCAAGCGCAGGAATGACTTGAAGACGTACAAAAAGCAGAAAGTGCCCAAACAAACTCCGGAACAAAAGTCTCGTGCCAAAACCAGGGCTCGAAAGCTGTACAGCTGCATTTTGGACAATGTCGACCAGTGCATTTTGATGGATGACGAAACATACGTTAAAGAAGATTCAAGAACGCTACCGGGGCCGCAGTTTTATACTAAATCTGTTGGGGAACGTGTGCCAACCGCAGATACGACTGTTGCGATGGAGAAATTCGGTCAGAAGGTGCTCATTTGGCAAGCTATTTGCACATGTGGCTTGCGTTCTTCAATTTTCTATACAAAAGGAACTATAAATGCTGAGATTTATCAAAAGGAATGTTTGAAGAACAGGTTGCTACCATTGTATAGAAAGCACCAGTCCCCTCCTCTCTTCTGGCCAGATTTGGCATCGGCACATTACGCCAAATCCACTCTACAGTGGCTGACGGAGAATAACATCAAGTTCGTAGAAAAAGACATCAACCCACCAAACTGTCCCCAGTTGCGACCGATCGAACGCTATTGGGCAATAGTCAAGCGTATATTTAAGAAGGATGGTACAGTGTCCCAAAACATGACCGATTTTAAGAAAAATTGGGCAGCGGCATCCAGGAAGTGCACAAAGGTCACTGTGCAGAATTTGATGGCAGGTGTCAAATCAAAGGTACGGGCATTCTACAGAAATGAACATGATGACTAGTTTTTCCGTTTGGATCTTTTGTAAACATGTTAAGCTATAATAAACTGAAATAGTATGTTAATTTTAACCATGTTTTCATGCCTATTTTATTATTTGGAAGTTTATAACTACTTTTCGATACACTCCTTAAAAATAAATTTTTTATTTTTTTTACCACCAATTTTCTCCCCCCCCTTTTTTCCTGCTACAAAAACAAAAAAAAGAACAACCAAACAACACAAAAAAAAACCATCCTCGATTTCACAGTGAAGTTTGACAGCTATGGCCATTTAGCCACATTCTGGTTTTAATGGCAGCCAATAGGTTTTATGAAGGTTCTCAAGTGGTCATAACATCTTTCACTAGAACATTTTCAAAATCTTTATGTTCTTATAAAGGTTTTATTAACTTGTTTTCACAGCCGTCTACAGAGTGGGCAATTTTGTACAAATTTCGGCTTTAATGAAGCATAGAGGAGGTGTTGGTAGACAAAACAGTTTTGAATGTAGTTTTGTCAACAAAGCCGGAGGAGTGATATACGGCTGGAATAAAACTAAAATTGTTACTTGGGATTTGAAATCTGTGATAGGAAAGTACTGTGCATTTAGTAAATTTAGCCTGAAAAACACAATTATAAGACATCTCCTTTTATTTTCGTGATTTTCGATAGTTTAATATTGTTAACGGATAATGTTTGATAGTTGAATTAATACGCGGAAAAATTTTCAACCGATTTATGTAAACATCTTGAAAATCTATCGAGCTTTTATTAAGTTATGAACGTTTAATTTTTAACGATATTTCGTGACGGTCGCTTATTTTTAGATTTTTAATTGACACCCTACCCTTGCCGTAAGACGTAGTCTACGTCAAAATTTTCTGAGGATTGGTATTCGACAATAGGATGACGGTCAAAAATTTATTTTTAAATTATGTCGTGATGAAAATTGAAGGAGAACATTTTGAATGTTTGAATTGATGTCCGATCAAAATCAAAAAGAAAAGTTAAATGTTTATTATCAGAGTTTCGTTAATTGTACCGTGTTTGGTTAGTCCAATATTAGGTCGGGTAGGGAACGGATTACGCCCTCCTGGATCTTGCTAGAAGCACGGGGTTATCGATAACTTACAACGCTCAAGTATGACAGCATGATTGGTTAGCATCATACTGCCAAATATGGGCGTTGTAAGTAATCGTTAACCCCGTGCTTGGAATAGATTCCCGCGGGCTTAATCTGTTCCCTACCCTAATAGCACCAGTGTTCGGTCTAATACAATTGTAAGGAATTGTTGGACCTGGGATAGAAATTGAAATAATTGTCAAAATTTGGTGCTCTTCCTGTTTCGACTTATCAAACACGTCACTTAAAAAATAGCATAAGTAGGGGAAAGAGCTCTAATGTGGGTCTATGGATCTAAAATTCGGACTATCGTTAAAAATTGCCTGTCTTTATTTTATCTTCATATTGATCTGTCGGTGAGACAATACCACTGTATATTTTTGATTTTCAGGGTAAAAATAGTGAATTAATATTTACTTCGAATTTTAAGCATAGGCCGAATCTTAGATCCATAGACCCACATTAGAGCACCTTCCCCTACCAAGTATTATTGTATTTAAAATATCAACAATTATTTCTAGGGACTTTTTTAAATAGGGCGAATCCAACAATGAGAGATTCTCTCTTGTCTCGCTTTCTTCCATTTATTACAGCGCCATTATAAAACTTTCGAGCGATTCTTTAGTACAGATCGAAACACAATAGTGCTGGATAGCATACTCTACAAAGTGGTGCGTTTGATAAGTCGAAATAGGAAGAGCACCAAATTTATTTACCCACGGAACTAAAATGACCATTACGATGGAAATATCCAACTGATTTGGAAACTTTTAGTAACTTTTTGCATTCAGAAACACAATCACTTTCTCAAAATTGTCTAATATGACCGATGGACATCATCCGTCTCCAGAAATACCGGATTTCCGGAACAATGTTATAGAAGAATCCAATAGAAAATCAGCTGTAATGACACTTAAAGTCATTCAAAGAATACACAGGAATTTGTGTGATTGCCAAATGGCAATCCGGTGACTTGATCCTGGAACAGTCACTCCGGAGCAGGTTCCCATGAGGTCCTGGATGGCCAGAAAATTATTTGAATTGAACCTCTACAATATAGGTGTCAACATTCTTGAGATCGTTCCAGGTGAACGTTTGCCATAGTTACTGGACCATCCGGTCACTTGGCTTCTGATTGGCCAACTCAGAGTAGGTTCCCATGAGGCCACGGATGGCCAGAAAATTATGTGAATTGTACATACTTATATTTTTTTTTTTACAGAAATCTGTAAATTTTTTTTACCGAATTCTCAACAGCTGAACGTTTGGTAATCCGATTTAACGGATTTCGGTGAAATTTTTCAGTTATCTGTAAAAAAAATTATCGGAATTTGTAAAATTCTACCGAAATCCGTTAAATTGCATTACCGAACGTTTAGCTGTTGAGAATTCGGTAATCATTATTTCCATCCTAGATGATAAGGGAACGTCCATTAATTATGTCACGCAAAACGTGACTTTTTATAACCCCCCTAAGCGCAAGCTCCATCAAGAATTTTCTTGCAGTTCTCCAGCGATTTCTTCAAGTTCCCGATGTCTCTTAACCATCCACTATAATTGGGCTGCGCGACAATCATACCCTTGTGCACTGCTTCCAGTCGGCTTGGTTCAGATGTTGCAACCCATCGAAAATATTTAGATAATTGCTTTGGCGGGGTGGAGGCTTGGGTCCTGTGTGTGTAATGGCGCCGAATGAATAAAATTTGCCCATAGCAGCCATGAGCTGTAATGACCTTCCAGATGAATGTGCCTGTGCCGCAGCTCAGCCGCCAAAGCTGAATCGTCTCGAACCGAATGTGCTCCCGCTCGGTCAGGATTTTGGGGAGAAAGCAACTTTCGCAATATAGCTTGGTGTTGATGACTTGTTTGGACACTCGTCGACCATACATATACGTAAACTCTAACTGTTTTTCCTTTCCACCCTCTCACATTTCTTGCAGTAAGAGAATCAATCGCGTAAAACTTCTTTTTGTTCGTGTCGTGGATGGTTACGAACTCGTTGGCATCATTCACTGAAGGGATAGCATTTTCCGACCAACGCGGGATGTCATCGTCGAAAAGCACCCCCCGTTCAATTTTATCCATTGCTATATTCCACAGGCAATCGATAATCACCAGTCACTGTGTCTCCTTAAACGAGCACCTGGTCCCGCATAATCACAAACCATTCCTGGACCATTTCCCTTATTGTTGACGACCGTTTCCGTTATTGTTACGACATTTACCCTTATAGTTGACAACTATAAACTAACAATCTCCTATAAAGTTTTAACAATATGTCAGATGGTAAAAGGCCAAATAACAATATGCTGAATAGGCGGTTAAGTTAGGTTACCATAAAAAAATGGCAATTTTCACGAACAAAATTTTTGCTGTACTCTATGCCAAAAAGTTGGTATATAATCCAGACCGAGTGCAGACAATAAAAAACCTTTCAATGACAATATGGCATACATTAACAATATGTGTTAATGTAGAGGTTGTATGGTGAAAATGAGATTAAACTATTTGATAACAATAACATAAAATGTGATAATATATCTCACATTCGAAATATAGTTTTGACTATATAGCAAATTGTTTTTCGTTATGGATGACTGATACGAACCAAACAAACAAAAACATTGCATATCTTTTGAGACTTTCTGGGTGAAATGTATTTATTACTCAGTTGAGTGAGTATTACGCAAACCACTAGTAACCTTTCGTGATACTCAGGCTGTGTTGCAATTCGCGAATAAATTTTAATTTTTACTTATACTTGACAGATGGAAAATAATCGATTAAGTCTGTTACTCGAGCTAACTTATTTCTGACAGACGGCACCTCAATTTTGACAGACACCTTATGGAAAGCTTGCTGATCAATAACATAGGTATTTTAATAGATTAATCGATTATTTTCCATCTGTCAAGTTTAAATAAAAATAAAATATATTCGCGAATGGGAACACAGCTTAGAAATACAGGCAAAGACGGTTATACATAACAGCATTGAATGGATGTGGGCGACCGTGCCTAGTATTTTAATAGCGCCTAATACATCCGCTACACGCGTATCATATAACCAACATTCCTCTAGCACATCATAGGCCCCCCCCTAAGTTTTGATTTTATTTTTAGAATTTTATTATTTGTTTCAATATTTTATTATTTATTTTTTATCTCTAGCAGGTTGCAAGGTAACTAGTTGCAATACAGTTGATGTTACTCCAATACTTCTCAATTAAGTCACAATCAAGTCACAGTAACCAAATATGACGATTTTGTGTAGCTTGAGATGTTTGTCAGATTGCTCCTTTGCCTAAATGAAAAAGCCAAATTACGCGAAGTTGCCTCGATTTTGTAACAAGTTGTAGCAAAAAGCGTAAAAAGAGAATATACATGAGAATTTTTTTTAAATAGTAACGACTAACAATTTTATAACAATCTTTTGCCTTTAACCAAGAACCTATCTAGCCTAAAGTATGTAAAAAACGCAAGCAGCACACAACCGTTTTGGTAAACGATAAGCTGAGTTCACGCTCCGTTTTGTAAAATATTTAAATATTATTACCAATTTCTGATTTGATCCAATCTAAACCAACAGTAATGATGCTATTGGGATCACACACAAAGTCTAATGGCGGTTTTTCATCGGAAAAACAAGGTGATTTTATATAATGCTGGAAATCCGATTTGATCTGAGTTAAACCAATTATAAGGATGCTATTGGAGCCACTCACAAAGTGTGATAGTTTTCCGTTAGGAATACAAGGTTAATTATATTAACGCTTGAGAGACGCTTTGTTGTTTTCTTACTGTGCTCACTCGATCACGATCACACTCATTTCACCGAATTATAGATAACCGAAACATTACGAAACGCACCATGCCCGAAAGGAAATAGTGCGTAATTAAGCATCGACACAACCTTTCACAGTCGATGCTCGAACCAAACTCTTTTTTCGTAACTTTCAATTTTTACTGCTGTAAAAATACTACAATCTATTGCACTACTGTAAATAATAGCTGTATCAATCAAGTTGAAGTGCTAATCCATTAACAATTTCAATTGAGGGATTTCGTAAAAATAAGAGTCCGTAGATGCATTTCGTGCCTTCTGGTGACTTTATGTTTCTATTGATATCCATGCTCATCGGTTTACCAACAGGGAGAGACTTGGTCTTATACAAAATGATTTCATTATCTCCAATCTGCTCAACCAATCGCAATGTTTTGTGATAGATTGGACGGATTATTATAATTTGATATAACTCCATGCAGATGTCTTCCAAGTTTGGCAGATCGACAAGCAATCGGTGG